>OZ020312.1:43370047-43471334 GCA_963971305.1 Arcuatula senhousia
CATCTATACTACTATTTTTTAATAAGTCATAACTTTGTTATTCCTTGTCCGATTTACTTCCGGTTTGTTGCATTGTCTTGGGTAAGACAATGTCTATCCGTTGAGTTCGTTTGTGTTGGTCAGTGGTCATCCGGGGCTTGACCACAAAATGACCAATACCTAAATTAGGTCCAATATAGGGTTGTTGTATATCATTTGAGAGCTAATGAGGTCTAGAGGCAGATTCTGGGGGTTTTAGGGTGGTTATAGTCAGTGGTCAGTCAGGACCTGACCATAAAGTGACCCATTCCAAAAACTAAGGGAATAAAAGAGCCAAGGACCAATACATAAGGAATATAAGAAGAACTAAGTACGAGACACCATAAAGAGCCCATAAAGAAACATACAAAAGGGTTAGGGGTTAGGGTTAGGGTTAAAGAGAGATATAAGGAGCAACAGATAGAGTTTGAGTTAGTTTTACATAAGACACCGAAGAGAGAACATGGCTTATCAGTGCTCCGAATGCAATAGACGGTTTTCATGGTCAAGTGATGTTACACGACACGAGAAGGTGAAGCATGTAGACTCGAAAGAGAAAAGGGCAACACAAACTAAGACTCGACACGTTGTTCCACCGGGAGAACAATCCAAACGTCCAAAAAGTGTGGAACATAGACTTGAAAGTTTGGGAAAAGCTATATACAAGGAAATAAGACACTTGACAAAGCTACAAGACTCAAAGAGAGAACAGATGGCAAAGTTAAAGAAGACACGGCGATCGATTAAGTCTGAGAAGACCGAGGATGTAAAGAACCTTAACGTTGTAAAGGCCAAGAAGCCCATGAACCATAATGGAAAATCAGTAAAGCCTACAAAGAACTCAAGAAGAAGACTAGCAAAGTCCAAGGAAGTAAAGAACCTCAACGGTGTAAAGACCAAGAAACCCATGAACCACAAGCCTACAAAGACCTCAAGAGGAAGAAAACCCAAGACAAACAAGGAACATCCAAAAGAAACCAACTGACCCATTAAAGAAGAAGCGATCATTTAAAGACTACCTGAAGAAGAATGTTTTAACTCAATAAACCATCCGAACTAGTATACGCGTTTTCATTCTTCTCATGGAACAGCAAAATCCCTCTCCCCCTTAACTACCTCTACTGGAGCAGCAATAGCAGCCATTTACCCTCCGCAGCAGCAGCAGCAGCAGCAGCAGCAGCCCCAATATCCCCCAATACACCCCCCCCCATTTTACTCATTTTAGCCCCAAAACACCCATTTTAGCCCCATTTTACCCATTCCCCCCCCCATTTGCCCCCCATTACCCCCCCCCATTTCACCCATTTTACCCCCAAAACACCCATTTTAGCCCCATTTAACCCATTTTCACCCTAAAATGCCCAATTTAAGACATTTTCCCTCTTTAAAAATACATATTGAAGCGTTTTCGACACAAAAATACAAGACAGAGATCTAAACGTTTGACTTAAAAACGAAAATCGGTACATCAAATTCAAACAAAATCAAAATGCATTGACGAAAAACCTTCCACTTTAAAAAGAAACTCACAAAATCTTACCACAAAAGAAAATCTGTTGATGAAAAAACAACAAACTACGAAAACAAACTTACAAAATCTTACCGTTAAGAAAATCTGTTGATGAAAAAACATCAAACTGCGAAAACAAACTTACAAAATCTTACCGTTAAGAAAATCTGTTGATGAAAAAACATCAAACTGCGAAAACAAACTTACAAAATCTTACCGTTAAGAAAATCTGTTGACGAACAATCAGCAAACATAAAAAAATTTGAAGAACAGATTCCAACAAAAAGCAATTCAATGAACTAAAACTTACAAAACGTAAAATCAAGTCCAAACCAGTTCTAACCGGTTTGATCCAGAAGTCACGTGACATGATCACGTGGTACAATCCATTATACAGGTAAACCATTTGAAATGAAATCATTTTACGATTAGACACCAAAGAGTTCAGACGTGTTTTAACGACGAGAGAAAAGGTAGGACTCATACATATCCAACTTAACTCTGAAAGGCAAACTTCTAAAAGAGGAGGAAACAATAGACAATATATAATTGGAAAGGCATACAAGTAAAAGAGAAGGAATCAATAGACCACATATAATTTTAAACGTATACAATTAAAAAAAGAGGAAACAATAGACAACTTTATACTTACCTGTGTTATAATTTAATTTCAGATGGCTAAGCAATTTACCTGCAACCAATGTGAAGCCAATTTTGAGAAGATGAGTCAGCTACATCGTCATAGACGATGGACCAACCACCGAGAGACTTATTCGTGTACTAGATGCACCAAGACTTTTACAAGGCGGGAGAATCTACAAGCTCACATGACCCGCCACCAAATGGGTTACGAATGTATCCAATGCAACCAGGCCTTTGCCACCCAACGCCATTTAGAGTTACATCAGCAAAGACATGGACAAAGAGGAGCAGGGCAACCGTTCCACATGGATGATCCGAAATCCTATTACACCATCAAACGGCAGGAGAAGAAAAGAATACTCAAGTTTGGAACTTCGAGAAATCATTATACAGTCACCTTTAAGGAATTTGAAGTCACGGACCTGCCTTCCATCATAAGAACACTACATCGATTATTCGATTCCATCCTGCAAACTATTGGCGAAGATATGAAAGAACAGGACCTCGTTAAACTGACAATTGAAACCAACTCCCTCGACTTCCCGATTGCCCTTCCTATATTACAACTCAAGGACTTGACTACGGAACTACTATTAAAGGAAATAGAGAGAGTATTACAATCTCATGAGGAGTTTGTATTGGACGGAAGTTTAGCATTAGATGTCCTCCACGTATCCATTCCCGAAGGATCCGGGCGCAAAAGATGCAACTTCGTTGATCTCGACAGAATGCTTAAAGACAAACAAAGTTTCATCAGGATCCGAAACCGAGACGAATTATGCTGCGCTAGGGCCATTGCTACAGCAAAAGCCAGGATCGATAACCATCCTCAATGGAATTCAATTCGTCAAGGAAGACGCATACAGGAATACTTGGCCCTTCAACTCCACGAGAAAGCCATTGTGCCAAATGGACCCTGCGGCATCGAGGAACTGAAACAATTCCAAGCTATTCTTCCGGAATACCAAATAACCGTTTTCTCCAAAGACTACTTCAACGGGATTATCTATGAGGGACCAGATGCAGAGAAGAAGATCTACCTTTACCACCACGACGACCATTACGATGTCATCACTACTGTAACAGGATTCTTGACCAGGGTCTATTACTGCAACAAGTGTAAAAAAGGGTATAACAACAAAGAAGAGCATGCATGTAACAACCCATGCATCCTTTGTAAGAAGATACACGAACCCTGTGAAGACGACTGGATCAACTGTAGCCAATGTGGTCGGAACTTTAAGGGAAAAGAGTGCTTCCAACTCCATTTGGAACAGACAAAGAAGGGCAACTCAACATGTAAATGGTACTACAAGTGTAAAGACTGTGGCCACGCTGTCAACATGGAGAAAAGGGAAACAGACCATGAGTGTGGCGAGATGTATTGTCCATCCTGTAAACAGTACTGCGATCCAAGCCACCAGTGTTACATGATGCCTATAGTAATCAAAGAACCTCCCAAAGAGCAAACTTACATCTTCTTTGATTTTGAATGCACACAAGACGACCTCGTAGAGTGCGCTACGGGATACAAACCGGATTCTAATGGAACTTGTTTACATTGCAAAGCCAGTACCTGCGGAGCCATGGAACACCGACCTAACTTATGCGTGGTCCATAAGGTGTGCACCGTATGCATGGAGGAGGAAGTAACTGAAGAGAGTACCTGCGAGATCTGTGGACAGAATCAACTCATTTTTAGGGGACACAACGCCAACAACGACTTTTGCAACTGGTTATTTTCAGGAAACAACAACAACTCCACCGTTATTTGCCACAACTTTAAAGGATATGACTCTATCCCCATTCTACAATACCTGTTTCATCATGGAATTCAACCCAAGATAATCCCCAACGGCGCCAAGAACATGTCTGTAACGATTCCAAACTGCAGCATACGGATGATAGATTCCCTCAACTTCCTTCCCACGGCCTTAGCCAAACTCCCGAAAATGTTTGGATTCGAAGAACTCCACAAAGGATACTTCCCACATCTATTTAACACAAAGGAAAACCAGAACGTTAGATTAGAAACTCTTCCAGACATCAATTACTACAATCCCGATGGAATGAAAGCGGAAGAACGGGAAACATTCATGCGTTGGTACGAAGACCACAGGAACGACCCATTTGACGTCCAAAAGGAACTCTTGAAGTACTGCATCACTGACGTAGACATACTGAGAAAAGCCTGTTTAACCTTTCGACAACTGTTCATGGACACTTTAGAGGGTACTCCAATCGACCCCTTCCAAAACAGTATCACCATTGCCTCTGCCTGCAACCTGGTCTTTCGATCCAAGTTTCTACGGTGGAATACTATTGGCCTCATCCCGGCGCAAGGCTATCGACCAGAACACAAGCACTCTATTAAAGCCATGAAATGGTTAAAATACGTATCCGCAATAAAAGACATACAGATTCAACATGCAGAGAACGAAGGAGAAAAACAGATCGGTCCCTACAGAGTAGACGGATACCACGATGGAACCGTGTATGAATTTCACGGCTGCTACTGGCATGGATGCCCAAGATGTTACTCAAAAGAGACCATCAATACGGTCAATAACATGTCCATGTACGATCTACATCAACGGACCCTAGAAAAGAAGACCTATCTGCAACAAGAAGGATACTCCTACGTAGAGAAATGGGAATGTGACTTTGAGAGGGAGTTGAAAAATGATACAACCATGAGCGACTTTGTCAACTCCTTAGAGATGATCCCACCCTTAGAACCACGAGAAGCCTTTTATGGTGGACGAACAGAAGCCTTTACCTTGTACAAAGACGCGGAAGAAAATAGTATCAACTACTATGACGTGACATCACTCTATCCATTTGTAAACAAGACTGGAAAAGTACCCAAAGGACATCCCATCATCATTACGGAAAACTTTGGTGACATCAACGAGTACGAAGGATTGGTGAAATGTAAAGTTCTACCACCCAGAAACCTATACATTCCTGTTTTACCCAGCAAGATCAACAACAAACTGATGTTCCCACTGTGTCGTACCTGTACGGAAACCTACCAGCAAGAACCTTGTAACCATACTGAAAAAGATAGAGCTATAACGGGAACTTGGGTGACAGATGAACTGAAGAAAGCCTTGGAAAAGGGATATTCCATCTTAAACATCTACGAAGTATGGCATTTCGAAGAGGTAGAACAGTACGATCCCGGAAGGAAGTCTGGAGGACTCTTCACTGACTACATCAATACATTCTTGAAAATGAAACAAGAAGCTAGTGGCTGGCCAGAGTGGTGCCAATCTGAGGAGGATAAACAGCAATACATCAAGAACTACGAGGAAAAGGAAGGGATACAGTTAGACTATAACAAAATACAGAAGAACCCCGGCATCAGGTCTTTAGCCAAACTAATGTTGAACAGCTTTTGGGGAAAATTCGGACAAAGAAACAACATGCAACAGACCACCTACATTACAGAACAAAAGAAATACTTCGACATGTTAACCAGCGATAAAATTGAAGTCACCGGAATCCAGTTTGTTAACGATGAAATGGTGGAATTACGATGGAAATATAAAGAAGAATTCATCGAAGCCTCAAAGAAAACGAATGTCGTCATAGCTGCCTATACTACCGCCCAGGCCAGACTCAAACTGTATTCTTATCTGGAGAATTTAGGACCAAGAACACTGTACTGCGACACGGACTCCATCGTATTTACATCGAAACCAGGAGAATGGAGGCCTAAGCTGGGAGACTACTTAGGGGATTTAACAGATGAAGTACCAGGAAATACTATTACAGAGTTTGTTACGGGAGGACCAAAGAACTATGCATACAAACTAGCCATTCCCGAGAAAGGAGGAAACAGAACTATGTGCAAAGTTCGTGGAATAACACTCAACTTCAAGAACGCTTTAGACATCAACTACGACACCATCAAGGAGATGGTTACCGTTAACAGAAACGATATCAGGACAGTGAGAGACGATTACAAGATTCAAAGAAGCAATCAAAAACTGTTAACCGTTTCACAAAAGAAAGATTATAGAATTGTATTTGACAAAAGAGTTATCATGAATGATTTAACCACCAGACCATATGGATGTTGAAATTGAAAGATAGAATGTAAATAAAACGTAGAATGTTAATAAAAGTTGTACCTGATTTTGAGTTTTTATTGAAAACTTAAAGAAAAGAGCTATCAATACAATAACAAAGACAAACAAAGAGCCCATAAAGGGCGAACCAAACAAAAATAAACGAAAAGAACCAATTAGAGTTGAGCCATACATGAACAAAACAAGCTCAAAAGACATAAAAATACAAGAGAAAATGAGGAGGGAAATGAGGAAAATGAGGGAAATAAGGAAAATGAGGAGGGAAATGAGGAAAATGAGTGAAAATGAGGAGGGAAATGAGGAAAAATGAGTGAAAATGAGGAGGGAAATGAGGAAATGAGGTGAAGGAGGAGGAGAGAAAACAAGGGTAAAACTATACAACAACACATGGAAATGACTAAAACACAAGAGCCCACAAAAAAAAGAGACTTAAAAAACGAAAACAAAAAGAGAAGAAACCAATCAGGAATAATCCATACAAGAGTATCACAACACAGGAGTCCATAAAGGGCGACACTAACAAAACAAAGGTTAGGATTAGGGTTAGGGCTAGGGTAAGGATTAGGGTTAGAGTTAGGGTTAGGGTACGTTAAAGATAAGAGATTACTCCTTCTCTCCCATTTTGACCCTAAAATGGCGGCCATTACGGCTTCTCCGATAGACCCCTTTGATCAGTGATATTCCTACTCAGGCGCTTCCGGTTACCCAACTCTATTTACAATTGTGTAAAGAAGTTACTATAAGCGTTCTCTTTAAAACGTAAGACATCAGCTTTCTACAAAAAAGTTTCATTTATAGTTTTCAAAATTCAACGTCCGAGAGATTCGTTGTTACCCATTCAGACTATTATGCTGCATGTGATTGCTTTTCATTTGGTTAGGCGAACTATTGATATCGTATAACAAACAATTTGAAGAAAAAAACTGTATATGCATAGTGATATGGAAACTTAGATGTCCGCTATTGTTCTATAACCGAAATTTGGTTAAAATTTCTTTAGGTACGAAAAGTTGTATGTTCACCAGCAGTATAGAGACGGGCATATGATACATAAAAAAAGACTTTTCATGTGCTTTTTAAATTCTTTTTATGATTTTTCTATGTTGAAGATGATTCCCGTAAAAAATGTATATGAAAGACGTCTTAAGACGCGCCCAGTACCGCCTGGTTTGGAACACACATTCAGAAGAATTGATCTCAATAACAGTGCAACTAAACACATGGTGGTTCAAGAAAAGAAGGATACTTTTCCCATAAAGAAACACGATCTTCAATCTAGAGTTCCTGATGAAAATCCTTTTCCAAACAGACCTATTTCAGAACAGGTTAAAGACTTTTGGGATATGTTTGATAAAAGTCTTAAACTAACAAAAGACAGAAAAATCAACAGTGAAATATCAATGTTTCCAATGAAAACAAGTCCAAGTAAATGTACTAGTTCATCACAAACTGACGTGAGTCTTATCAACACGTCTGTTAGGGATGAAATAACAGATTCAGATAGATACAGTGACATTAAACTACTATTGAGGACATATGAAGACTCCATTGCCGGAGAAAAGTGCATTATAAACGAAACTAACTCACTAACGGACAAAGAAATGCAGAACTCAGACTTCATAGATTTTAGTGAATTATTGAAGAACAAGCCTTGGACAACTGAAACAACGTTAGCCCTAGTCAGATCAAAACTTAAATCTCTGTCAAATAATAATACAAGCTAAAATTATTGATACTTTAAATACTAGTATATTCTCATAACAATTTTTTTTTATAATTTCGTCTTTTTGTGCCAATCGTCTTATAAACACTTCAAATGTACCAAATTGATAAAAAAAAATACTGTAGAAATAAAAGAAGGGTTAATTATGCCACTGAACTGTATATTTTTTTTTCGAAATCAAAATATAACTAAATCTGCAAGCATGTCAAAACATGAAGTTCAAAGCCGTGGAAACTCATGCAGAAGTGTAAAGATGGTTTAGTTTAAACATAAAGAGTATATATAGAGTGGCATGACAGTGACTAACATTTCAAATCCATTTTCTTATATATACAATATGTTGTAGAGTTACAATTATAATCGACCTTTCTTGAGTATTAGTTTGATTCTTTGTTAAAGGCACTTGTGCATTAATTGAAGCTTTGATTTTTTTTATTTAAAGAAAAATAAAAACAGTAGAAATTAACTATATTTTTTCTGTACGTCATATATGACCCTCAAGCAAAATTAATATTCAATTAAACCTGGCGACGCATTAACATACGATTAATCTGAGAAATGATATACCTAGGGTTAATGACATTTCTGTGTTTTCTGTATATCCAATGCACCATACCTGTCGATCATTCAACCACAAACCAACAAAATAACATCTTTTGTGAACAATAAATGCACATTAACAGTCGTGGGTAAAAAGTTTGTCGCCACATAAGCACGGCTGCTTTTTACCTCAGTCCCACCAAGGGCATAATGTTCTCATATTGCCACTTTTAGTAAAACTATGGTGTGGTCAAAAACGTCAATCGGTTTTGACATGAGCAAAGAATTGCTTTTAAAAATGAATATTAAAACATTAGAAGTGTTCAAAATTCATACTTTGGAAAGACATCTTGACATTTTGGTTTCCGGCAATTTGAAGATTTTATGAGGTACATTATCATTGTCTACATTTATAATAATAGATTTGGTGTATTATATGACAGTTATCAATCAAATATTGAACATTTTTGTTCAGACAATATTCACAATAGAAGTGATATAGCAGCCAGAACTTAAGTGCTTGCAAATCTAATGAAGGCGAATTAGGGCCTGTATCTATCGAAGCTCGTTTGAGGATGAATCGTGAACAGCCTGCAAGCCGGGTGAAGCTCAATGTTAATCGGTTCCATTTGGCATACAAGAGCAATGAGGACTTATTAAGTAGTGTCATTAATGCATATAAAGACTTGGCAGGGGACGGTACCCTCCCAGATAATACGGAGGAAGAAATGTATGTTTCTAACAAAAGAGAAGGGCGTCACAGGAAGGACCCACACTCTAAGATTACTCCAGACCCTAAAATTGAAATTCAACAAGAAGAGAGGAAACTGCTTTGTGACATTCACAGAGACATAGAATTGACTCATTTTTGTAGGAAATGTGAGTTTGCAATTTGTCAGACGTGTCGGACTTCGGATGAACATAAAGGCCATAGAACTAAGAGGATACTCATTGCTGTTACCGAAAGGAAAGATCAACTAACATCACAATATGTTAAAAGTGAGGAAGACAACAAGAAAATGTTTGAACGAAGCTTAACATTTGTGGAAAACGAGAAAACGCATTTCAAAAAATCTTGCGATGAAGTTGTTGCTAGGATACGACAGAGGTGTGCTTACATGAAGGATGCCATTGACACCATCGCCAACAATATGATCAAAGAGGTTTTCTGTAAGAAAAGGGACTGTATACAGCAATATGCGTCCGTCCAAAAAGATATTCTGAATCAGGTAAAACAAAGTGATCTTGAAATAAATTATTTAAAGTCTCTTCTCGAGATTAACAATTATAAACAATTTCTGGATAATTTTCAAAAAGTGAAGAAGACACAAGAACAAAAGGCTAAAGAGAAGACACTGCTTCCGAAAGTGTGGAAAGAGTACGTTAGTTTTGACCACGATCGTTTGTCTGCTATAGATCTAAAGGAAAAATTTGGATCTGTAAATTTTATAGTTGCAACCGACGGCGGTGCCTTCACGTATGAAAATAAGCAGCAATATGGTCGTTTATCTTGTAGGACGAAGCGATCGTTCAGATGTGAACGACGATGTCTGGTAGAGAGCGACGATGAAGAACAGGAAGGGGGACCGATAAACTCCATCGTTAGATATGACAATCATCTCTGGGTCAATTGTGGAATAAACGCAAAGCAAATTTCCTGTGTAGAGGAAGATGGAAAAACGGTGAAGTCTTTCCGGCTTCGTTTTAAAGTTGACGATTTCACTCTTAATAGTAATGGAGATCTTATTTTAACCGCATTTAAGGATAAAGTGATAAGACAGTTGACTCCAAGAGGTGTGGCAAGAGATTTCATAAATCTGCCATTCCACCCTAAAGGTATCACCGCAACAAAAGATGGAGGTTATTTGGTTTGTCTTTGTGATAACTATTCAACTTCTACAGTATGTGAAAGCCGCCGCTTTGTTGCAAAGTATTCCAAGAACGGCGAAGAGGAAAGAGTTTATGAGTATAGCGGTGATAAGAAACTATTTACAAGACCCTGCCGGGTAGCCGAGAATATTAACGGAGATATTTGTGTCATTGACAAAACTTCAATGGGAAGTGGACAGGTTGTAATTCTCGATGAAACCGGACTGTTACGTACGGTGTATACCGGATGCAAAAATCTTATGGTGGGCTGCTCTAACAGGGCGGTTTCCCGATTCTCACCATCAGACATAACTTGTGATTCCAAGGGTAGGATTTTCATCGCCGAGTCAGACAGCCATAAAATACACCTTCTAAACAAAGATGGGAGTTACATTGGTCACTTTTTGACGAATGAGAGCGATTTCTTCTGTCCCCAATGCATAACCACTAATGAAAATAACCAAGTCTGGTTAGGGAACGAGTATGGCGAAATCAAAATGTTTTCATGCGACTGGCAATAGCAAATTAAAGGAAGATAATTCCATTCGAAATAATGTCAAGACCAAGGCTGCAAATTTAGATACTATTTGGTTGTGTTTTGTTGCTAGTACAAACTTGAGTTACCAATAATATAAAGGTGTGTCTTATTTCATTGTCTAAATTGTTCAATAGATTAATGAAAATAGACTGAGCTATCTAATTCAACTTTGAAATTTTCAAGTTCCAAACAATATATATACTCTTACAGGTCATGTTTAAGTTCCCGTGAAATCTTTTAATTTCACAGACTCTAGACCTTGTTGTGTGGTCATTGGGAGTATTGCAACAAGTAAGTTTACGGTTTTTCTTTGTTAAGCGCAAAAAAAAAAAATGGTGTTCGCGTCTATTTAGTTGCATTTTGTGCTGTTATATTTTTGCTTTTACCTGGTTTTGGCTTTTATATATACAAATGTATCGACTCTGAGATTCAAGTGATTTTCTGGGGTATTTATGTGCTTCCTTCTATCGTCTTCTATGAACAAGAAAGGTAGGGTCCACTGCAAGTTTCTCGAGCAGCAATAGTTAATCCACGTTGAAGGCTTCTGAATAAATGTATTAACATTCCAACTCGATCCATTGAAACTAGAGAAATTAAGATGACAACAAAGTTCCAGAGAACTGATTTTGCTACGCCTGACGCATTTTTCGTCTATTCAGGACTCATCAGAGGCGCTATACCAAAAATATTGAAAAAGCCAAACACTATACGACTATGAAGAGCATACCGCGGTAAAACAATAAAACCAAAAATACCAAATTGGGGAACCAAGTTATAACTAAGATCATCAACCTATGTCTCGTGTAGGAAGAACAGTTTAGGGTTTAGACAATTTTGAAATGTTAATCGGATAATTTATACCTTTGATGTGTTCTCCAACACAAAAGTGTTGGTGCTGGAGCGGGCTAACCTCGGGGAATTAAAACTCCACCAGCAGCGCTAACTTTCACGGGTGTTAGAAATTAAAATGACAACAAAGATCCAGACAATTAATTTTGCTACGCCTGGCGTGTGTTTCGTCTATTCAGGACTCATCAGAGGCGCTATATCAAAAATATTGAAAAATCTTCACGGGTGTAAGAAATTAAAATGGCAACAAAGTTATCAAGTTAACAAAAAAGATAACAATCCTAAAAAACCTTAGAAAAATATATGTAATAAACAGGTGTGTGATATTGCTTACTTGCATTGTTTACTGCTTAAGCCTTTTGTACCTAGGTGGTACAGAGGCCACAGGTGATACGCCTCAATTCTGTCCTGTTTTGGGTCAGTCTGACTAGTTCTTGCCATTTATATCCTTGGGTTTCCATCTCTCTTGGTCGTCCAACTCTCCTTTTTCCTTGTTGATTTCACTGCAGGGCCTGTCGAGTGATTGAATTTGCTATTTTTTTTAATGTATGGCCTATCCATCGCCATTTTTTTTTTTTTTTTTTTGGTATCCTCTTCCAATGGGATTTGGTTGGTTCTCTCCAATAGATCGGTGTTCTTCATCTTTTAAGGCCATATGATGTTGATTATGCGACTCACGTAGTTGTTGATGAAGACCTACAGCTTGTTCAGAAGACTTTTTGTGGGTTTCCAAGTTTCATAGCAATAAAGTATAAGGTCGTTTTAATGTTTGAGTTGAAAAGCCTCATCTTCGTATTGAGTGAGATGTTACCAGCTCTCCAGATAGTTTCAATTATCTTAAAAGCAGTTCTTGCTTTTCCGATCCTGACTTTTATATCAAGCTCGCTCGGAGCACATATATATGCTGTCATGTGTGATATAACATAAATCGAAATATATAAGTTTATCATCCTTGGGTCAATTACAGACAAATGTCTATTGTGATGCTTTTTGGAATAAAATACACAAGAAGCATTGTACTAATATGAAAAGCATCAGCAACAGTAATAAAAAGCTTGAAATATAAAGAAAGAAAAGCTTATTGTAATTCCCCTATATCTATGTTACAGGCATTTTCCAAATGTCTGTCTTTTAGGCATTCTATAAAATGACTAAACGGGATGGGCATTATATTAAAGGCATGTGTATATTAAATGCATGAAAATCATAGGACATTTTGTAAAATATATCTGAAATTATTAACAAAAAATCAAGAAATGTATTGGCCACAAAGGTCGGAAGGTTCTGGGCACAGAACTAATTTTATTGACAAAGGATCACTATATATGTGATAAACTGACTGACTCAGTTAGCTGTGTGCTTGAAATGTCAAAGAAAACTTCAAATATCATTCTATGTTGAAAATTGTAAAAGATCTGAATGAAACACCATTTCAGCTTACCAGGGGTAGATTTACATTTAAGACAAAAGTTCTGTACAAGATTAAACAAAAGTAGCCCAAGAAATATCTGTCAGAACAACGTGGTTTCTTCGAATGGCTTGTCAATGGCATGGGGGTACGTTTCTACCTGGCTAGAGAGCCATGGGTAAACTGTATTGCATAGAATTGTATTGCAGTTTTTATTTTTGAGATGATGGGTTGCTTTTTTTATTTACTTGCTTTCTATCTATCACAACGAACTCAATGCCACCTTTTAAAAGTTTAAAACAAATGTAAATGGCAAACTTGTTCAATTTATCAAAACATGAACAGTTTGTTCGTCCTTCTAAATTCAGATTTACCATTGGTTTAATCTAGTTTTCTATCAAGAAAGTAAGCTTTCATCATACATCTTAATGCACATATGCCACAGTTTGAAAGAGTGGTTAACCTCACATTAACTTCTTTATTCGCGGAGATTGTGGAAAATGGCGCTTGGTGAGGACAAGTCATATTGTCTTTTGGGCACATTCTTTTTATAATTAGGATTTCTGACCTGTCAAATTTTGCACAATGAATGTGTGAAGGTTTCGGCGAGTGCTAAATGCATTACTCAAAGTCTTGTTTTGAAGTATTGATGTAAAGTTAATTTGATATTCAGACATTTTATCAATTTCAAGCCTTTTTTCTAGGCATTTTGTTAAATCACTGAAAATTCTTTCCATAAAATGCATAGTCATTTTATAAAGTGTTTAAAATGTTCAGTCATTTAAATAAGAAAATATCTGTATCATATATTTATAATAAACGTCTGAAAGAAGTAGCCAACGTATCAACCTACGGGATGTCGGATCGAAAACAAAAAAGTTAACGATACTGTGCAAACAAAAATGATAAATAAACTTCTAAAATGGTGCACAACAACATCAAATATGATGTTAAAATAAAATAATAATTAAAGTCAAAAGACAATAATTAATAATCGAATTTGCGGATATTTCGCTGGACCGACCAGCTTCATCAGCGCTTGTAATCTGATATGATAATAAATTACGCAATCAGGATCTGTGACGTATGTCTAAAATCCTGAACTTTATGTTTGAACATCTCAATTAATCCTCAACATGAAAAATAATAAAATTAGACAAAATACAATAAAATATAAAGTTTGGACAGTAAAATCTTGAAAAATAATGGTTTAAATAAATAATAAAACTATAAATAATAGCTATTATATGGGAGCCCAAAACAATAATCTAAACACATAGTGAAAATAGTTTAAGAAACAAGGTCACCAAAACAGACGAAATTGCAAAATTGTAAATAATGAAAGAATGAAAATTCACAAGAAATGGCACTGAAAACTTTAAGAACTTAGTTGCAGAAGGCCAATTGACTACATTTTCTTATTTATTCCGTTTGGATGAAGTGTTTTCAATTAATGGATCCAAAAGCTCTCTTTTTTCTGTCTTCGTTCATCGCTCCAGCTTTGACTATGGTCTATGATTGTTAATTTGGATCTGACAAAGTCATCCAGGGTGTGGCCCGGCGACACGAAATGTTGACTCACGGGCAAGAATGGTTTTTTTGTTAGGTCACTTCTGTGCTAACCCGAATAATACAGACGTTATATTTCGCTCCTTACAGTCGCTACATTAACGCCTGAATGCTCATACGATAATAATTCGTCAAAATTTGTTGGGTTAGCATACTGTGTTGACCAAAATTTCTTAGGACCAGTATAGATAAAATTCATTATCGTCAATTTATTATTAATTATCACATAATTCACACCTTTTTGTCATATCTGTTTTAGAAAAGATCAAACTAATCTTATCAATTAATTAATTAACATCATTAAACGGATTGTGATTGGCTGTCTGAACTGGACAGCGAGTGACGGAGAATTTCCATTGGACGAGTTCAAGCCCTGTCCCGTCGAAGTATGCGAAGACGGATAAGGCTTGGATCATTCGAGTTACTTCTGTGCCCATTCATCCTTTTGTTGAAGGGCTGGGAACTTTCACCTATGTATTGCAACCCACAAACGTGACATGTAATGAGATATATGACATTTGGTGTTTTGCAGAAACTGTAACACTTTCTGCAAAACACCAAATGTCATATATCTCATTACATGTCACGTTTGTGGGTTGCAATACATAGGTGAAAGTTCCCAGCCCTTCAACAAAAGGATGAATGGGCACAGAAGTGACCTAACAAAAAAACCATTCTTGCCCGTGAGTCAACATTTCGTGTCGCCGGGCCACACCCTGGATGACTTTGTCAGATCCAAATTAACAATCATAGACCATAGTCAAAGCTGGAGCGATGAACGAAGACAGAAAAAAGAGAGCTTTTGGATCCATGAATTGAAAACACTTCATCCAAACGGAATAAATAAGAAAATGTAGTCAATTGGCCTTCTGCAACTAAGTTCTTAAAGTTTTCAGTGCCATTTCTTGTGAATTTTCATTCTTTCATTATTTACAATTTTGCAATTTCGTCTGTTTTGGTGACATTGTTTCTTAAACTATTTTCACTATGTGTTTAGATTATTGTTTTGGGCTCCCATATAATAGCTATTATTTATAGTTTTATTATTTATTTAAACCATTATTTTTCAAGACTTTACTGTCCAAACTTTATATTTTATTGTATTTTGTCTAATTTTATTATTTTTCATGTTGAGGATTAATTGAGATGTTCAAACATAAAGTTCAGGATTTTAGACATACGTCACAGATCCTGATTGCGTAATTTATTATCATATCAGATTACAAGCGCTGATGAAGCTGGTCGGTCCAGCGAAATATCCGCAAATTCGATTATTAATTATTGTCTTTTGACTTTAATTATTATTTTATTTTAACATCATATTTGATGTTGTTGTGCACCATTTTAGAAGTTCATATATTTATATATATATATATATCAACAATAACAATACTGGTGCAGATATATAATAACGTGTATATTGATCAGAAAGTGAAAAATAGAAAAATAGAAAATCTAAACTTTTATTCGATGGCTCCATCACATACATTATAGATCGATTAGATATAAATTTATTTCGATTAAATGTATCAACATACATTGTACACACATTTATAAATATTACATGATGTGAAACAGCACAATGAATATAGAAATAGAAATAGAAATAGCTTTATTCCAATTAAGGGCCCTATAACAGAGCAAGTGATTATGACAATTTGTGACAGTAAATAAAATTATAACAGATTTATTAATAACAACAACTTGATAATTTGACAGGGGCAGAGCCAAGTAGTACATAATGTGATACAGTTACATGTATGAAATTTGCATGTATTTATATATATCCCCTGTTGGCTTATTTCCAAAGGGGTCCCAGATGTCAAAATAACTTAAAAAATAAAACATAAGAGAGAAGTATTTTTCATTTAAAAAACGGGAAACCGTTTTAATTTGTCTGCGTTTCCATGCCCTGCTCGGGTTAATCTTTAGTCAATTAGTGTGTCCTTTCCTAAAATCACATGACAAGTCTTGTGATCTTCCACAAAGCAAAACAGAGAACTGGAGAAGATGATGCTGAGGAAGATTTGTCATTTTATGCTTTTGATGTCCCTGTTTGCTGTGGGTCAGTCTTTGCCAAACATTTTAAACTTCGAGATGAAAGAATTAAAAGAAGTCAAACAAATGATAAAATTGTCAGACACCGGTTCGAAGTTCGCAACATCCCTCAAGGATGTGATGCTGCAGTACCATCTCTTTGGAGCAAAAGATAACAAGGCTAATTTAATGAATCAGTTGGTAAGATATTTTATGTGTAAGAAGAACATTTGTTTTAGACATTTGCATCGACATCTTGATTTTTCTTTGACTTCATTTTCATACTAAGTCATGCATGGCCATATTTTATCTTTGCATTGCCTGTGATGCATGACTCAATACACTGAAGGCACCACACTGTATAGCATTTAAGTAGTGTAATAAATTCAATCTTATTCAAAATTAAAATTCTGAATTGTATGTTTGTACATTTAACATTTTACTGTGGATTCCTCTTATTTGCATAACAAATTTGTCAGAGAAATGTATGCAATTAACTGAATGACACAACAAAGTGAAACAGAAAATAGAATGAGTTTATGTAATTTTATCTAAAAAGCAAATGTGTTGAGTGTTTACAACACTCAGGTGACACTTTTATTGTATCCTTAATGCTTGTAAATTAAAAAAAACACATAAAAGAAGATTGTAAAAACATGTTTTGATAACTTTTATCTAACACACTTCAAATACTTTGTTAAGAAAACATATGATTTTAATAGGTATCAAAGTGATTTCTCAATATTTTAAGTCAATCAATAGGAATTGTATACTTTTTCTCAAATTTTCAATGCAATATTAAATGAAATTTTTAACAATAAAAGTATAGGAAATGGTTTGGTGTTTTTAAAATCTATATGTAAATCAATCAAGAGGATTACCCTAATAAAAGTTAGTCAATTAAGTGGAATCCACTGTATTGTATGCTCGCTCTTCAATCAAACCAGTGACGCAAAAATCTTTAAGAATCATTGAACAACATGTACAATGTATACATTTCTAATATAGACCACACCCATGAACAAAGGAAACCATGAGGACAAGCTGTGTGTAAATTTCCAATATACACTTGGTCGACCTCACAGTTACTTTTAACGCTAAAACCAGCAACATCATAATATATTTTGTGCACAAAAACATCTAAAATTGTTGGCATTTTTCTTGCACTATAGGTCTACAGAAAACACAAAAATTGCATATTAGAATAGAAATATTCCATGGTTGCCCATAGTTTATTGTCAATTTTTTACATTGGTGTTCATTGTTTTAGTTTATTTTACCCCTCGCTCTGCTGCGCTACACTCGGGGCAAAAACAATGTCAACCCATGTTAAAATATCCAACAAATCATGGGCGGCCATGGATTATTTCTTAAGTATTAACAGTTCACATGCATGTACATGTAAACAATGTTTGGAAAATGGAGATCTTTTATTTTGATTCTTAATTAAAAAAGAAATGAAATGATAGTAGAGGGGCATATGGTGTTCAGGTCTGAACTTATACCATTATTTTTTCCAGAAAAATATGAACATGATGAAAGGATTTGGAAACCGAGTGAATGGATTTCAATGGAAAGACTGTGGTGGATCAGCAGTAAAGATATCCAACTTGAACCTGTCTCCAGATCCTATTGACTTCCCTGGTACATTGACCGTCGCTGCAGACATTACCATCAATCAAACTCTGGCATCTCCTCTAGAGGTATATACAATTTACAGTGCAAGATATAGAAAAAGGTTTTACAAATTAAACATAAATAAAAATCTTGAATTATTCATGAAAATTTCTTGTGAAACTTTCTCCCATGAAAATAACATGAACTTTGCACATGAAATTAATGTCAACTTAGATGGAATATTCAAGCAGAACTTGCATGAATTTCACATGAGTAAGAGCTCATTTCACATGATCTTACCTGACTTTTACACAAGAGTTTCAGATAACAGATCAATTGGTGTGAATTTTTTAAATGATATTTTTCATGTGAAACTCATTGAGTCAAATACTGTAGACACTTCCTGTCTAGACTATGTTCCTGTTAAAGCCAACAACAAAATTGCCAAACTTAATTATTAAAGAAGAGCAGATGTAACATTTTGTATCTACCCATAGTGACAGATACTTGCACATTAGAGAAATAGGATACCACAAAGTTCCTCATTTGGTACAGACATGGTGTTATACCAGGTTTTGAAGAAAAAAGGTTTTCTATTGCAATCTGTTCTATTGACAAATGAAAGCAGGCTTGTCAACTTTCATGCAAGTAGCCTGAGACTATTGCATCTAGTCCCAAATTTGAATAGTGGCAAATTTCTAAGATTTAACAAAAAATTCCTTTGATCTTTCATTTTTTTGGTAGCAAATCTCATGCAAAAGGCTAAAAAAAACTTGACAGCCTTGTTAAAAAATCGTATAAATTTAAGGTAAGTTAAACAATACCACATTGAACGGGTGGTATTTTTTAGAATTACATGTACAAATAGTCATAATATGGATAAATAGATATGAAATATTTCTATTTTCAGGCTGTTGTTTTATTCGAGAGGAAGATTGGATCCAGCTATGTTAAGATCCCTTGTATTTCTGACATTGGGAGCTGCACTTACCAGGATGTCTGTCAAATACTGTCAAACATTGTCCAATGCCCTGATCCACTGATAGAACATGGAATTCCCTGTCAATGTCCATTCAAAGCGGTAAGACATATTTCAATGTAAATTTGCATTAGGGTCATGTAAATATAATCATTTATCATTGAGGACTTCAAGGCCAATTTGGTTGGCCTGAAAAGCTACTAGATACTGATCACTGAATACATGACTGTAGTCTTACTTGCACATTCTCAGTAGTTTAAAATGCATATACAATCCACTGAGTTTTCAGATGTTAGTGTTTTGTCATGTATATAAATTGCTAAATTTTACATTAAGAAATTATGCATATGCCAGTTCTTAGAACAAGAAATTATTTAAAACCAGAGATAAAAACTTTGTAAATGATACTCGTTTATTTTCACAAGTAGCAACTCTGTTGTCATAGAAATTTGTACGTACCACCAATGTGACCCATTTATACACTGTAGTTGAAATACCAATGTAACCCAGTCATGGATGAAGTACAAATGTACACCAATGTGACCCATTCATGGACGAGGTACACAAATGTAACCCATTCATGGACGAGGTACACAAATGTAACCCAGTCATGGATGAGGTACACCAATGTAACCCAGTCATGGATGAGGCACACCAATGTAATACACAGAAGAATGTTACAAGGACATTGTTTGTGGTTGAAGATTAATGTCACCAATGTTTTATTTGCTTTCTAGTATTATAATTATAAGAAAAGAATATGAATTTAAACCCTTATGCCTATTAAGTTGTATGATATAAATGATTAAATCTTTTTATCATATATTTGTTTAATTATATACGTTATATACGTTTTTTTAATATATGATACAAGATGAATGGTTTGGGTCATATCACTGTTTTTCCATATCATCCATAACACACCCTAGAGAAAATCAATAACGCACCTTTAGGTTAAGCCACGTGATCAATAACGCACCTTTAGGTTAAGTCACCTGATTTGAGTAAATATAGACAAAACATATTTAATTTCAAATATTTGATAAACAGAATATAATATGGGTGTTTTCATATTGTATCCCATAACAACCCTCGACCAATATCATGCCCTCGAGCAAAAACTCTCTGGATGATATGGGCGTCTCGGGTAGTTATGAGATACGATATGAAAACACCCATATGATATTCTAAATGTCTTATAAATACTTTTATCTTGTCTTTACAGGGAAATTTGAAACTACCATCCTCAGACTTTGAGATAGATGCAGCATTTTTACCAGGTGGTGACTACCACATTAATGGAATGCTCATGTCAGGAAGTAAGAAGATGGCATGTCTGGATTTCTTTGTCTCTGTATCAGAATAAAAAGGTAAATGATTTAAGTACAACGATCATGACCAAATGAGTCTGACCAAACCAAAAGGAAAATATATATGGAAAAATTTGTTTAGAGAAAAAAAAGCATAAAATGGCATTCATTAAGACTGATTCAAAGCCAAATTCCTCTTATTTGTTACCTTGATTCAGAATGAAATTAAAATTCATGAAATATGAATGAATGACAGTTGCACTCTGATGGAACTTTTCCAAGATTCATAGCTTATAATATTAGCTTTAATACATATGATAGTAATGATACATGTAGATTCCTTTCTTACATTTAGAATCAAAGCAATGAATTGAGGGGGAGGAAAAAAAAGAGTAAAAAGTTTAGACATCAAATTATCTATAATTTAGGATGCTTGCTTGTCTATTTTTATTGTAGTTTCTGTCATAAATTCCAAAACCTCTGGCTAATTACTATCAAAATATTACAGTCTTAGTTAACTCATCAATTAACATGATTAAGGAATCTGTAATTTTAGTACTGAACATAAGTGAAACATATTTCTTTTACAGATTGAAATAGTTTGACAGAATGGTGATACAGGGAAAAAAAAGATTTTTAAGAGAAAAAACTACTATGTCATACACTTGTAGATTTGTTCAGTTTTGATTGGAACAACTGACAATGCATCTTTTAAGAAGGAATTAATAATAAGTTTTACTTAATGACAAGCTGGCTTTTAATATCAAAGATTTAACATTGTATTTTGGATTTAATGAGCAAGATGTATTGTTGAATCTATCAAAGATTTTTTCCTGAATCAAAATGAACTTTGAATTTTTCTAATGTGACACAAATATTATACAACAAGGTTTACAGAGAGTCTCAGATATAAAACATGTTTTAAGAAAAATGTCTAAATATTTTGAAAAAAAAAGTAATAGAAGAAAAAAGGACAGGTATTTTTTTCTACATTCAACTTGTACCTCATATTTTTTTGAATCTCAATAACATAAAAATTGACAGTAAGTTTCATTTGACAAAAAAGGATTTATTAGTGTGCTTGTAAAAGTATGATTTTATGTATGACGTTGAAAAAAAATTAACTCAATTGTTAATTGATTAATCTGTTTCCATGATTTTTTATTGGAGAATGAATTTCAAGCTTAAAAAAAAACAACTAGCTATTTGAAAAATGGATTAGTGAAGCTAAAATATGTGTTTTTATTTTTTTTAAATAGCTTTTATCAACTCCACTTTGCTTGGACTTTTTTTTATCTCCTCTGGACAAATGAGCAAAATCAATTCCTTATGACTATTTCTGCTTTTTTGATATATATTTGTAAAGAAAATGCATTGTATTATATAGGGTAGTCAATAATCTAATGTGAAAAAGCATTGTGTGTGAGTTGTCAATATGTCACATAGACTTGGTGCTTGTGATAATTTTTATTTTTTGTTTGGGTTTTGCAAAAATGATTTTATAACTAGATTGAGTTGAGTTGTTATCTTTATATAGGATATGTATGGGATAAAATGATTATAGCTTAGATTTGATACCAGCAGGCTAAAAATATCAATAAATTTCAATTTCATCAAAGATAAGATGATGAATGATGCTCATTTTGTTCTTATTTTTAAAATGTAAGTTACATGTATATTAACTGTAAATACAATGTAATAGTATTTTTTGAAGGTTTTCCTTCATGTTTTTTTTAATCTATATGCTTTCAATTTTATAGGCACTTGTGCACTAATTCTAGATTAATCACTTATCAATTTATAAATAGGTTATAGCAGTAGCAGTAGCTTTTTGTTGGTCATTCTTGATTCTTTCCCCATTTATAACTAATTTGTAAGAACATTCCTATATGTAATTGCTCAGGTTATTTTCCAGTTATGTGATAACATTTATGAAATGTAATAAAAAGCATTTTTGTACTTTCCTAATGAAATGATTTGATACAAGTTTGAATTATAATTCCAAGTTTTCTGAAAGGTTCTGTTATTTTTTAAATATATATTGTGTGCATTGCAGATGTTTATTTCATTTATCCATGTATAATATATCATTGGAACAGTTTAAAGAACATTTCGAAAATCTAATCAACAGAGATGATATTGGTGAAAACGAAATTTTTGATGAACTAAATGTTTTTGCAGAACTAGACGAACCTTTTACAATACCAGAACTTGAGTGTGGAATACGCAATTTGAAAAGAAATAAAGCTGTTGGAAGTGATAATATAATGAACGAATACTTAATAAACAGTAAAACTCTTTTAATGCCAGTGCTGTGCAAACTGTTTAACAATATTTTAGCAACAGGAATCTTCCCTGAATTATGGGTAAAATGTACAGTTATACCAATTTTCAAGAAAGGAGAGACTAATGACCCACAAAACTATAGAGGAATTTCACTAGTGTCTCACTTGGGTAAACTATTCACATCACTTATAAATAAAAGACTCTTGAAATGGAGCGAGGAAAACAGTGTTTTATCTGATGCCCAGTTCGGTTTCAAGCCTGGTTTTGGTACAACGGATGCGATCTTTGCCCTTCACTCTCTGATAGCCAGTACACTTATGAAAAGTAAAAGGTTATACTGTTGTTTTATTGATTATAGTAAGGCATTTGATAGTATAAACCATTGTAAACTATGGAGAAAATTAATAAAAAATGGTATAACTGGAAAACTGTTAAATGTAATTCAGTCAATGTATAGTAAACTAAAATCATGTGTAAAAGTTAATGGAACATGTTCTGAATATTTTAGTTGTAATTCTGGTCTCATGCAAGGAGAGTCTTTATCACCTTTTTTGTATTCACTGTATGTTAATGACATGGAGATAGAATTATTAAATAATGGTTGTATTCCATATGAGTTAAGAATGTTAAACCTGTATCTTCTTATGTATGCAGATGACACTGTTTTGTTTAGTGAAAGCATATATGACCTCCAGGAAATGATAAACACTGTTAATTGTTGTTCTAATGAAAATGGTTTACACATTAATTTATCGAAGACTAAAATTGTAGTTTTTAGAAAGAATGGTAAAGTTAAAGCAAATGAAAAATGGTTTTTAAACGGCAATGAAATAGAGATTGTAGACAGTTTTGTGTACCTAGGTATATTGCTTTATTATAATGGTAATTTTAGTAAGACCCAGTATAGACTGGCTGAGCAAGGTCGAAAAGCATTATTTAGCTTATTCAGTAAAACTGTTAATGATTATTATAATCATGAAACATTGCTTTCATTATTTGATACCTATATTTCTTGCATTCTAAATTATGGTTGTGAAGTATGGGGATTTCATAAATCTATAGATATTGAAAAGGTACATGTGTATTTTTTAAAACGTATTTTGAAAGTTAGAAAAAGCACTGTCAATTACATGGTTTACTGTGAGTTAGGAAGGTCACCATTGATTTTAGACCGGCAGTATAGAATGATTAAATATTGGTTAAAAGTACTTAACACAGATAATGTTATATTGAGGAACTGTTATGAAGATTTATATTGTAAAAGCTGTATTAGACCAAATGATAAATTAAACTGGTGTAATCATGTTAAAGATATATTATTGAAATATGGTTTAAATAATGTATGGTATGAACAGTACGTCTATAATGAAGACCATTTCTTATTTAATCTAAAAGAACGAATGTTAGCTGGTTTTATTAATGAGGCTGATAACTTTTTTGAATCATCAGCTAAATGTCAAATGTACAAATATTTATATGATTCTCATTACTTGCAATTTTATTTAGATAGGCCTGTAAATTGTATCTATAAACCATATATTTGTAAATATAGAATATGTGCTCACAATTTGAGTATAGAAACAGGTCGGTTTTATGATATTGATAGAAACCTACGTTATTGTACTATGTGTAACCTAAACATTGTAGAAAATGAGTACCATTTTATTCTAGAATGTCCAAAATACAGTGACTTAAGGCAAAAGTATGTAAAACCTTACTATTGGAGAAATCCCTCTACGTACAAACTTGTACAGTTATTGTCTGTAAGAAATATCAAGGAGTTAAACAATTTTGAAAATATCTGTTCCTTGCAGAAAAATGTCGTAATTTTAATAATTGATCTGTTCAGGTGTACTCTATTATCAATTTATGAATCTTTGACACTCCGTATTATTTCAACCTTATACTACATTATATTTACAATATAATGCTATATCATAATTATAATATGCATATTCTATGTAATTTTGTATAAAAATATTGTATACATTAAGTCATATTTATTAATGATACATTTAGAAATACTGTTGGCGTAAATATATGTTTTACAAACTATTGTAATTCTATAAGCTGTATTGCTTTTGAATAAAGTTATTCATTCATGTGTTAAATTTTCACCAAAATAAAACTTTAAAATTACTCAAATTAGAAATCATGTTTTCTTAAAAAATTCTACAAATAAACATTGTTAAAATTGTTTACAACTTAGGAATAAGAGTCATTTCACTCATTTAAAAATAAGTATTCATCCTCAAGGAATCTCTATACAGTTCAGCCTTTTTTTAAAAAAGAATTTCTTGCCAAACTGCATATATTCCTTTAAAGTTAATCATATTTTAACATTTATTATTTTTATTCTGATGATTCTTTAATTTTATATTTAAATTTGGATAGTAATTGGTGCTTTATAAATACATGTAACAGTAGCAGCTTTTTTAGTCTTTGTAGATCTTGCAATTTATTATTTCAATTAAATGTAGTACTTTTAAAGTACTTAAATTCGTGGGTATCAATTTTCATGGTTTTGGAGTAAAATGAATATTCGTGAATTGATGAATTTGTGGTTTTAAGAGATTCTCTAATAAAGGAATGTAAAACTCGTTGTTCGTTGGTAATTTAGTTTTGTTGTTTGCCTGACCAACGAAAACCATGAAAATTGGAACCCAGTGAATATTAATACTTTCACAGTATTCATTTATACTCATCTTACTATATTATTAAATAATATAGTTTATACATGTGATTTGTACAATAAAATCTGTTTCTACGCATCAAGTATTTTTTCCCAACGAAAAGGTTGAGATTTGTTTTCTATGTCTTTTGGACATTTTTAGCAGGCCATGTGAGCTTATGCCATCACTAAGCATCCAATGTAGTTCTTAAGCAATCTAAACATCTTCTCTTAAACCATTGAACAAATTTAATGAAACTTTGCAGAAATGGTATTTGGCATTTTGGCAACAAAAGATCCTCATTTTGAAATGATTTGATAAAAAACTGTTACTGTACTTAATAAAGGTACCTGGTAATAACAAAATAACTGAACTTGGAGGATGAATCTCAATGTCTAAGAGAAAAGACAAAACATTGAAGACATCTGGAAAAGTTATAGATTGCAATGGTCCTGACTTGATACAGGCATTTCAATCAAAATGGTGGGTTAAACCAGGTTTTATGGCACGCCAAACCTCCGTCTTCCTTTGTTATCTTAGGGTCCGGTAGCAACACAAAACGCAACATGGCAAGGTGTTCTAAAATAGAACAAAGTGTATAATTCCTAAATGGTCTATAACTCAATTAGAACAAATAGAAAATTCTGAAGGATCCTAGGTTCTTTAGAACTAAAAGCTCTACAAAAGTCTGCATTTGGTTGAAGCTGTCAGATTTTACTGGGGTTATGGCCCTTTAAAAGTCAAAAATAACACTTGTAATGTTTTTATTGCCCTATAGAATGAAAACTTTTGAAGATAAAATAAAGGCTGTTGCTTGCCTTATTCTTCAGCTCATTAAGCTCTACAGTTGATGTTGTCAGATGACACCTTTTAGGGGTTATGACCCTTTGAATGTCAAATATAGCATTTTGTCATGTTTTTGCCCTATAGAAAGAAAACTATTGAAGATGGAGAAAAGTTTTTACTTGCTCAAACCTTCAGCTTATTTTAAACTCTACAAAAGTCTCTATTGGATAAAATTTCAGATGATCCCTTGTAGAAGAGACCCTAATGGACCTATGGACCAGGTGAGAGATTCCGGCTACTGGGAGCCTCTTGTTGATTATTATTTTACTTTCTTGGTGGTGCTTGGCTATGTGTATATTTTTGTGGATTTAGGTCATGTCTGTCTTGCAGAATTATTTTGCTCTATACATGTTCTAGCTTTAGCCAATTTGAGCTCATGACAAATAAAAGCCAAAAATGACTAATGGAGTAGTAAAAAAAAATAAGTTGAAACAAAAGAAAACAACATGAAAAAATAGGGCATGTAATGGGACATTAAATGATACCCCGCCATGTTATAATATCAAAAGTTCATAAAATTTGATTTCCAAGTAGCCTATCTTGAAAACTGTTTTTCAGATCATGCTGGAAATTGAACTTGATATGTATTTTATTGTACTCAATAGCTGTACAAAATATCATTTGAATCCCATGAAGCCTTTTCAAGTTATTGGTCGGAAACTCAAAATTTCATGAAATTGATTTTTCAAAAACTATTTTTTGGATCATGCTGGAAATCAAACCTGACCTGTATTTAATTGTACTAAACAGCTGTGCAAAATATCATTCAAATCCTTTGACCTGTTTTCAAGTTATTGGTCGGAAATTCAAAATTTCATGAAATTTGATTTTTCAAAGTGGCCTATCTCGAAAACTATTTTTTGGATCATGCTGGAAATCGAACTTGACCTTATTTTATTGTACTAAACAGCTGTGCAAAATATCATTCAAATCCTTTAACGTGTTTTCAAGTTATTGGTCGGAAACCTTTGGGGGACGGACCGACGGACAGACACCGAAAAAAACTGAGGGTATAACAAAATACCCTGCCACTTCGTGTGGCGGGGTATAAAAACAAATAAAATTAAAAACACACAAAAATTCAGCAAACGCCGGTGTTCCTGCAGAGTTATCAGTTCTTGCTGGTTGCAGTACACCCTTAAAGTTGTCAAAAAATCAATTTATTGCATATCCAATCCAGTTACCAATGAAAGTAAACTTGAGGCTCCCAGGAGCCTGAATTGCTCACCTGATCTCTTATGCTAAAGCCTCTTACCTAGTGTGCGACATGGTCTACATGTTCTTTGTAAGTAACATTAAAGAGACTACTTAGGGTAAAAACACTTTTAAGACCAAGAATACAAAGTTACAAAGCTTTCCATTTGAAAAAAAACAAAAAACAAACATATTAAGTTAAAATTGATTGAAAACACTTAAAAGGATGATCTGACAATTTTGACCCTAAAATCATTTTTGTAGATCTTAATGAGCTGGAAAATATTGCAATGCTAACTATTCCTCTAACTCTTATGGCTTTCAAGATTAAGTCCAAAAACTGTGATAATGGTCAATTTTGACGATAAAGGGGAAATAACTCCTATAAGGAGTTGTCCCACAACTTTGACTCCATGAAGAGTTTTGTAGAGCTTTTGCTGCTGAAGAAGGAAGGTTGCTTCAGATTTTCTCTATCTCTTATACTTTTTGAGCTATAAGCTAAAAACTATGGTCTGACCCCCCTGTTCTATTTATAGTAACGACAGCCATGTTGGTTGGTCGACGTTCACAAATTTCACAAACTTGGTAGAGGACATCCTAAAGATCAAGTGAACAAAGTTTCAAAGCAATCCCATCAGTGGTTTCAGAGAAGAAGATTTTTAACAAGAGTTAACACTAAAGTATGTCTAGCCTGCCGGCACCATCAGAAACAATTATTCTTTCTTACTTCCACTATATTTTGAATTTACATGGATTTTCAGTTTCTGAGATCAAAAGATGTTTATAGAACTTAAACATTGCAAATATATGCAATAAAAATAATCAAAGTCACTCAACTGGAAAATCAAGGTCAAGGTCAAAAGATGGGGATGCAACTGGGCTAAGCTACTACTGGGGCATATGCATACCAAGTTTCATCAACCTAGGACCTATAGTTCTTGAGATATGGAAGTGCTCGCAAAACTTTTCCATTGCTATTATATGTATTGAAAATTGTCAAAGTCACTCAACCAGAAAATCAAGGTCAAGGTCAAAAGATGGGGATGCAACTGGGCTAAGCTACTACTGGGGCATATGCATACCAAGTTTCATCAACCTAGGACCTATAGTTCTTGAGATATGGAGGTGCTCGCAAAATTTTCCATTGCTATTATATGTATTGAAAATTGTCAAAGTCACTCAACTGGAAAATCAAGGTCAAGGTCAAACGATGGGGATGCAACTGTGCTTAGCTACTACTGGGGCATATGCATACCAAGTTTCATCAACCTAGGACTTATAGTTCTTGAGATATGGAGGTGCTCATAAAACTTTTCCAAAAAGTTAACGTCGCCGCCGCCGCCGGTAAAGTAACACCTATGTCCCGCTCTGCTTCGCAGGCGAGACAAAAATCAGTTAAAATTGATAGAAAAATCAGTTAAAGGGGGATAACTGTTAAACAATTGATCTGACAATTTTGACCCTGAATTCATTTTTGTAGATCTCAATGAGCTGAACAATTTTGCAATGCTAACTTTTCCTCTAGCACTTACAGTTTTCAAGATAAAGTCCAATAAAAAGCTTCGCCGAGCGCAGCATGATACGACCGCAACATGTTGAACCCTGTACGTATTAGGCCCAATAGGGATAGTCAATTGCTCTGGACATATGCAGCCCATAGTGGACTGACAAAGGTTTTTGACACATGCAGCTTTTGGTGGACTTTCTAAATTCACATATTAAAAGGAATTATTTTTTTTCCAAAGGAGATCAAAATCAGACCACAAATAAATAAGTTTCGATTTTGGCCCCTATTTTCATAACAGGGGGAAAAGGGGGAGTCACAAAAATTAATTCTCAATTTTGTATCCCCTATTTGACAAGAACAAACATGCAAAAAAAAATTTCAAAATCTGATCACAAGTAAAAAAATTTCCATTTTGGTCCCTTTTGGCCCCTAATTACATAATAAGGGTAAAAGATGGGGGTAGCAAAAATTAATTCTCAATTTTGCATCCGCTATTTGACAAGAACAAACATGCAAAAAAAATTTTCAAAATCGGTCCACTAATAAAAAAGTTTCGATTTTGGCCCCTTTTGGGAACGTAACCCCTATAAAGGGTCATCTGACAACTTCGACCCTATGGAGACTTTTGTAGAGCTAAATGAGCTGAACAATTAAGCAAGCAACAGCTTTTTGTTATCTACAATAGTTTTCATACTATAGGGCAAAAACATGAAAAAATGCTTTTTTCACCTTTAAGGGGCCGTAACCCCTATAAGGGGTCATCTGACAACTTCGACCAAATGGAGACTTTTGTAGAGCTAAATGAGCTGAACAATTAAGCAAGCAACAGCTTTTTGCTATCTGCAATAGTTTTCATACTATAGGGCAAAAACTTGACAAAAATGCTATTTTTCACCTTTAAGGGGCCGTAACCCCTATAAGGGGTCATCTGACAACTTCGACCAAATGGAGACTTTTGTAGAACTTTTGATCCTGAAGCAGTAGGGTGGCATCAGATTTCATCTATCTCTTATACTTTTTGAATTACAAGCCAAAAACAGTAGTCTGACCCCCATTGTCTATTTTTAGCCACGGCGGCCATGTTTTTTGACGAATCAGAACTTGAAACAAATCTATAGAGCATGACACCCTATTGATCAATCATACCAAGTTTCATTGAATTCTGTTCAGTAGTTTCAGAGGAAAAGATTTTTGAAAAAGTTCTTGTAAGAACAAACTAAAAGTTGCAATTTGGCCCCTTTTGGCCCTTAATTTCTAAACGAAAAAAGGGGGGACTCCCAAAATCAATCCCATCCATCCTTTAATGGTAAGAAATATCATTGTCAAATTTCATTGCATTTGGATAACTAGAACTAAAGTTATCGTGTATACACTAAAGTTAACAGACGACGACGACAACGACGACGACGACGACGACGACAGCATCATACCATTATACGTCCGCAAATTTTTTGCGGTCGTATAAAAACTGTGAAAATGGTCAATTTTGAGGATAAAGGGGAAATAACTCCTATAAGGAGTTGTCCCACAACTTTGACTAAATGAAAGTTTTGTAGAACTTTTGATGCTGAAGAAGGAAGGTTGCTTCGGATTTTCTCTATCTCGTATACTTTTTGAGCTATAAGCTTAAAACTATGGTCTGACCCCCCTGTTCTATTTTTAGTAACGGCAGCCATGTTGGTTGGTCGACGTTCACAAATTTCACAAACTTGGTAGAGGACATCCTATAGATCAAGTGAACAAAGTTTCAAAGCAATCCCATCAGTGGTTTCAGAGAAGAAGATTTTTAAAAATCAGTTAAAATTGATAAAAAAATCAGTTAAAGGGGGATAACTCTTAAACGATTGATCTGACAATTTTGACCCTGCAATCATTTTTGTAGATCTCAATGAGCTGAACAATTTTGCAATGCTAACTTTTCCTCTAGCACTTACAGTTTTCAAGATAAAGTCCAAAAACTGTGAAAATGGTCAATTTTGACGATAAAGGGGAAATAACTCCTATAAGGAGTCGTCCCACAACTTTGACTCCATGAAAAGTTTTGTAGAGCTTTTGCTGCTGAAGAAGGAGGATTGCTTCAGATTTTCTTTATCTCTTATACATTTTGAGCTATAATCTAAAAACTATGGTCTGACCCCCCTGTTCTATTTTTAGTAACGGGGGCCATGTTGGTTGGTCAACATTCACAAATTTCACAAACTTGGTAGAGGACATCCTAAAGATCAAGTATACAAAGTTTCAAAGCAATCCCATCGGTGGTTTCAGAGAAGAAGATGTTTGAAGAAAAGTTAACAGACGACGGACGGACGGACAGACGATGGACGCTTAACAATGACAATAGCTCACCTGACCCTTTGGGTCAGGTGAGCTAAAAACTCTGACAACCCCACATCTGTACTCATCTGAGATATCCTGTATTCATCTACTCTGATGCATCAAATTACTCCAAACTTAGCAGGCAATTCCATATACAATAGGTTGATTAAGCAATATAGGTCCCACAGATAAACCGTTTAAATTTTTTTTTTGGAGTAACTGAGTTGCATTAATGTTTTTGTTACAGGTAACACAAAACAAGTGTTAACAATAAAATGTGTCCAGCTTGCAGGCACAATCGAAATACTTTGTAATTCCTCAAAATCTATCAAAGTTTCTCAACCAGAAAATCAAGGTGATTGTCAGAAGATGGGGATGCAACTTTGCTAAGCTACTACTGGGGCATATGTACACATCAACCTTTCATCAACCTAAGACTTATAGTTCTTAAGATATGGAGGTGCTCATAAAACTTTAACATTGGCTATTATAAGTATTGAAATACTACTGGGGCATCAAACTAGAACTTCTAGTTCTTGAGAAATGGAGGAGCTCATTAAACTTTATGTTGCTATCATATACTAATGGAAAAAAGAAATTGTGCATCACTTCAAAGAATCACAAATTCAATATTTTTTTTTAATATTTGATACATTTGATAAAAATAGTACAAATGTATTGCAAAAATCATTTTCCTAAAGATCCTGACAAAAAATTTCATCTTTACACCCCTAAGAGATAGAAAGTAATCAGATGTGGAATAAAGATAGAGATGCAATTCTGCTATGCTACTACTGGAGCATATGCAAACCAAGTCTCATCAGGCAAGGACTGAAAGTTCTTGAGATGTGGAAGTGCTAATAAATCCTTATCACTAAAGTTAATGCTGCTGCCCCCGGTAAGTTAGCTCCTATGTCTTGCTCTACTTCGCAGATGAGACAAAAACCTTCTTGAATTTATTATTGATATGAAAATTTAGTTACACAACAAAGGGCTATCACATGGTAAACTAAAACAAAACCATTCTTTTTTCATGCTATAATTTCATCATCAATCAACAATTCACTTCTGAGTGTCCCATATTATTTCTTTGCTAGGAGTTATCTATTACTGGATCTGTACATCAGCTAGTGAAGTAGCAGTTATCTTTCCCTTTCCCTCCACTTGTAATGCAGCACCTTTATAACAAGCCACCTTGTTTTTATCTACACGCAAGTCAGGTTTAACTGCTTCCCATATTTTCTTCTTAGGGTTCAACATAACATCGGGTTCACCTTTGAATATAAAACTTAGAACATAAGTATAGATATTAAAAAAACAAGAATATGCCAAAAGACATAATGCCCCATCTCACAACATTTATTTTTTTCCCACAACCACTAAAGCATCAACATGGTTGCTATTAAAGCACTTGTCAGTCAGAAGGAATGGACTTTAACTTAACCATTCTTCTATAAGTGGTCATTCATGCCAAAAATATAGGTCACTGCCAGCATCCGAAGCATGTATTGTGCTAAGCATCACTAGGTGCACCTACCATACCAATATAGTTGATGTGGCATGTGTCAGTAAAAAAGGAATGGTCTTTATCCATTCCTCTATTAGTGGTCATTCATGCAGAAAATATAGGTCACAGCCAGCATCCGAAGCATGCATTGTGCTAAGCATCACTAGGTGCACCTATCATAACAATAGAGTAGATGTGGCACATGTCAGTAAGTGGGAATTGACTTTGACCAGTCTTCTTTAAGAGGCCATCCATGTGGAAAATATAGGTCACATCCAGCATCCGAAGCATGCATTGTGCTAAGCATCACTAGGTGCACATACCATACCAATATGGTTGATGTAGCACTTGTCAGTTAGAGGGAATAGACTTTAACCATTTTTCTGTACATGATCATTCATGCAGAAAATATAGGTCACATCCAGCATCCGAAGCATGCAATGTTGTTATCATCACTAGATGCACTTACCATACCAATATGATTGATGTGGCATTTGTCAGTAAGTGCAAATTTGGAAATATGGGATTTGGGACGGACATTCGAACGGACGGACGGACAAACAGACCCGAACACTATATGCCCCTCTACTTTCGTAGATGGGGCATTAAAACTGTCAGTAAAAAATGGCCAGTTCATTTAGCAGGAAGTAGGTGAGAGACAGCCCTAAAATCAAATTCCATGATATTGTAATAAATAAATAAATATCTTTATTTCCTAATCATAGGGCCCATCATTGGGCATATAAATCAGTCTACAAACATATAAGTCATACAAGTACAGAACAATGATTAAGAATGATTGGAACACAAATAGGCACAATTATTAATAGATAGAGAGAGCCAGGTGGGGTAAGGGGAGTAACTCTATCTAATATTACATCTACATATTAATTATGTTACTTGTACAATCTATATCAATTATTCATAGTATTTTGTCTTATATAATAAAGATCTTCTATCAGATTATATAAATCATTAATGAATTCAAGATATTCATTGATCATAAACCAAGAAAATAATTGTGAGTTGTTTAATTTTTTAAAATTTACGCTGTTTTAGTAGTTTTTCTATAAAAGGTTTTCTTTTATGCTCATATGCATTGCATTCAAGCAAAAAATGTACTTCGCTTTCAATTGAGATATTATTGCAATATTTGCAGATTCTCTCATCCCTTGGCAGAACCTTAAATTTACCATTTTCTAGTATTCTTTCATGTCTTCCTGTTTCTATTCTAAGTATACGATTACTAGTCCTGAATTTTGCTAAAGTTTTTCTTTTTTCCATCTTAATAACAAGGTATGGTTCAGGAGTGAAATTGTTTTTAAATGTTAAGTAGGTATCCAGTTTTCCTTCCTTATTAGTTAAATAACCTCTTTTAATCTCTTGCCAAGAATCAAGAAAGTTTATTTTTAAACATTTAAGTAATTGAGATTTGAAACTTCCATGACTTAGCTTCTTACAATATGATAGATCAAGATTTAAAAGTCTAGCAAAAAGCAATATATTGCTGTACCAGGAAGAGCATTGGGGATCATTTTTATATTCTTGTAAAGCACATGTAAGTAGTTCTGAAGGAAAGCTTTCAAGTCTATGCCAATACATAAATATGTTACATAGAATATTTAAATAAAAAGGGTATCTACCAAGTTCTGAGAGAACCGCAATATTGGTACACGTTTTTGATACCCCAAGAATATATTTCCAAAATTTAATGTTTAGCTTTTCAGGTTCCCAGTCCTTAAAAATATTGTAAAGGGACATTTCTTTTCTTTTAGGGGTAATATTTATGGTTCCCCATATTTCACTTCCATATAAGGCTATTGGTTTTATACAGTGATCAAATATATGAAGAAATGTTTTAATACTAGGATCTGCTGATTTCATATCTTTGTATAGTTTAAAACAAGCTTTCAGACTTTTTTGATATAGATGCTTCCTTGCTTCAATGAATTTACCTGTGTTATCTAACATAATTCCAAGATATTTGTATTGTTTAACAGATTCTATAATTTTCATTTCCAATATTAAATTTTTCTTCAATGAGTCTCCCATTATTGTTAAAAATGATAATTTTAGTTTTCTTACAGTTAACTTCTAAACACCAGTCATTACAATAATTTGATAATACATCAAGTTTGTGTTGGAGAGCACTTTTTGAATCAGACATAAGTACAAGATCATCAGCATATAAAAGACATGGTATGGGTGTATCATTAAGGTTCACTGAATCTGTCTTTTCTAGCAATAGCTTAGGTAAATCATTGACAAAAAATTTAAACAGGTTAGGGCATAGTACATCGCCCTGTCTGACTCCTACTTCTGACTTAAAAAAATTTGTAATTTTGTTTTCAGTTCGTACACATAGTTCATCATTCCAATACATGGATTTCAATATCTTATAAAAATTCCCATTTATGTTAGCCTTTTGAAGTTTATACATAATTCCAGTATGAATAACCTTATCAAAGCTTTGCGAAAGTCTACAAAGCAAGTATACAATTTTTTACATCCTTTCTTCAGATATTTTTGTATGATGCATCTTAACACAAATATGTGATCAGAGGTGCGACATTTTTTTGAAAAGCCAATTTGTGTTTTGTGTATAATATTATTATCTTCTAAATAGGTATCAAATCTCATGTTCATAATCATATTGAACAGTTTCCCTATGCTGTTATTGATGGCAATGCCCCTATAATTTTCTGGTTTGTTGGGATCATCAGATTTATAAATAGGTGTGATAAAGCTTTTTGACCAATGTAATGGGTAATTTCCAGATAATAAAACTGCATTAAAAAGTTTAGCAATGCTTGAGCTAATATAACTTTGTGAGGCTTTCAGCATTTCATTACTTATATTGTCCAAACCAGGACTCTTTCCATTTTTTAGCCTCGAGATGGCTTTGTGTACCTCACTTAATAAATAAAATGATTTTGTAAATAACAAGGCAAAATTCTTTTTAAAGAGTTTCTTATAAATGATGTCATGGTGGAGTGTCATGATTCAAATAAAACATAACTTAAAGGGAAAATTCGCAAAAAAATAATTTTTACATATGTTTTTCATCACATTTTACTAAACATAAATATACATGTAAAACTCTTTAATCTTCACTAATAAGCGAGTATGAGAGCGTTTTGTATCGATAAATTAGAACGATGGGTGTGGCCATTTTGTACGGCTAGCAGGCCCTATTGTCACGTGACCATCACCTAATATCCAATAACCACAAAGTACCAAAACGATAACGACACGCAATGATCAACTCTATCGTCATTTAAAAATGTCTTGCATGATCATGATGATAGTTTGGTTGTTCTACGGTTAAGTGTTATTCTGTCTACGGTTAAGTGTTATTCCGTTTTCCTGACCTAAAGAAAAAGACAGACTTGCATCTTAAAAGGGTCCAGTCTTTAGATTTGCCATCCACTATCAGCAATGTAAAGTATACAAGTTTGTGTGTGAAGACTATTTTGAAGCAACATCTTTAGAGGGTGACTTAATAGTAAGCAGTGTTCTTTTGTCCATGAAAAATGTTTATATCTATCTATATTTGTCAATAATAATTTCATTATTTTTTTAGGCAAACGTTTTTTACATGTTACATTATTACCTAGAATGATCGGGCTAGTATGTAACGGTCAGAATCTTTGCTATAAAAATCCACAAATCCACAAGACAAAAATATCAGTTTTGTTTAAAAAAAAAAAGAATTATAACGGGTGTGCGTAAAATTAAGAATTATAACCGAAAACGGAATAAAACTTATCTTTTTGTTTTGTATAAGCGTTTTAACACTTCAGTTATAACTGTGCATTTATACAGAATATTTTTTTAATAACTAGTAAATATACATTTTAAAACAGACAACATTTTTTTCTTCATCTTTTTATCCCCTATGCATTCCTTAAAAATGCGCAAATGTATTTTTTTAATCTTTAAAGGATTTCTTAAACGTTCATTATAAAGAAGATAATATTATTTTTACCTATATGAAGATAGTAATTCACAGTCGGGGGCAACGTATTTGAACTTGTGACACTCCCAGGTATTACTTACTTCCCGGGGATGGTAATTTACAGGTGGTTGTGTAATGGTTTATGACAGAAAAAGAGATCATTTGTTTCTGTTTACTATTTATTACAAAGTACAACGGAAGACCTACAATTTATCACTCGTGTTTTTGATTTTTCGACATCTTTATCTGTGTAAAAATAGTGAAATTGTTCTTCTTCAGGTGATTTTTGAAGTTTTTTTTTACATTTCTCTTTTAAAAAGTAAAACAAAAAAGCACACTATACAGAAAACGCTTTGTAGACAGCCGTATGAGTATATACCACAGTCTTGTGTTGGTAAGATTATAAAACGTATAAATATTTCATCACTTGTATTACTCTATTTTATTGACCGGGTTGGTCACGGGTCAATTATTTCAGGGTTCTTCGTTTAAATCTCGCCTAAAACACTGAGAAATTTAAGCTCCGCCCAACCTTGTGAATAAAATAGAGTAATATTTCTCTGCATAAGAAGCCCAAAAAATAATATATCCAAAAGACATAATGCCCGATCTTCAAACATTAGGACGTACGGTTGGACGTACAAAACCAGACACTATATGTCCTCCTACTCCTTCTTTCGTAGATGGGGCATAAGATAGACAACCACACCAACAACTTTAGAATGAAATCAATGTAAAAAAGTTCTACATGTCAAACTCTTAACTTTGTCTGACGCCCGTTTCTAATATTCAAAATGTCAGATCGGTTCCAAAGTAAAAATAAAAGTGCCAATACAAAATTAATAATTTAGATCTCGCGTTTCGTATGGAAGTTAGAATATTTGATTTTTTTTAGGGAGGGGGGCTTTAGATATATATATTTCACTTCGTCCTGTCTTTTTATTTTCGAGAACACTGGAGCCTGGATATTTTTCTAACTATAAAATTTTCAGTCAAAAACAACATCTTAACATGCCTTTTTATTTAATTTTGACATCCTGCCTTTTTATTTTTAATTTCACAATAGCCCTCCCATGAAAATCCAATGGTCGCCCCCTTATAATCAGCAACAACAACAACAAGAGGCTCCCAGGAGCCTGAATCGCTCACCTGGTCTTGATGTTGACCCTATACTTTTGTAGAGCTAAATGAGCTGAACATTTAAGCAAGCAACAGCTTTTCTCTACCTGCAATAGTTTTCATTCTATAGGCCAAAAACACCATTTTTCACCTATAAGGGGCCATAACCCCTATAAGGAGTCATCTGACAACTTCAACCCTATGGAGACTTTTGTAGAGCTAAATGAGCTGAACATTTAAGCAAGCAACAGCTAATCTCTATCTGCAATAGTTTTCATTCTGAAGGCCAAAACATGAAAAATCGCTTTTTTCAGAGGCCGTAACCCCTATAAGGAGTCACCTGACAACTTCGACCCAATGGAGAATTTTGTAGAGCTAAATGAGCTGAACATTTAAGCAAGCAACAGCTTATCTCTATCTGCAATAGTTTTCATTCTGTAGGCCAAAAACATTAAAAAACGCTATTTTTCAGGGGCCGTAACCCCTATAAGGGGTCATCTGACAACTTCGACCCTATTAAGAATTTTGTAGAGCTAAATGAGCTGAACATTTAAGCAAGCAACAGCTAATCTCTATGTGCAACAGTTTTCATTCTGTAGGCCAAAAACATGAAAAAACGCTATTTTTCAGGGGCCGTAACCCCTATAAGGGGTTATCTGACAACTTCGACCCTATGGAGACTTTCGTAGAGCTAAATGAGCTGAACATTTAAGCAAGCAACAGCTAATCTTCTATCTGCAATAGTTTTCATTCTGTAGGCCAAAAACATGAAAAATCTTTATTTTTCAGGGGCCGTAACCCCTATAAGGCGTCATCTGACAACTCGACCCTATGGAGAATTTTGTAGAGCTAAATGAGCTGAACATTTAAGCAAGCAACAGCTAATCTCTATGTGCAATAGTTTTCATTCTGTAGGACAAAAACATGAAAAAACGCTATTTTTCAGGGGCCGTAACCCCTATAAGGGGTTGTCTGACAACTTCTACCCTATGGAGACTTTTGTAGAGCTAAATGAGCTAAACATTTAAGCAAGCAACAGCTAATCTCTATGTGCAATAGTTTTCATTCTGTAGGACAAAAACATGAAAAAACGCTATTTTTCAGGGGCCGTAACCCCTATAAGGGGTTGTCTGACAACTTCGACCCTATGGAGACTTTTGTAGAGCTAAATGAGCTAAATATTTAAGCAAGCAACAGCTAATCTCTATCTGCAATAGTTTTCATTCTGTAGGCCAAAAACATGAAAAATGGCTATTTTTCACCTTTAAGGGGCCGTAACCCCTATAAGGGGTCATCTGACAACTTTGACCCTGTAGAGACTTTTGTAGAGTTAAATGAGCTGAACATTTAAGCAAGCAACAGCTAATCTCTATCTGCAATAATTTTCATTCTGTATGCCAAAAACATGAAAAAAAGCTATTTTTCACCTTCAAGGGGCCGTAACCCCTATAAGGGGTCATCTGACAACTTTGACCATATGGAGACTTTTGTAGAGCTTTTGATGCTGAATCAGCAGCGTGGCCTCAGATTTCCTCTATCTCTTATACTTTTTGATTTATAAGCCAAAAACAGTACTCTGAACCCCCTAGTCTATTTTTAGTAACGGCGGCCATGTTTTTTAACAGATCAAAAATCAAAACACAAGTTTGGTGCAGGACACCCTAAGGATCATTCATACCAAGTTTCATTAAATTCTGTTTAGTAGTTTCAGAGGAGAAGATTTTTGAAAAATTGTTAACAGACGACGACGACAGACGACGACAGACGACGACGACGGACGCCAAGTGATTGTAATAGCTCACATGGACCTTTGGTCCAGGTGAGCTAAAAAGGGTTATAACAATCACAATCTTAGAGTCCAACTTGTCTAACAATGTCTAATGTGACTGCCCTTGTGATTATGTCTATAGACCTGAAAACACAGTGCCTGAAAAAGTTAGCACAAAAACTAGAGGCTCCTAGGAGCCTGAATCGCTCACCTGGTCCTTTAGGGATGATGGTCTCTTCTTTAATGGGTCAAGTCCAAACTTAGACACAACGGAGACTTTCCTGAGGCTAAATGAGCTGAACATTTTAGCAGTCAACAGCTTTTCTCTAGCTGCAATAATTTTCATTCTATAGGGCAAAAACATGAAAAAACGCTATTTTTTACCTTAAAAGGGCCATAACCCCTATTAGGGGTCATCTGACAACTTCGACCCAATGGAGACTTTTGTAGAGCTTAATGAGCTGAACATTTAAGCAGGCAACAGCTTTTCTCTATCTGCAATAGTTTTCATTCTATAGGGCAAAAACATGAAAAAACGCTATTTATGACCTTAAAAGGGCCATAACCCCTATAAGGGGCCATCTGACAACTTCGACCCAATTGAGACTTTTGTAGAGCTTAATGAGCTGAACATTTAAGCAGGCAACAGCTTTTCTCTATCTGCAAAAGTTTTCATTCTATAGGGCAAAAACATGAAAAAACACTTTTTTTTACCTTAAAAGGGCCATAACCCCTATTAGGGGTCATCTGACAACTTCAACCCAATGGAGACTTTTGTAGAGCTTAATGAGCTGAACATTTAAGCAGGCAACAGCTTTTCTCTATCTGCAATAGTTTTCATTCTATAGGGCAAAAACATGAAAAAACGCTATTTTTGACCTTAAAAGGCCCATAACCCCTATTAGGGGTCATCTGACAACTTTGACCCAATGGAGACTTTTGTAGAGCTTAATGAGCTGAACATTTAAGCAGGCAACAGCTTTTCTCTATCTGCAATAGTTTTCATTCTATAGGGCAAAAACATGAAAAAACGCTATTTTTGACCTTAAAAGGGCCATAACCCCTATAAGGGTCATCTGACAACTTCGACCCAATGGAGACTTTTGTAGAGCTTAATGAGCTGAACATTTAAGCAGGCAACAGCTTTTCTCTATCTGCAATAGTTTTCATTCTATAGGGCAAAAACATGAAAAAACGCTATTTTTGACCTTAAAAGGGCCATAACCCCTATTAGGGGTCATCTGACAACTTCGACCCAATGGAGACTTTTGTAGAGCTTAATGAGCTGAACATTTAAGCAGGCAACAGCTTTTCTCTATCTGCAATAGTTTTCATTCTATAGGGCAAAAACATGAAAAAACGCTATTTTTGACCTTAAAAGGGCCATAACCCCTATTAGGGGTCATCTGACAACTTCGACCCAATGGAGACTTTTGTAGAGCTTAATGAGCTGAACATTTAAGCAGGCAACAGCTTTTCTCTATCTGCAATAGTTTTCATTCTATAGGGCAAAAACATGAAAAAACGCTATTTTTGACCTTAAAAGGCCCATAACCCCTATTAGGGGTCATCTGACAACTTCGACCCAATGGAGACTTTTGTAGAACTTTTGATTCTGAAGACCCTAAGATCCTTCAGATTTTTTTATCTGTTCTAGTTTTCAAGTTATAAGTCTTTGAATGTGATTTTACCCTATGTTCTATTTTTAGTAACAGCGGCCATGTTTCATAAAGCCGAACACAATTTTTAAACATCATGCCCTGATTAATACTTGGACTAAGTTTTGAAAAATTCCATTCAGTGGTTTCAGAGAAGAAGATTTTTGAAAAAGTAACGGACGGACGACGGACGACGGACGGATGGCGATGACAATAGCTCACTTGACCCTTCGGGTCAGGTGAGCTAAAAACCACATAAATAAAAGATGAAATGAGTTTATGTGAGGTTATGATAATACATCTATAAGTTAGTGTCACCACTATAAACTAGAGGCTCCCAGGAGCCTGAATCGCTCACCTGATCTCTTATGCCAAAGTTTGAATTAATTTCACAAACTTTCAAGAATACAAAGTTGCAGAACAATCCTTTCAGTGGTTTCAGAGAAGATTTTTGGAAATCAGTTTAAATTAGTAGAAAAAAACAGTTAAAGGGCAATAACTCCTATAAGGACCATAGCAATGGCGGCCATGTTGGTTGGCAGACATGTATATAATTCACAAACTTGGTAGAGGACATCCTAAAGATCAAGTGTACAAAGTTTCAAAGCAATCCTTTAAGTGGTTTCAGAGAAGAAGTTTTTTGAAAATCAGTTAAAATTAATGGTAAAAAAACAGATAAAGGGGAATAACTCTTAAATGGCTAATCTGACAATTTTGACCCTGAAATCATTTTTGTAGATCTGAATGAGCTTAACAATTATGCAATGCAAACTTTTCCTCTAGCTCTAACGGTTTTCAAGATATTGTCCAAAAACTGCAAAAATGGTCAATTTTGACAATTAAAGGGCAATAACTCCTATAAGGAGTCGTTTCACAATTTTGACTCAATGGAGAGATTTGTAGATCTTTTAATGCTGAACATGAGTGGTTCTTCGGATTTTCTCTATCTCTTATACTTTTCGAGTTATTAGCCAAAAACAATGGTCTGACCCCCTGTTCTATTTTTAGCAACGGTGGCCATGTTGGTTGGTCGAAGTGTATATAATTCACAAACTTGGTAGAGGACATCCTAAAGATAAAGTATACCAAGTATCAATGCAATCCCTTCAGTGGTTTCAGAGAAGAAGATTTTTGAAAATTAGTGTAAATTAATGGAAAAACAGTTAAAGGGGAATAACTCTTAAACGGTTGATCTGACAATTTTGACCCTGAAATCATTTTCATAGATCTTGATGAGCTTAACAATTCTGCAATGCTAACTTTTCCTCTAGCTCTAACGGTTTTCAAGATATAGTCCAAAAACTGAAAAAATGGTCAATTTTGATGATTAAAGGGCAATAACTCCTATAAGGAGCGGTTTCACAACTTCGACTCAATGGAGAGATTTGTAGAGCTTTTGATGCTGAACAAGGAGGGTTGCTTCAGATTTTCTCTATCTCTTATACTTTTCGAGTTATTAGCCAAAAACAATGGTCTGACCCCCCTGTTCTATTTTTAGCAACGGCGGCCATGTTGGTTTGTCGACATGTATATAATTCACAAACTTGGTAAAGGACATCCTAAAGATCAAGTATACCAAGTTTCAATGCAATCCCTTCAGCGGTTTCAGAGAAGAAGATCTTTGAAGAAAAGTTAACGGACGGACGGACGGACGACGGACGGACGACGGACGCTTAACGATGACAATAGCCCACATGACCCTTCGGGTCAGGTGAGCTAAAAAAAGTATAAGTCATTGAAGGAAAATCTATTCAGAGTCTGTGTCACTAATACACTCTCTAAATCCTTCGTACGTATTGTCCATCTGCAGAAGGACATTCTTTTCTGATGACAGACACAACACAAGCTGGCAGCACAACACGATGGTTTCTTCCTAAAGGTAGACATATTCTGACCCAACATACAAACTGTCTGTATGCCATAAGTCTGCTCTGACTTCAATTAAGATTGTAAAATCAAATAAATGAATGATAATGTATTTAAAAAGTGGTATCTAAAGTTAGCTTGCCTTTACATTATTACTTCCTTGTTTTGTACTGTTAACTTTTTGTTGGCTAAGAATATTTATAACTTTTGTTTGATGGGTCAACATGGTCAAGAAAACTCAATGTTTTCAGTCAGTGAAATCTTCGGCAATACCTTATCACTCTGAAAAAAAGGAAACGTCTATTCATATACCTATTTAATAGGACGTCTGTTGCTCTCCCCCGGTGGCGTTTGTACAACAAGAAACTAATTTAACTAATTTTCAGCACAACCGCGGGTTTAAACAAACTATCTTGAAGTCGTGGTTGCACCAGGGTCGAAGATATCGGTGACTAATGTAAACTCGTGGCAGCATAGGCATTGGGTTGCTTTGAAATTCAGTCTAGCGATTTATCTCCAACTCTTCTATCTACCGGATTTCTTCCTCCATATATTCTGGTTCAAGTTGATGCCCCTCCTGACCCAATTCGACCAAATCTGCAGAACTAAAGCTGCTAGCAGACACGTCACTCACGTAATCAGACATTACAAATATTAAGAAGGGACATTGGTGCAAGGTATATTATATAGCAATTATTTTTCTCATTCTCTCGAAATTACGATTAATCATTTTCAAAACCAAAAACCTTATTAAACCACGTTTAACAATCAGGAGTCAAAAGAGTCTAAGAAAAGTAATACCCAGCTGAAGATCACCGTCTTTTCTTTGATCTTTATGAGGTGACTATTAGACATGCTGCCTTAATTGATTTGAATTAATCCGTTAAACTGATCGATAGCCTTTCAAGGACCAGTTAATCAGTTTAATAGCTGTCTAATGAGATTAAAAGGCCGGGGAAAAGGTTTACGTCGAATATACAAAATTCTTACCTGGGGCAAATTACGTAATCACCAATTTGCAATTAACACCTGGAATGTCTGGCCAGGTGACACCCTGTTGTTTTAAAAAGCGTGATTATCATATGAAAGGGAAATTTTTCAAATTGTTTTTAACAATGTAAATTAAAATAGAGTAATTTATGGAAAAGATTAGAATTATGTAGCAGAATTTTAATTATTATCATGATTTAATTATTTAATATTGATGTTTAAAAAAAATCATTAATTAAAAATTTTGTTCGCAAATAATGATTAAAATACTTTATATTTGAAAGAAATCTTCATAAGAATTATGTTATTGCGTATCGGTTTATCGTTATTAAATATTTTCTTTTGTTTACCAATTAGACCACGAATCACCACTGTGTTTTATTAAATATAATATCGATATCGATTATATAGCGTTAATCGGATAAAGATGTAATACACAGATATCCGGTCATATCCCACAATGCACTCGAGACCATCTCACTGACGTCACTGAGTTACTTTTGAAATCAGAAAATGCCAAATATCTCTGTTATAAATAAGAATTTTTTGAAAAAAATTTGGATATATATTTTTGATGACATATTCTATCATTTAAGACCACAAGTCAAAATTCGTGAATTTTCCCTTTAATTTGATACCTTCATATCCCACAGCAGTCACTTTGTCTCCTATCACAGCACCTTGAGGAACATTTAAAATCTCCACCTTTTCTGGAGTACTGGCACACATAATCATGGCCTCTGACAAAACCCCTCTCATCTTAGCAGGCTTCAAGTTACACATAAATACAGCAACTCTGTCCTGCATCTAGAATATAGAATTTTAACTGATGATTTTTTAAAATAAAATTTAAACTGATGTTTTCTTAAACTAATATTGGATGTTATTTCTATCTTCTGGGATAACATGCACTCCTATCAAGATTTAATCAATGTGTTTAATTTCCCTACTTGTTTTTGTGAAGTCCACAAACAAAGATATATGTTCAATTCTTTTATAGGCCTCACAGAATTTAAGTTAGAGAAAACCCTCTTGTCTACACATTCACTTACACAGGCATCTTGGTTAAGCTTTATTTAATGTTAGAAATTAAGATTAGATTAGTGGTAATTGAGCTTTGATTGTTATCATGCTAATGTTAATTAAATGATAAATTAGTGTTCAATTAATTTTAAGTTAGTGTTTATTGAGTTAATAATAAATTAACATTAAAAGAAAGTGTCTGTAAGTGATACCACAATGTTTTGTTGTACATAGTTTCACAAAGAAAACAATGAATTACAAAACAAGGGTTGATACTAAAGTATGTCTCGCCTGCCGGCACCATCAGAAACAATTATTCTCTTTTACTTCCACTATATTTTGAATTGTTTCTGAGATCAAAAGATGTTTATAGAACTTAAACATTGCTAATATATGCAATAAAAAAAAATCAAAGTCACTCAACCAGAAAATCAAGGTCAAGGTCAAAAGATGGGGATGCAACTGTGCTAAGCTATAACTAGGACAAATGCATACCAAGTTTTATCAACCTAGGACTTATACTGTAGTTCTTAAGATATGGAAGTGTTCGCAAAACTTTTCCATTGCTATAATATGTATTGAAAATTGTCAAAGTCACTCAACTGTAAAATCAAGGTCAAAGTCAAAAGATGGGGATGCAATTGTGCTAAGCTACTACTGAGGCATATGCATACCAAGTTTCATCAACCTAGGACCTATAGTTCTTGAGATATGGAGGTGCTCATAAAACTTTTCCAAAAAGTTAACGCCGCCGCCGCCGGTAAATTAACACCTATGTCCCGCTCTGCTTCGCAGGCGAGACAAAAACTAAATAAAAACTTATAAAGAATGAAAACTATACATGTACTTGTATTTCAAAGTTTAAATGTATTAATCTACCTCTTCTAGCGTGATATGTTTTACAAGTCCTGACACCACGGTTCTAGTCTTTCCTTCACCAATGTCCACTTGTTCTAAATATAGAGTATCAGCATCAGGATGTTTCTCTACTTTGACGATTTTTCCAACTCTGAAGTCAAGTCTTGATACGTCAACATTTTCATTGGTTGGCTGGGCTGCTCCTCCTTTCTTCTCTGTCTTGTTCTTCTTTGCTTTTGGTTCTATAAAAATTGAAGAACTCATGTAACCAATATAATATAAGAATGTATAATAAATCTGAGTACATGCATAAATAGTGTATTGTAATGGTATCTATAATTTTTTTGGTTGACAGCTTTAAATGAAAACAGATATTCTGTAATAAATCAATGACACAGGAATACTTATGTCAATGCTTTCACAATTCTAATGTCAGTACCAATTAATTGGAATTTGGTGAAAAAACTCATAGATTATGTTGGTTTTTTTTTTTTCAATCGTTCATAAAGTATTCTAATATCTAGAATCTTCACAAATACAATTTATTTGGTTAAGTTTCCAATATAAATTTTATCTTCTTTTTTTTTGACAAAAAAGATATCTCATAATCTCATATACCTCTAAAATATTTTTCTATTGTTCGTAGGCCATATCGTAGTAATAACTGTATCATATTGGAGAGGTGTCAAATTTTCAGATACAAAAAGAACAAGTTTGTAACAAAATAAAGAAAACATATTTTAGTTGCAAAGCAATGAAGTAAGATTCACATTTTATAGCATGCTTGTCTCTAACAAATTAGGCTCTGATATTGTTTATTAACACCATGATCTTTTTGTCTCTAACAAATTAGGCTCTGATATTGTTTATTTACCACCAGGATATTTTTGTCCCTAACAAATTAGGCTCTGATATTGTCTATTTACCACCAAGACCATTTTTGTCTCTCACAAATTAGGCTCTGATATTGTCTATTTACCACCAGGATCTTTTTTGTTTTCTTCATTCTTTTTCTCTTCTTTTGGGGTTTTATCTTTGCCACTGTTCTTTTTCTGCTCAACTTTGACCTTGACTTCTTCAGTAACCTTCACCTTGTCTTTACTTGTTCCAGCTACTTCCCTTCCTTTTGAAGTTGGTAAAGGTACCTGTCTCACTAAAGTTAAATTTCAAAATTTATTGCATGGTCTTCAGGCTACTCTAGCAATTATTTTCAGAAAATTAATAGCCACGTATAACCATACACAGAACATAAAATTAGCATCAAGATGTACATGTATTCATATCTAAAACTTATAAACCAGTATTGTCATAATTTTCTGAAATTTGATTTTATAACTTTTTTGTAGAATAATTTTCTCTGCTTCTCAATCTGACTTTATAAACTCAATATTAACATCAATGTAAAAAAATGTTGTGTGGATTCTTACTATCAAGTCAGTCATCCCTCTTTATAAATGTACATGTAACTTACATAACTTACTTAACAGACAGAGGTAGAAATCAGTGTTAAGGTGTCCTATAAAACTTTCAGTTTTAAGAATTACTTGACTGGAAAAAAGTAAAACTTAAGTTCAGGGGCAATATCTATAACATTAATAATCAGTTGACCTAGACTTAAAAAGTATTTAATATCAAAAGAAATTTTCAACACACATTACATGTATATGAAAATCAATTTAATGAAAGTTTTTCAACGTAGTCAAGTAATGAGGATAAAGATAAAATTTCAAAGATCAAATGGGAAATCTAAATTTGTTTTCTTAAAAATTTCAATTCAGTCGCCCAAATTCTGATTTTTTTTTTCTATATATTTATTACAAAAGTAATTCAAAATGAAGGGATTTTTATTGAACAGGGGCTTATTCAAAAAGTCATAGCTGTGTTTCTTAATTTATTGTTAATAGAAACTGCAGTATTTTTACATGGTAATATATCTTGTTTGTCATTGATTTAAAATATTTGAATATGTGAATAGACAACAAATATTCATCATTTCTATGATGAAGCACTGTTTTAAAGCAGAGGATTATTTTAGACTTGTTTATGACTATAGAATAGCCTTATGTAAGCTACCTTCAATATTGATTCTAATCCATTAATTTTGACATGTTTATTTTCACCAACCTCCATTGTGTGTTTCAGCCAATATTAATTGTATCTTTAGCTTTTCTATCTCTTTTCTGAGGCCCTCATTCTCAACTTTCAGTCTTTCTTCCTCTGGTTTACTAATGGATATAGCTGTAGATTGGAATTGTAAAATGAACATGTGTTTAAGTTTCACAAATGGATGGATAACCATCCCAAATATCAATCACATGAATATCTGCAAGTTTCTAAATGACTTGTTAACATGGTATATACATGTACAGCTGTGTTTGAAATACATTGGTTTAAAAAGATTTTTATGGCACAAAAACTTGATTTTGGCTCAAAAGTCGGCTTATAATAAACCAATCCAGAAGGAACCCCTACAGTGTTTGATCATGTTATGTATCTCTCTGTACTATATTTATACATAGACAAACCTGCTGATCGACGTAAGTTTTCGATCTGTCCTTTGAGTTCACTGATGATATTCTCAGCTTCTTTAGTTCTTTGTTGAAGTCGTTGTAATACAGATGCTGAAGCCATTCTTCTAAAAAAATACAACCTAATGATAGAGAAATCATAAAAATAAAAATATTTGCTGTTTAGACATTTAACTGGTAACTTGTGTTTGCTTTGCTGTACAGTTTTTACTTCATTGCACATTGTTGAAAATGTGCACAGGGCATCCTTTGTTATGAGACGAATATCATACCCTGTAGTGCTGCCTGTACATTTAGCAAGATCAAATTCTGCCTGAAAATTCTGAAGGTTTTATATTTTTGTTCAAGTCCTGAAAATTCCAGCTACATAAAATTATGTAGTAGAGAATTATTTTTCCACATTCTATGCCTCACTGTGTTTATGGAATGAAGAACTGCAATTAAAGCTATAATACTTTGCTTTGTTTATTCTGAATATTGAATGATCAAAAAAATAGTATTAATAACTGCAATTAAAGCTATAAATACTAACATGGAGCACAAGTCCCAATAAATACGATTTTGTACAGTACAAGAACATCCATTTTTTTATACATTTTTCTTTCCACATCCCTCATGCAAGCACCATTAGCAATATATCTCACTGGAGAGGAAAAATGGCAAATCTCATAGGGAAAAAATCAGTTAAAATATTGAAATAGTTATATCCCTTTTTAATTAAAAAATTCAATTACTTGAATCAGTTGTAAAAACAAAATTTTGACAGTTTTCAGAGATTCTTGCCATTATTGCTCAGCTGGTGTCACAGCGAAAATAAAAACGGACTGTCTGCACATGACCTATGCCAGTATTTTTTTCCAATCTTTGGACAGTACAATGTCACCTAAACAATCATGACAATATTTGAAGTTATTCATTGCATGCTGCCCAACATGTAAACTAGAGATCTGACCCTGAACTCTCAGATGAGTGCAGATGTTGGTTTGTCATAGGGTTTTGTTTTGTCTTCCTTTTTTGGATTTGACACGCTGAATTGACTATTGGCAATGCAACGGGTGGGCTATAGCAAGCAGGAACTGCTTACTCTTCCGTAGCACCTGAGTTCACTCTTGTTTCGACTGGAGTTCGCATTGTTGATTGATATTCAGTTATTTTGTGTTTCCATGTTTTACATGTTGTCTGTTTTTGTCCCGTTCTTGTTGGTGATTACTGGTTTTGTCTCTGCCCTTTCGGACTTTAGACATTCGGATACCCCATTGGTACCTCTGCTTCTTTCTATTTAATATCTTGCTCCCCATCATAGGTTGCAACTTTATTCATATTATGTTACTTTTCGGGTTACACATTTAAGTCACCTAAAAATCGAAAATTGCCTCGAAATTAAATTCAGCGCCCTTTTATTTGGAAAATGGAAAATAAACAACAAGATACAACACATGTACTTTTACACATTATTTCCAAATTTCATTGAAAAATATACAGAAATAAAGTTTTAAGAGTATTTTGAAATATTTGGGTTTGCAGATACTGGCCCGGATTACTTGATTTAGTCACCACCTGCATCAATGGCAACAAGTCGAAAAATAGCATGGCGTCCAACCACATTTTGCAGTGGGAAAACTTTATTAGAATAGCAACAAGTCCAAAACTAGCATGCCGTTCAACCGGTGACTCTAAATGATGACCAGAGAAGACCAATAAAGAAATAAGAAGTACATGGGCAAAACCCTCCAATGTTTTTGGAGTAGGGTTGAGAGAAGCAGAATTTGTACAAGTCTACAAAAATGTAATCTCTCTCTTTTTTTCAAAAGTACTTCTTAGAATATGGTGCTCAACATACTTATACCTTATACAACATCTTAAAAAATACCTACAATGGTCGGATGAACTGATAAAGCATAAAAACGCAAAATTTTCTCACACGTGCAAAAGGAGGATAAAAATTGCCAGTGAGTGTAAAAGGACTTCAAATTTGTAGGTTTACCTAAAACCCTTGGCCTAAAACTAAGAAAAGGAACTGATCACTATGTTGGTTTTTTTTTATTATCTCTAAATTTATAATTTACCTTTTAAAAGTATTCAAAAATAAAGTATTAACTTTTACAGCTTGTACTCAACAAGGAATTAGAACAAATTCTATATGTGTTCAATAATACACAGAATAACAGATCTCAAAAAGTTGTTGTTGCTTCAGACAGCTGCCCTGTACTATCAGGTGTACCCCAAGGCTCTGTCCTAGGGCCATGTCTTTTTCTTATTTACATTAATGACATGCCTGACAGCCTCGTAAGTAACGTACGCCTTTTTGCAGACGGCACGGTTGTCTACCTGACCATATCAAGCCTTTTACTTTTAGATTGTCACACACTTCAATCAGACTTGCGAAAACTTGAGCATTGGGACTACAAGAGTGGCTCGTGTCTTTCAATCCAGACAAATGTGAAATAATACGCATCACTAGAAAAAAAAACAAAAAAACAATCATCTTTGACTATGTTCTTCAATCAACTGAAAATGCAAAATATTTGGGTGTCACAATAACAAAAGACTTTGCATGGAACAAACATATCATCACGATCACTAACAAAGCAAACTCGACTCTTGGCTTTATCAAACGTAACACCAAAACTAACTGAAGTATTAAGACCAAGGAAACAGCATACAAAACCTATGTCCGGCCCAAACTTGAATATTGCAGCATCATTTGGAACCCATGGCAAAACCAACTTATTCAAAAAATCGAAATGATACAGAGAAGAGCTGTAGATACACCTTACATCAATATAACTACCAAAGTAACGTCAGTGCCGTGCTGAAACAACTCAATTGGCCTACACTACAGGCTAAGAAGAGACCTTACAACGGTTATTATGCTATACAAAATACAATACAAACTAGTGAACATCACAGTACCACCAAACTATATCTTATACCTACTCGCCAACACAAATTTTTACAACCACACTCACCCACAAACTACCACTCAAACTCATTTTTTCCAAGATCTATAAAGTTGTGGAATTCCTTGCCAAACCATGTAGCTACTAGCCCAGACCTGACATCCTTTAAGGCTGGTGCTAAATCATTCTTCATGTAAATTTTTAGCACTCTGTTTTTATCTTATCAAAAAAAAAAAAATATAACAATTTTGTTTTGTAAATTGTATATAATTACTAAATTTTATTTCCCAAACACTGACATGCGCCTTCTAGTTTCATCAATATATTGATGTTCAGAAGTATTATGTAGATGTAGATGTAATAATAATGCCGGAAGATAGACTTGGGCTCCTTTCTCTGTTTCCACTAAATTGTGATGTGACTTATTTTATCTTTTTAACCTGAGAAAATTAAAACTAGATTTAATTATTGTCTCGGTTTTAACATAGACCTCTAATCTATATTAAACACTTGCTTTAATTATTTGTCATAGTTTCATATTTTGTGATTTATCTTTTCTTATACGATCTTATACATGTATTGAAATATACTGATCATACATGTATGTGTTTGTACATGTATTTGTGAATGCCCCTTGTGGACCATTAATTGACTAATGAAACTCGTTATTCGCTATCATTCTAATTGCAAAAGAGGGAGTTTGGATGTTTTTCTTTACAAATTGAATTTAAATCTGAATCTTGATAAATCAGAGGTGAATAAGAGAAAAGCGGAAAAGAAGAACAAAAATTCAAGAAATGTTTTTTGTCTATGCTGTTTACAATAGAAAAACAATGTCATTTTGTAATTTGGGACAATGACCGAATATATTTTTGATTTATCCATTAAAAAATCGGTGAAAAGAGAGGATAAATCTTTGTAAAAATACTTAAAAAACTATGTAAAAGTATGCTGTAAAAGATAATAAAAAGGCTCACAAATTTGTCAATTTATTTTGACTCGATTATTCGTTTTTCTCACATGTATTTTTAAACATACTACATGTATTTTAGTTTTGCTCATCTTGAGAGTATGTTTTCTTACTTATTCCCCAAAATGGGTCTATTATTTCAGCGAGAAATCAACACGAAATATAGTTCTTTAACATTACAAGGGCGAATCCAGAGAGGAGCTTAAAGGTACCACCTCCCCTTTTGTCGAAAAAAATGGTGTGATTTATGTAGGAAATCATTGAAGCAGAAGCATGATCAGAGTGCACCCCCTCAGTCAGACAATGGAACTTTGGGATCTGCCCCTGCATTAGATCATATTTCTCCCGATGACTAACTGTTTTTGACAGAATTAAACCTCTTATTAAATTGTAATTATATCATTTTTTGCTAAACTATAAGCCGTCGTAGCTGAATCTGAATGCTTGGCTTGCCATTCAACTAGGCATTAAGTTGTTCATTGCACTTGCCGCCGGATGATTTTAACAAGGTATTATTGTGACATTATGGTTGAAATTTTATTAAGATATTTTTTAACATGTCTGTATTGTGCCTTGGGCCAAAATGTTCAGACATGTTGCTTAACCTTGTCTGAAGTTTGACCTGTGATTATGAAATCAGGAAGATTGGAATTATATATATTTGGGGAAATTGATATGTAGAGGGAATCAGGAATCAGGGGATCGGGGGGCAGATAGTTAATAGCAGTGTTTAAGTTGGAACACTTACCATGTACAATTGTAAATAATAAAATATTGGAACTTCACAGTCGTTATGCCACATTATTTATTTGTGGTGCCAAGTAACCAGGTAAGCATTAGTTTGATCTTTGTTGCTCTCTTACGCATATAATTAGAAATGAAAACTGAAACAAAAGTTCGCAAAAGTTCTCAATTAGAATTTGAAAACATGGAAAGGATCATTAAAAAAAAAGTCGAAAGAATAAAAGTACGAGAAAAGATACTTTAGGAGTTTGATACACTGTAATTCACTTTACAACAATGGAAACAGATAATACCCAAAATAAATCAAAGATATTTTTGAAATTTAAGTAATGATATAAAAAAAGTTTTTTTTTAAAGTTTTGTTGTAAAATAAGGTGCTTCTATGGAATTAAGTCTTTTTGATTTTTTTTACGGGAACCGATAATGAATATTTTTATCAATTCATTATTAAGAAGGTCAATTTTTACAACGAAAATTATTAAAATATTTGAAGATTTTGATTAGATTATAGATTTTTAGATTTGTTTTTGGCAAATCAATTACATGATTCTTTAGATAGCATTGAATTGGTTGGCATGTTTAATTACCAGCTTTTTATTTATTAATGAACAATGGAACTGATATTTTGTATATATGAAATTATTAATGATTATTTTTAAAGATTTTATAGCGGTGAAGGAAATTTAGTTAAATAATATTTTGTAAATTCTTTTAATTGTCTTGTTGCTTTGATGTGTATACATGTACTAATTACATCTTTGATTAGCATTTTTACAGGATATGGCAAAAGAATCGTGGCTGATGTGAGATTCTAAAGTTATGAAGGAAATTTAGCCCATAGGTGATAGGGTATTCATATCAATTGGTTTTTAGTTTTATTATGGAATTTATACAATTGCAGGAAAGTTAAGTTATAGTTGATTCGGAGTTTGAGGCAGGCACTTTATTTATGGACAATGTTGATGTTTTGTTGATTAGGGGCACCATATGAGATTTGGTGTTGTACCCGCGCGCGCGCGTTCATGCGTTCATGCTTGGAGGTTGTTGTCCTGTTGTTTTCCCTAAAATAGCAGATTTTAGGATGGAATAAATAGTAGTTTGGACAATGTTGTTGTTGATTAGGGGCACCATATGAGTTTTGGTGTAATACCCGCGCAAGCGTTCATAAATAGTAGCTTAGAAGTTGTTGTCCTGTTGTTTTCCCTAAAATAGCAGATTTTAGGATGGAATAAATAGTAGTTTGGACAATGTTGTTGTTGATTAGGGGCACCATATGAGTTTTGGTGTAATACCCGCGCAAGCGTTCATAAAATAGTAGTTTGGACGAAGTTGTAGTCCTGTTGTTTCCCTAAAATGGCCGATTTTAGGAGGTAATATTTTGGGTGTCCATAAAGGTTGGTGTAATGCCCAGGTTTATAGTATTTTAGTTGATGTTGTCCACGAGATGTTCCTATAACCATGATGAAACATGATTAGGTTTCCAAAAAGTTTGGTGTAATGCTCGTATATGAGTAAAGTGCTTGGATGATAACTACTGCTTGTATGTATGTTGATGAGCTTGTTCAGTGTTAACTGATGTTATTAATTACAATTTAACCTTTTTTGTTTGCCTGCATCTTGTAAAACATGAGCAATGTGAAAAATTAAATTTGACAATTTAATGGCTTTTAAGAATGTGATCATGTATGTAAAGATTAAAAAAAAAAGATTTGTATTATTACCTTTAAAAGTCAAAGCCACTGTCTTACACTTAAAAAAAAAAGCTAAGAATAATGATGAACAGAGCATGTATATTCAATAGTTGCATATATTGTAAAGTATCAAGTTTATGTACGTAGTTTTAAAAAAATGTTTTGATTTCTCGTTTTAGGAATGATTTTGATGTTTGTAATTTGCGTAAGGGCGAGAGCACAAAGTTCATAGCTTTAAACGTTCCGATGACGGTTGGGGCACAGCCGAAGACACCACTATACTTGATCAACGGCAGAATAAAACGATGTATCCTATTTTCGATGTGTCGGCGAATATGTAACGGTCGGAATAACCAGATGGGTGACCGGAGACGACTTTGAAAGGAGGATCGGAGATGTGGCACATGGAACTGGGTTCACATGGCAAAGGGCTATTAGTGGTCGTAGCAGATAGCCATGCCGGTTCCACTGCACAGCTGAGTAATAAACAGAATTGGAAAAACATTACCAGCCAAACCAAGCTATGGGGATGCCGGAAGCGCTGACGAAGTGGACGGACGAGCCGTGGAAATAATGGCGTAGCAGTGGCCGAGGAAACGGGGGAGGAGTTCGTTGTTGCCTTGGTGAGGTGCTACCAATCTTCGAGGGAGTGAGCTTGGACGACGTCTACGGAGGAACATACCATCGTATTCGGAGTACTACCACAACCTTGGAGATAACGGATCGGATGCTCAGATGTCTACAACGGAGGCGTGGATGGTCAATTTCCCTACGACGGTTTGGCGTAACGGGGGACTTTGAATTCGAAATTGTGAACACTATTTGTTTTTGACATTTGCTTTTTGGCCGGTTGCAATGACATTTGGAACGAACTTCACAGGGATTGATTTGGACTGTGACCCTCAGATGGACATCATGTGAATAGTGTGCTCTCAATAGACTTTAAAATTTGTTTTATTTACTTTAATTGTTTTTGTTTGTTTGTTTTATTTTTATTTAGTTGCTTTTATTTCTTCAACCAGAATGTCACTTGAAACATTGTGTTTTACAAACTCTAAATAGAGTTTGTATCTTTGCGGAAAAGGCATGTGACATTATGGTTGAAATTTTATTAAGATATTTTTTAACATGTCTGTATTGTGCCTTGGGCCAAAATGTTCAGACATGTTGCTTAACCTTGTCTGAAGTTTGACCTGTGATTATGAAATCAGGAAGATTGGAATTATATATATTTGGGGAAATTGATATGTAGAGGGAATCAGGAATCAGGGGATCGGGGGGCAGATAGTTAATAGCAGTGTTTAAGTTGGAACACTTACCATGTACAATTGTAAATAATAAAATATTGGAACTTCACAGTCGTTATGCCACATTATATATAGTTTATGATCATATAGTTTGATATTCTTCTAAGCATAATTGTTTGTCTTACTCTTGATTTTACAGCTCTCAAACGTTATAGTATATATGTTACTGTTTTCAATCAAGTTTTTTGGTAGGCTATATCTTGTGCCTCTATGAAATGAATTGCAATGAAAGAATAAGTCAGTATTTTTGTTACCATCTGTTGGCTAAATTTTCAGACCTTGTGAAAATATATAATAATTGGTAGAGATTAGAAGCAATAATATGCAATAGTTTCATTCTATAATGCAAAAACATGAAACACAGTTTTTACCTTTCAACAATGGAGTCATCTGGCAACTTCGCACACATGATTTTGTCTGTAGCGCTAATCTTCAACGACATATTTTTCTATACCGGGAATATATACTGCAAGTCCAAAAATACTTTCTTTTACTCTTTAAGGAAAATAACCTAGAAAAAGGGCCATCTGAAAACTTTGAATCAATGGCGACTTTCTCTCTAACTTTAAATTTTAAATACTAGTAGTCTATGATCCATCAGATTTGTTCTCTGATCTGTTGTATTTTTAATAGTTAAAGGTGATTCTACGCCATGTTTCTACTTTGAGCAATGGTCAGGCGTGTTTTATTACAGTTAAAAACCGCACTGATAGATTTGTTAAGAACACTCTATAAAAAGAAGTTGAACGGATGGGACTACAGAGCTTCAATATATAGTAGGTAATGAAAATTGCTCACATTGCTTTCGGGCAGGCGAGATAAAACTTCTAAATCTACAATGAAAACGATGATGACTCAATTAAGGTCCCTCGCCTGGTATAACTTACATAGACCTTTGATTGTTTGACTCCAAAATCATTGCCCATCAGTTTTTATGTATGCAAGTTAAACGAAATTAAAATAAATCTAGGTATTCAAAAGTCATGCTACGAAAACCAATTTCAGTGTATAATTTCAAAGTTTTTGAAAAGTTGTGATCTTGACCTTTGCTCTCAAAATTTATAAGCTGCTTTCTTAACTTCATAAGCTTTAATCTGTATCAGTTTTATTGATTTCTATATTGACATTAAAAAGTCATGCTACAGAAACACATTTGAGTGTGGAATTCCTTATCTGAAATTGCTTAAAACAACAGTCTTTCTTTGTACTGCACCTGGTCGATCTCCCGGTGTTGAACTTGGCTTCCCGGATTGATTTTTTGTCTGGTTTAGAGTTTTTTTCGTTCATAATACATTTGGTTTTTGGCCTTCCCATGCTTCTAATGAGCGGTAACCCCTTTAATTATTCATTTACAGCAAAACCAAACTGTTTTTTATACCAATATAGGAATTTAGAAAATCTGGTGACCTTGATCTAATGACCATCAAATCAATAGAATTGTTTCTTACCTCATAAGCTTTAAGGTGTGTAAGTTATATGAATTTTTATACATGCATTCAAAAGTTATGTTACGGAATCTAATTCCAGTGTATAATTTCCAAATTTTTCGAAAGTTGTGACCTTGATCTTTGCCCTTAGAATCAATAGACTGCTTTCTTGTCTCATAAGCTTAAATATGTGTCAGTTTTTTTTTATATTTCTATTTAGACATTGCTGAAGAAACCAATTTCAGCGTCGAATTTGTTATTTGATATTGTCATAGACCTGTATATTAAATATTTAATATACAGATCTATGATATTGTTAAAATCCTTGTACTGCACATGGTCGATAATCACAGTATTGGATTTGGCTACCCTGTAAGAGTTTTGGGTATTTTTTGTTTATAATACATTTGGTTTTGGCCTTCCAATGTTTTGATTCAAATGCTGCTGATGAGAGGTTACTCACTGAAATATGCATTTACAGCATATCCAAATTGTTATAGTAACCATTTCGATATTTGTATTTTTTCACGTCACTTGGTGACCCTGACCCAAAAACCAATAGACTTTTTTCTTACCTCACAAGCTTTAAGGTGTGTCAGTTTTATGGATTTTTATGTAGGCATTCAAACGTTATACCATGGAAACCAATTTTAATGTATAATTTCCAAGTTTTTCAAAAGTTGTGACCTTGACCTTTGACCTTAAATCAATAGGCTGCTTTCTTATTTCATTAGCTTTAATGTATGTTAACTAGTTTTATGAATTTCTATGTAGACATTCAAAAGTTATGCTGCAGAAACCAATTGCAGTGTGGAATTTATTTTTCTGACTCCCAAATCAATAGATTTTTTCCAAACTGCATAAGCTTTAAGGTGTGTCAGTTTTACGGATTTCTATACATATATGTAGGCATTCAAAAGTTATGCTGTGGAAACCAATTTCAGTGTATAATTTCGAAATGTTGCGACTTTGACCCTTGATCTCAAAATCAATGGGCTTCTTTCTTACCTTATAGGATTTAATGTGTGTCAGTTTTATGGATTTTTTTTTGTACATTCACAAGTTATGCTGCGGAAACCAATTCCAGCGTATTATTTCCAAGTTTTTCAAAAGTTGTGACCTTGACCTTTGCCCTAAAAATCAATAGGCTGCTTTCTTATTTCATTAGCTTTAATGTATGCCAGTTTTATGGATTTCTATGTAAACATTCAAAATTTATGCAGTGTGGAATTTATTTTTCAGTTGTCACTTTGTGACCTTGACCTTCTGACTCCCAAATCAATAGACTTTTTCCAAACTTCATAAGCTTTAAGGTGTGTCAGTTTTACGGATTTCTATACATATATGTAGGCATTCAAAAGTTATGCCGTGGAAACCAACCTCAGTGTATAATTTCCAAGTTTTTTCAAATATTGTGACATTGACCTTTGACCTAAAAATCAATGGGCTTTTCTTTTCTTATCTTATAGGCTTAATGTGTGTCAGTTCTATGGATTTTTATGCATTCAAAAGTTATGTACTTTAATTAAGATTAAATCAACATTGAAGTTTGACAATTCACAGAAGTCAAACACACCCAAACATTTAATCAATTTAACTTTAATAACAAATGCATTATTCAACAAATAATCAGTAACTTGCACTAGGTATAACAGTGTGAAATCCATTTATCCAACTTTTGAATTAATTTGCCTTGGTATTTTTTTTTTCAATCTTATATAGCCAATTCATGTCCCAGATTTTCACTTTAGCTGAACCTTAAGATAAACCTATTTCTTTGGGAAACGTACAATTTAATTAATTGCAGTCTTTAATTGGATAAGTTAGTTTTTACAGAAGTGCATGCATGATTTGTATAATTGTTTGTCTTATGACTGGTCAGATCACACATCTCAGTGAAATCAAACTGTTGTATACAAAATCTGGATGTTTATGAGAAAGCAAACTGGTTAAAATCAGCTGTTTTGGCATACTACGTGATCCAGCTGTGGTTCCCTATCTCTATATATCTTGAAATACCAAACCAGAAAATAGTAGTTCCTCTAGAAGTATAGAGCAAAGGTACAGAAGCAGATATTACAGCTGATTTCAGTAACATTGCTGCAAAATTAAAAGTCAAAGGCCAATTTAGGACCACCGTGCTGGTGTCACGCCCTCCCGGTTGACAGGAAAATTTGGTTAGGAACTGTATGAAACAAGAGGCACCAGAAGATTTCTTAATAGGGGGCTCTCCTGTTTAAAATTTTTTTGGATCCACTACAGAAAGTGACTTCCTTCTTAAGTTTCTCTGGAGTCATTGCTCATATTCTATGTAGATTTTTATAGCTTAATAATGGGACCCACCAGACATACAAAAACAAAAAGTATCTGTGTATGAACTTTAATAATATAAACTCCATTTAAAAATAAAAATCTATTTAAAGCACCATAAATCATTGAATGCTCTAACAAGTAACTAAACAATAAATTGCAGAAAACATAAAATTTGAACATCAGGGATATAATAATATATGTACAAATATTGATCATTTACACAATTAATTTCACAAAGTTGTAAACACATGTACTTTATGGAGAAGATCAATTATAATATCATAAATGAAATCTGATGGACTTGTGTGTAATGAAGGGAAAGACTGACGAATGCAATCAGATGCATGACGAATAAATACCTTCTAAATTTTTTTTTTTCACAGTGATTTTTGCTTTATACGCGACTAACACAAGGACATAAAAATTAGAACAAGCAAAATATCAGATGATAATGTAAAGTTTGATAAAATTCATGAAACCCAAAAAATAAATTCACCCTTTTTTCAACAAAATGTGAAATTTTCCACACACAAAAAAAATCCATTTATATCAAAAGCTTGAATGATATGGTGAAATATGGATTATAAACCTAACAAATAATATAATTTTGTCATTAATTTGAAAATTCTTTCAATGAAGCACACATTTTTTCACTAAGATCTATAAGATGATAAATTAACGTATGAAATAAGCCAATACAAGACATTACTACACAAAATAAAAACAAAAGCACACATACAAACTCAAAAGATTAATAATATTTTAAAAGGAAAATTGTCTTAAAATTGATCAGATCAAATTTTGAGATAGGGGGTGCACATCTACATTATAAAAGAATTAAAAGATTTCCTTTAATATGTGAACACACTCTTATAAAAACCATCTGTTTAAAGAGTTTGCAAAAAGACTAAATTGTATACTAAATAAGTTACATATAGAAAGATCATGTGAGACTTTATAAGCTTCCTGTGTCCAGACACCACAAATTTTTTAAAAAAATCCACAAGTCTGAGAAAACTCATTGTTTGCTATAGGAGTTAAGAATATCTCAGATTAAAGAATTTTTTTTGTGGTGCCAGGCCAGACCAGAAGCTAAAAAATAAAAATAAATTAGAATAAGATTGCTACTTTAAACAAAACATAACAAAATAACATAAATAAAATAAAATGTTGTAAGTCATAACTAGTGCTTATAAAAAGTTGAACAACAGATTTACAAAGCACTAAATGTTTATATTGCACAAAATAAAAAAAAATAACAACGAAAAAAAAAAAAACACTTATATTTCATTGCATTGCACAGGGATTGTGTTTTCCACAATCTACAAGTCTTGTCATATTTAGAAAGTTATATATATGTTTGCAAACTATTGTTCCATATAACCAATACAAATGTATCCATTAATTCATATTTTATCATATGAATATGTTAAAATTTGTATAAAACGTTAGTTGGGATATTGCAAAGGCAGATTAGAAATTTTGCAAAAAGGGACGGAGGCAACCATGCCTAAAGAGGGTTATGGGCATTGTCATGCTTTAGTGATTCCTTATATATACATGTATCAACATTTTTTTTTATAAGGGGAGGGCAGTCAGAGGTGCAGGCTTTTTGGGTCCCTCTAAATCTGCCACTGTGATTGTATTGAACTTATGGCAAGTTTAAAATTAACATTTGTGCGAGATAAATCCACATTAGCAAATTAATAAAAAACTAAGTAACATATCACAACAAAATAAACATGTAAATAAAGAATTGGTACTTTTGTGACAATATTTATTGCATAGTATGACACAAAACTTCAAAATAACAAACAGACACAAACTCATTAATAATTGTTTTGATTAAATGCCCCCTATACAATCTCACCATATATATTCATGGCAGGGCTTAAATTTCACTCAATAAATAAATCATCTGCTTCAAGTAAATGTGACCAAAACTACCGGTTTGTACAAAACCAGTCTTACAAAATCTTAAATAAAGTGAAAACTTTTTAAACCAAACTGATTATCAAGTTCAATCTTCAAATCTCTTATTTATATCAACCATAAAAGTTAACAAACAATTTTTTAAGACTCAACAAAGCCTTTGGTTTTGACAGATTTTACTGTGTTTGATCTTCTGAATGCTGTGAGAGCTAACAAGAAAACATTACTATAACACAATTGACATGTGAGTTCTGGTACATGGAACTATAATGGCGGTCTTCCATGGAAGACATATGTCGCCTGCGTCTTAAATTATTCGGTAAACAAGAAGTAGATGAGTTACCGGCATAAAATCACTTTACACCATATAGTGCCATAGGACGAAGCTACATACCAAATATCAAGAGGTTGTGACTTGTAGTTTCCTAGAAAACTGTGACTGAAATTTTTGTGACGCCGCAGGACGCAAGACGACGGATGGTGCAAAAGTAACCCCTATATGTCGCTTCAGCAACACGTTGCAGGCGACATAATAAAAGTCTTAAATATTAATAGAATACTTCATCATTTTGAAAGTTTAAATGAAAACTGAACAAACAGAAACCTCAGTTAAGAAAATCAGATTTTACTTCCAAAAACATAACTCATCCATAAGATATTTGAGTCATGATTTTTTTGCATGTGGATTTCATATTTTGAAAGATCTTTGGTGTATATGTGAACAGTTTTCTTCAACAAAAACATTGCTTTTAAACCACCATAGCCAGATTTGAGCATTTACAGCTATTCTTTATTTTAATATTGACATAAAATACTCTAACAATCATACAGATTGACAAGTGACATTAAGAGTGAGATCAGGGTATGTGCATTAGGTTTTTTATCGTAAAGTTTTAAATCAAAACTGAATGACCAAGATGATCCTACTACGTCTATCTATTTCCATCCATACTTAAGACATCATGCCCATAGCCAGAAAAGGGGTTGGGTGGAGAAGTAAAACTGAAATATGCTAAAAATCTACTGGAAATTGGTTAAACAATATTCAATTCAAGTCTGTGAAATTATGACAAAATAATCCCTTCTAAATTTACGTTTTCTGGCTGAGGTTATGCAATTTCTTTACAACTATGTTGCTGTTACTATAAAAGAACACAATTAAATTTTGTTTTTTTTAGCTTTCATGATTTATAAATAAACAAACTTAGTATTGAATTTCATATTATCAACATTCAACTCGTAAGACCACAAATAAAATGGTGCCTATGCAAGAACTTAAGGATAGGCATGAAAATAGGTAGGTAGGGTTAAAAGAAACACCAATACTATTTTAGTTTTGTCTTGCGTCTTACAATTAATAAGATCAGATCTGCAAATTGTTTTTCAATGTTACTATCATACAATGAAAGTAGTGAACAATTGGTTAATTTGATTTTTGAAACTCTTTTCTCTTGTGTCATCTTTTAAATGATAGTGCCATTGTTTTGCCCATCTGTTTGAATAACTGTTTTGCAGTATTTTGTATCATCGTGGAGCCACCTCTCAGGTATCTCAGGTGTGCAATCTTTTATTTGATTGGATTTTATCGCCTCTCATACAACGCTGTGTTGCTCTGTAACAGAATCTTGTACATAATGACTAGGGTACAGACCAGTCTGTCCATCTGGTAACATCCCAATACACATCCCGCTGTCTTTATCCTGAAAGAATACAAATAAAACAGTAGTGTTATGTGAATTTAACTATATATTAAAGGACCAGGGCTGATAAGGGCCATTTTTGGCCCAATCTCAAAACAACTCATTATACTTTTTTTCTTGATTAACACATCTCATTCTTGCAAAAAATAGATGTTTTTTGCAAATTTTAGTCGCGTCCTCCATTTTGGGTGAAAAAACGTGAAAAATGAATAAAAAGTGGAAATTTCTGGAAATTTTTATTTTTGAAGTCATAAAATGTAACAACATATTTCTACAATAATAATTTACTAACAATATACATAAGTTATGATGCAAATATCTTAATTTGCCTCAATAATGGTATCAAACTGATTTTTTGGGCAAAAAATGTGAAAAATCGTAAAAAAATTGGGATTTCTGGAAATAATTTATAATTAAACAACCACATTAACAAATAACAATTTGAAGGTGATTTCTTATTTTTCATAACATCTGCTAACAATACACTAAGGACTATTAACCTGATATACACTTCTTACATATATTTTGGGGCAAAAATGGGAAAATTATGTAAAAAGTGGGGATTTCTGGAAATAATTTATGATAAAGCAACCACTCTAAAAAATTACAATTGGAAGGTGATTTCTTTATTTTTATAACATCTGCTAACAATACTCTAAGGACAATTAACCTGATATACACTTCTTACATATATTTTGGGGCAAAAATGGGAAAATTCTTAAAAAAACTGGGGATTTCTGGAAATAATTTATGATAAAGCAACCACTCTAAAAAATTACAATTGGAAGGTGATTTCTTAATTTTTATAACATCTACTAACAATACTCTAAGGACAATTAACCTGATATACATTTCTTACATATATTTTTGGGCAAAAATGGGAAAATTTAAAAAAAAACTGGGGATATCTGGAAATAATTTATGATAAAACAACCATTCTAAAATTCGACCATTTAAAGGTACATTCGTACATGTAATTCAGCATCGAATGATACTATAAGTATTATTAACCTTATACATCCTTATAACATATATTTTTGGTTAAAAAATATAAATTGTAAAAAAAACTACTTGTAAAATCGACAATTTGAAGCTGTATTTTTAATTTTCATAATATCTTCTAATGATATACAAGTGTGGATGGAAAATGATACATTATTTTGACAGCCCATATACATTGTATGTCATAAATTCAGAACAAATCTAGCTTGAATTAATTATTAAAATATAGAGAAAGTGTAAAGTTAACTTTGAAATATGGTTTTATATGATATGGTAATTATTGTTTGAAAACAACGCAAATGGACAAGCAGATCGAGTTATACTATTATAACCTTTATCTTGATGGGTATTCATAAGAACAAATGAAGGTAAGCATCGACTTTTTTATCAAATAAGTTGCATTACATTTTTCAATCATTTGTCTCTTAAACTAGCTGTCATTTAAAAACATTTCTTCTATTAGTTAATAACGAAATTACGATATTAAACTTAGATTACCAATAGAAAGACAAAACAAGATTGACACAAAAAATATTTAAGATCTTGGATTTAAATTATTTCAATTGAAAATGCCAGCTTTGGTATGAAGAAATGTACCAAACACATAATGAACAAGAACCATATGGTTACTCTTCTGTGGTTTCTTTTTCAGAATCAGTGTTGTCTTCATCATTATCATCCATCAGTATTGGTTCTGGTAAATCTTTAGCATCAGTTAGATACACACTCCAGTCTACAGAACTTGTAAGATCAACATCTTTATGCCTAGCACATCCCAAGAACCACAGAACAGATGCTACATGGGCACATGTGCCCACAACACGTGACCCAGATCTACACTGGCAATACCAGCCTTTTATGAGGACTTCATTGTACTCAATCCATAACTTGTATAACTTGCTTGAAACATGTCGACTCTGGATTTTTCCCATCAGAAGATGTTCATCGCTTTTATTGACATGAATTTCATAATCTCCAGTGTCACTAAGATGCTCCTTGGTATATGATTTTGCCATTTTAATTTGGTAAACTCCGAGAGTCAGCTGCCGTAGATCATCTTCTTGTAAAACAGGAAAGTCATTGAACAAATCAACAGCTTGGTTTACTTTCAACCAGGAAGACGGTTTTTTATCTAACCCTTCACGTTCTACTCTTTCTTTCAGATCATTGTTCTGTTTGGAAAGGTGGAGCATTTTACATCCAACTAATTGGTCGTCATCATTGCTGGGATTTATTGGTTTTCGGTATTTGTTGATTAAAGAACAAATGATAGAAAGGTAGTCAGACACGTAAGGTATTTGAGAGTTGGGAATAATATTTGCTAAATATTTCCAGCATTTAATTTGGCCATTGACGGATTCTACCACCCAGCGTATTTTAGTCACCAAACGTGACGAGTTACTTTCCTCAACAGTGTGTTGTTTACAACCTTTCTTTAAAAACACCGGCATTTCGGTTTTTAAACCCAATTCATGTAGAAAGTCTAAAGAATCTCGAAACCCTCTGTCCACTACCATTACGTCATCCTCTTGGATCCAGTCTCTCATTTCCTCCACATTAGATTTTAGTGCGTGGGTTATAATGTTTGCGTCATTGTTACTAAAGTCACTGTAGTAAGGTCCCAATGCACCTATGATATATCCAGTGGTTGAAACGACCATCATGGATTTCACTAACGGACGGTTTTTATGTAGATTGTAGCAACGGCGTTGGAAATGAAATTGTGTGCTTTTTTGGATATATATATACGTTCCATCTAAGACCAAAATGGCTGGGTTAGTTGGACTTCCAAATATTGTATTTGCCAGCGTTTTCGTATGATTTTCAATTATTTCGGTTCTGCTTACATGTTGAAAACCAACATTTAGTGGAGTAAAATGAGTCATTAAAGACTTTCTTGCTGTTGCGATAGAACGCCTTATTGCAGAGTAGCTGACATTAAACATTGTTGACAGCAAGGAGTTCGACATTCCGGACCTGAGTTTCGTTAATAAAATGCCCACACAGTTTCTCATAGACCTTACTTTGGTTTCCCTGATATCTTTTAAATGGCTACAAACATCATCAAAAGATTCCTTATTTAAACCAGTCAAGTTCATATAGTCCGTATCAGTCATTGTGCTATTGTCAAAATCCAATCTCCTAGTTTTACTTTTAATGGCAATATCTCTAACATTTTGAATTATATTATATATGTCAGTTTTATTAAAATTAGTTTCAGCATTAATTTCGGATAGCTTGGAGAATGATTCATCAGTAAATGTATCATCATCGAGATGTCCCGCGCAACATCGGGATCCTGAGGGAACAACAATATTGCGATCTATCAATGTATTGTATCTTACGGACTGGGGAACAATAACAAGTTTCTGACCCCTCCGTTTGCATATGCAGCACTGCGAGTGACTTGACCCTTTCAAAGAGGCTATAGGCAAAACGATTTGCTTTGGTGACTTTAATGCTTCTTTAGCCTTTTTGGTGGGTGGCTCATACGAAGGATCTCTGGCCTCATCTTGTTCACTATATTTATCAAGTGGTTCAGAATGATTATTGGTTGAGTGGTAATGGGTCATTCTACATTTGCCACAAATAACATCTCCATCATTTACATTCAGCATAAAATGTTTGAAAAGATATTTCCTCAGATTTTTGTTTGCTGTACCGGTAAGTGGTCGGCGATCCTTTTGCTTGGTTCTTTTCCTGCACAATATACAGTTATAAAAATTTGGCTTTCGAGTGGTATTCCTGAAAGGAAAGCAAAGGTAAATACAATATTATGAGAAATAAGAATCAAATGTATAAGATTTTTACAAACTGTACAAGAAAAATAAAGCTGGAGACACGGAAAATAACACGAGTTGGCACTAGAGTATGTCTGGCCTGTCGCCACAATTACAGAACTCATTGCCTTAAGGAAAGTTAAAATCAAGGTCATGTGACAGGTTACAGAATTCCATAAACCCATTGCAAAGACTCGATGAAATGTATGAATTGTTCTGGATATCATCGTCAGTAATATTGAGAAACAATGAACAAAGACCAACTTTCACAAAATCATTCAAACATGAAATGGGTTAAGGTCACATTACATGCATGACATGGTGACAGTTGTATTATATCCCAAGGGTCTGTATCTCAAATATCGGATGCATAGCTATTATACCTTTCACTCAACTCATTTTCCACCCAAGAATCATTAAAGTCCACAGAATCGCTGAACTATGAAAACGGGGTCAATGTCACAATGTCCTTTGCATAGACCAAAACTCCAAGTATCTGTATACCAAATATCATAAGCCTAGCTATTATACTTTTCACTTAATTCAAGTTCCACAAAAGTCTTCCAAAGAGATTGGTTTTTTGCCCTAAAAATTAATTTAGTCCACAGAGTCGCTGAACAATGAAAATTGGATCAGGATCAATTGGTATGGAGCCAGGTGTGTAGATCATAGCCCTTAGTGTTTTCAGATGCATAGCTATTATACATTTTACTTAATTCAATTTCCACATTGAAGAGTCTTACAAAGAGGTTTTTCGGTTTTTGAAATCAACTAAGTCAACAGAGTCATTAAACCATGAAAATGGGGTCAAGGTCAGACGGCATGGGGCCAGTTGCATCGACCATGGCCCCAAGTGTTTGGATACCAAATATCAGATGACTAGATATTATACTTTTCTTGTAATTCATTTTATACAAAAGTCCAACAAAAAAGTTTAAGCCGCCGTCGCAGCCTCCGCAGACGCCGTAAAGTAATATCTATGTCTCGTCTTCAGCGACCAAAGTCCCATGCGAGACAGAAATGACAGTTATTTTGATGGTTGTTTCATGACTCCATACATATTTTAGGAATTTTCTTTTCATAATCTCATTAATATGCACCAGGAAATAACTATTTCAAGACAACATGATTCTGCTATTTTTTTTTCCAGATTAGTTCATTATATAAACAGTGGATATATATTGAAAACTTACATTTTTGAATTACACAAATTCCATCACATTTGAAATCACCATAAAATCATTGTTCTGTAAAAAAAAATGTGCATTTGTATTAATGGTGCTGACCGTGCACACATTAAAAAAAATCATAATTATTATCTTTTTTATTTGTATTAATTTGTTACAACTTCCTTATAAAGGTAACTTTTGTGCTAGTATTAGACTTAATTTATAAAGATAACGGTAAATAACCACCCTTACACTATCTCTAGACAGTAGTGCAACGTAAAAATAATTCTCTTCTAACAAAATTGTTTATAAAGCAGACTATAAAATGAAGTTGATGAGTAAGGTTTGTTTTATAAAATAAAAATACAAAAAAAAAACTTTTTAATGGAAAAATATTTCTAAAATATTCAACAAATCTTTGAACAATATTTTGTTTTAAATATATCACACAAAAAATGAAGCATTTTGATGAAAATTGGTAATTTTAAAGAATTAAAAATATTTAAAGGGGAAACAACTCCGTATCATAACTCTGCTTGATTTTATCGCCCGGGGAAAGGGGCAAGGAAGAACAAGAGGTCTTGAAAAAACTCGCTTAACTTTATGTATTGTCATGGGACGTCCAATTAAGGGATAACAATTTGTATAATTAAAAAAATAACATTAAAGGTTAATATGGTTTGATTAGTCAGCTTGGTTGACAGGTGGAATTTCTTACTAATAGTTAAAGTACTTAAATAAACATTTTAATACTTAGCTGCTCAAGAAATTACAATATCCATGACTTCTTTATGCAACTATTTGATAGAAAATCGTTAACCGGGACATTTTGGATATCGACAGGAGCTTGAAACTAAGCGTCTTACTATAATAGAGTTATATTAAAACACGTCTGAGTGTTTTAACTAAATCTTTAAACTTTATAGTACAATGTACATTATTATTTCTTTTGAATGAATATTATTTTGTCACGTTAATCTAAATGGAAAGAAAAATCGAAAAAATACATAAAAAAAAATATCGGGTACGAGATTCGAACTCTCAATCTTCGTCACCAAGAGTAGCAACGCAACCGATTGCGCTACGTCGTCAAATACATTTTCGATAAGATTCTATTTGCTATTTAAAGCTACACAAATTAAACATGAGCAAAGCTGAGATGTTCTTTTTTTTGTTTTTGTTTTTTTTTGTAACGCAGGATTAAACAACTAGCAATATTAAATGTTGATCAATCTATCTCTTTTTTTATAACTCATTATTGATAATACATGAATATTATAAGATTCCACAAGTCCGTCGTCTGCTATGGTCGGATCGCTACTTTTATTTTATGATTTATTTTGTTTATTGAATGCACATATCTTTACACAATATAATGATAATCCTTTTATATTTTGTATTGAAAATAATTTATACCTTTTGCCTCTTTATCCATAGCTTGCTGCGTGTGCCTCAAAGTTAGCGATAGTTGATACAAGCAACCATCATGACTTTTCTCTCAAATACCGATCTTGAACGTCTCGCAAAGTCGCGAGATTAAATCAAATTGTATTATAAAAATAATAAAAAGAAATGATATTCTCATATTTAATACAAAGAAGTTCCCATCAAAAAGTAATTAATCATCAATTTCCTTCAAAAATTTCTGATCAACTTTTTTACGAAAAAGTCCTCTAGGTGGGCCCATGCCATTTTAGAAATTAATCCATCATTATCATTCAAATTTGGACGAGGAACATACAAATATATTCATAAACATATTTATTACGATTAAAAACACTTTTTATAACATTAAAGATCATTAAACATCCACAAAAATATAAAATCGCGGTGATCGAGCGGGATTCGATCCTATACAAAAAAATCTTTCGGTACACGAGTCTGATCCGCTAACCACTTGGCCATTCGGCCTCTGTGATTTTAAGTGAATAATGACAGTATATAAGACTAAAACATAAGTACATCGTTCAACATTACACGACAAAACAGGCATGGCAAGTGTAAAAATGGTTTTTTACTTTCGGATGTAAGTATTTTTCACCCGTATACAGAGACGTATATATGTAAATTTCGATACCGCAACAGGGCTGTACCACAAAGATATTTTTGTCGTGGTTAGATAAGTATTTCAGCTATTCACCACCAAAATATGTTTGTGGTACATGCCTGTACAGTTAATGAAAAAAGGTTAAATATCTTCAAAATCATTGAAAATATTCTATTTTTACCGAATTTACCGAATTTCACGCGCTTACTATGACGTCATTACTAGTGTGACGTTAAAAAAAAGTCATGTTTTCAAAACATTGATATATAGCTATTACATTGAAACTACTTTCATATAAAATAAAGAAGATTATTTTTTTAAGAAAAAATGGGCCAAATTAGGGCCTTATCGACCCTGGTCCTTATTATAAATAATATGTGGTTTATAACTGACTTTAAACACAAGAAACTATAAAAACCTACAGTATATATATCAAGCTTTATACTTCAAAGTATGACAAGTTTCAAGTGAATCAGATTTGTAAAAACAAAGCCACATTTTTCGGAGTATCAAGATGAAATAATTCAGAAAATATTAAGATTTTTACTCATAGCGTTAGGAATATGATATTAAATAAATAAACTACTGAAAACAGACATGTTCAGAGATATTACAAAAATCCATATGTACAGACAGAGAAAAATTAAAAAATTCTGTCAAAGTAAAACATGGGTGGATTTTGATAAACAGGAAATAGGTAAGTGACAGACCTGAAAGTGAATCCCATCATGATAATTTTTTTTTTTAATAGAATTCCAAGTAGTTAAGTGGTTGTACTTAAAAGATCGCTTTGATTAGAGCAGAATATAGTGTCAGTTTTATGCAGTCTGTTTCTTGACATTGTTTTCATAAACTGATTTTGTCTATGTCTTTTTGGACTCCTGTTTATAATCTAATATCCCATTAGTATGTTTTTGCTTCTTTTTGTACCTATCAATTTCATTATAAATCATATTTGAATTTATTGAAAATTTTATTTTCTATTTAACTAGCAATTTTAGTATGGGAGATAACTCTTGTTTTCTTGTGTATCCAATTTTAATCTAAATGTTATTTTGCATATTTAAACCCTGTGTGAAATTATTTTTACATCATTACATAAGAAAAACAGATTCTATCTCCCAATTTGTCTTTGCATGTTTTGTATTTTGTTACCTTGCCTATTGGAGTAATAAATGTTCCTTCTTGAAATGATAACTCCTCATTGTGTTGTGCAGTGTAAGAAGCTATGGCTTTCTTCAGGACATGGCTGAAATAGATAAATATCATTTAACAAACTGTCTGTATGGATACATAAACATAACAAGAACAGAATTCCAAGGTCCCTGGCCAAGCGGCAGAAATTCAAAGTCTGCTGGCTAAACAGGAGGTAGATAGGTGACTAGACTGAATGATTCGGGCTATAAAATCGTTATTTATTATATTTTGTTTTTCCACTGTTTAATTTTGTCTTTAAAATCGGACAACAGAAAAAATACATTTGATAAAATATTGATTTTCAAGACAGAATTATTCGGTCTAATAGGTGGTGACAGACATGGAAATACATCCCACCATATGAGACCTACCTGAAGTTGCATATCAAGTATTGAAAGCCTAGGAATTTAATAGTAGCTGAGAAATCTGTTATGAATTTTTACATTCTTGACCCTTAAGAACTCTTAGTCCGCTGTTTTAACAGAAAGTAGGTAAGCCGCTGACCTGAAAACACATCCACCCATATGAGACCCCTTCCTAAAAGTTAGAATCTTGTGTTTTTATATGTGAAATCTTGAAACATATATACACATACAAAACTAAATCTATGTAATTATCTGACCCACTAATATGTTTCACACATATGCTATATGTAGATATAGAAACTAATTGTAAGGAAATATTTACTCCAAAATTAATACCACTTGAAAGTAGAGGATTTCCCATGGAATAAACAATAAAAAGGAAAAGACACTTCTATGACTTGTGTGATCAGTTCTGAGTTAGCCATCAAGATAAAAACAGATAAAAAGACTGTTTAAACATATGAAAACAAGATTTACCCAAAGGATGTAGGATTTCAAATCATCGGGAATCCCTGAATAAAACTAAGTATACCAAGAAAAACAGTCGTTAATTTAAAGCAATGGATATAGGATTAAAACTTAAAATCTGTGCTTGTCATGATCATTGTCATTCTGAATCCCTGAATAAAACTCAGTACGTACTAGATAGTTGAAAGAGAGTGTGAAAAAGAATGGCTCAGGCTTCAATGAGTTGTGATTTATGTATGGCAAACAAGAACACACGAAGGCGTTGCCTCAACTGTGATTTAAAGTTGTGTCTTGATTGTACTGTAATTCACTGTAGAATAAAGCCTGATCATTATGTTCTAGATATGTTTGATATTGGTTCAAGATCAACGATAAAAGACCAAATACTTGAACAGAAGTGTAAAAAGCATAAAGACCAGACTTTTATCTACTTTTGTAGAGAATGCAAATGTCTTATTTGTAGAAAGTGTCATACAAATGAACACAAATTGCATGAGGTTCTAGAAATATGTGACTTTGTCAATGGATATAAAGGTGAAAGGTCAACAAGGTCATTAGCCAGAACTGTTTCTACTGAATCCAGTTCATCTGATTTTGAGATTATACCATCAGATTCTTGCGATTTTACCTCTACTGACATAAAAGCAGAAGACTTAAGAAATGATCACCCTGTGCAAATACCCCAAAGTTTTCATTGCAAAGTTTCTTTGAAATTAACTGAAACAATACAAACAAATTGCCCAAAGGCTGATATAATGGAGTTCACTGAAGATGGTATGGCCTATATTTGTTCGTATGGTTCTGATGTCTGTAGAGTTAATATGGAAATAATTGGCATCCTGTCCAATAAACCTAAACTTATGGATAGAATTTGTGGAGAAAATGTTAGAGACCTTTCTGTCATAAGTAATGAAGATGTACTGTTATGTATCTCCTCTAAAAAGGCTCTAAAAATAGCCAAGAGAAATTCATGTGGAACAATTCAGTGGAGGACCTTATGTAAATTTCCCGATTTGCAACCAATTTCTGTCCATTATGATAAGTTTAGTCAGATCGTATATGTTGGTTTGACAGAAAAAAATGCTCATTTGTCAACTGGTTCTGTTTCCACGGGACAGATTCAGGTTATTTCGTTATCAGGAGATTTAATCTATCAGATCGAACATCCATTTACAAAACCCACAGTTATCAGAACAAGTGTTGATACAATTTTTGTTGTTGATCATTTAATTTCACATGAAGGTAGAATTGTTGCTTTAGACAAAAATTCGGGAAGTCTAAAATGGATTTTATCAGATCCTCAAAACTATGCTGCCAAGAACAAATTTTACCCAAAAGACGTATGTGTGTGCTTGGCTAATACCAATTTAACTTTCATACTAGATGGAGCAAATAACATTCTTTACATTACCCAATCTGATAACGGTAGAGTATTAGACTTTTTTCCACTAGAAAACTTTGGAATAGAAAATCCAAGCAGAATAAGTTACGGCTGTTTGAACGATTTATGGATAAACAGCAAGACTTTAGGAAAGAATGCACAAATTTTCAAGCTTGAGGTTAAACTTTCAGAAAAGAGCTGAAGAAAGACAATATCACAGTGATAGAACTTGTAAATTGATTGTTGAGCAATCATAAAATAGTTGCTAGATTCTCATCCAAATTTATTGAAAATATGGGACAGGCGATTTTTAATAATTTTTTATCTGTTTTGAAAAATTGTTCTGCAATTTTAAAGGAAATTAACCAAAAAATTTACAAAGTTTCTCCCCCCCCAAAAATATTTGTTTCTTAAAACTCCATAGGGAATAATACTCTAATCCAATCGTAGAAATAAAAAAAAAGGCAAAATATTTTTTTTTCAAGAAGAACGGGATGAGAATCTATGATTTTTTATATTGGCCTTAATTTCAATCAGGAGATATGTTAAAGCAAATAAACTACTATATTTAAATTTATACCACTATGTCATAAAATGTAACGAGATACCCAGCATTAATCATGCTTTATCAGTAAATAAGGCTAAATTCCTGAAAGACCCCCCTCATTAATTATCATAAACTTTCATATAGCACCCTCTACAGTCCCGTGGTATAAATCAGTTATCCCCCATCGGGCATCCGCCCTCAGGGGAATAACTAACACTAAACCTTGTAACAATTGTTAAATTTTTGTGTTTTTTTAAGAAGTGTTAGACTCTTATAAATGATTTTCAAGAAATTGCTTTTCCAGAAAAAATTCTTCAATTATACAGAAATTATAATGTGACTTTACCAGTTTGCAATTTTAAGACCATGAAAACAATAATATCTCTAAAAACAGTAAATACTTCAATTGAGTGAAAAATATTCTCACATGTGTAGAAATATTGCCAAAATCAAAGAATCCTTATAATGTACAACAAAGCAATTTTTAATTTGATCTACTCTTCTTAATTACACAGGAGGTCATCATGCATGTCTAGATAAAATTATAATACAAGAACTTTTTCCGGATTCCCCAGCCATTCTGCATGAACCTAAAACTGACATATTGACAGCCCTGATAATGGTGCAATTAAGGTTTTCAAGAGAAAGTCCAAAAACTGTTAAAATTTTCAATTTTGGTCATTAAGAGGGAAATAATTTCTGTAAGAAGTTGTCCCACAGGAACTGCTTACTCTCCCGGAGCATCTGAGTTCACTCTCGTTACAACTAGAGTTCATGCTGTTAATTGATTTTCAGTAGTTTTTGTGTTTCCGTGTTTTACATGTTGTCTTTTTTTGTCCCGATCTTGTTGGTGTTTACTGGTCTTGTGTTCGCCCTTTTAGACTTTTGACATTCGGATGACCCACTGGTACCTCTGCTTCTTTCAGAGAAGAAGATCTTTGAAGAAAAATTAACAGACAATGACCATCTAGTGATGACAATAGATTACATGACCGTTCAGGTCAGGTAAGCTAAAAAGGTTACCAATCTACATAATGTCACAAAAATTGTGTGGAAGTTTAATAAAAATCCTTAGACAGGTTCAGGAGGAGTTAAAGAAAAGAGATTGGCACCTTTTGTTGTCTGATGCCTAAGTCTATGTTTTGCTAAGAGAAACCCCAAATATCAGTCTGATCAAATTCTTAAATAGGACGAAATCAACATGTTGGATTACAGTATATTGTAAGGCAAATCTTAAATGATAATGCAGGTCATTTTCAATAAATTTTTTGAGGTTGTTTTGAACCAAATGAAGATAAGGAGTGGCCTCTACAAAGCTTGCAGGTCACAGGCTTTTTTGACCCTGCAGGGGCCCCATTTAGGGGGTTTAGGAGTTGTGTAAAAGGAGTGGGTACCCTGAAGTGTAACAAGACACCCCCTAAAACTATATACCCAACACTTTTAAGTGAGAAGAGGTTGTATATTATTACAATATGTGAGTGCTGCATTTTTTAAGGTAATGTCTTTCTCATATTCAGACAATATGATAAAATAAACCAACCTGTTGTTATAATTCTCTAACTGACTGTTATGGCTGTCTGCCAAGATTTCCAATCCACCATTTTGATTGGTTGTGACATCATTCCCAGGCATATGATTGGTCTCTGTGTGGTTCGGAGGCGGAGACTTTGGGGGAGGTGGTCTCTTTGGTTTTGGACTAACTACACCATTCATTCTTGGTAATTTAGATGAACTGGTCACTTTAGAGTTTGGTGGAGTTGGTGCTTTTTGCTTATGTTTAGGGCTGATGGGTATGGCACTAGGAATTCGACTTCCATCTTTGGGAGATTTCGATTTTGGATTTTTCCTCCCAACAATAGGTGATTCATCTCTTAAACTTTTAGATTTTTCTATTTTTGGAAGTCGACTAGGTGAAGGACTTGTCATGCTGCTGTGACGGGCAACATTTGGTGGTCTAGATGGCCGTTCAGGTTTTGACTTTTGGTCTTGAACACTCTCTTCATTAAGTTCTTTCTCAAGTTTTGGCACATTTGATTTTGGAATTGACGTAGGAATATTTCCCTGGCTTTGTTTATTTTTTATCATGGGACTATTGGTCCTTTTAGGAATACTGCTAACATGTGATAAGGATGGTCCAGGTATCATGGAGGATTTAGGACCAGAATTTGGGATTTCAATGTCTTTTGACACTGATGATTTGGCAACAGCATCTTGAACAGCATCGTCAGGAATAATTCCATTTTGAGATTCTGATTGAGGAATTGAAGTTTCTTGATTTAGACCATTTTGTTCATTATCATTTTCTCCCTCCTGTAACTGCACATTTTTGTCAGAGAAAGGTATAATTGGAGAAACACTATTTTGAACTTCATGTGCATTGATACTTTCTGAATGTTCTGTATTTGTACTAGAACTTGAATCATTCTCATTGTTTCTTTCATCCAATATTGATTCAACAATAATCGTTTTTTCTTTGTCTTGTTCCTTCACTTTAGCTTGTGAGTCTACCTCCCCATCTTTGAATGGTCTATGCATTGATGTGTGTAACTGACTACTTGTATTTGGCACAATATACTTTTTCTGAATTTTACTATAGATAGGACTGAGTGGTCTTTGATAAAGATTAATTTTGTCAGCACCATCCACTACGTCTTGTCCAACTAAATTTGCCCCGACCTCACTGTACTCTGGATCCATATAATGAGCATTATACTCACTCACTGAAGATTTGTTTGGCTTTGGAGCAACTGGCGGTTTTGGCACATTACTTTTCATACTTTGAGATTTAGGCACTAAGGTTAATTTCGGCGAGTTTTCTCTCATGCTTTGAGATTTTGGTTGTAGCTTTGGTGAGTTTTCTCTCACATTAAGAGATTTTGGCTGTGGAAGTTTTGAAACAGAATGATTTTCCATATGTTCGTTTTCCTTGTTTTTATTTTCCTGAATATTTTCGATACTGTCATTATCCAATTGTAAAATAGCAGCACCAGTATCATCCGAGGGAGTATTCTCATTAACAATATTCTCAATTTTATCTCCTGTCTGACTATCATCATTAGAATTCTGCCGATTGACTAAAATCTTCGAGTCATTCATATCTGACATATTGATGGCAGAAACACTAGTCAGCTCTGATTGATCATGAGTTCTCTCCCCTTGTACACTACTAGAAAGACTCGTCAGTCCTGATATTTTCCCGATGCTTGTATCTGTTGTATTTTCTAGAAAGCTCGTCATATTCTGACTGTCACAAGTAACATACTGACTACTGTCACAAGGGATACTTTCATTATTGTCCTTATTCACCTTGTTACCATCATTTATATCATCCTCAGTTTTTTCTTGAACAGAAATATCACATGTTGAATCGTTATGATGAAATAAATTAGGACTACCAGTACTTATAACATTATTTTGATTTCTATTTATACTATACTTTTCCCGTAATAATTTTGGTAATTCTGGTCTAGGAGGAGGGGGAGATCTGACCTTCCTTCGACACAATTCCGATTCATTCCCTGCTCTAGTTTTCATTTTAGGCACTTTCCGTAATTTAGGTTTTATGAATCGTTTTGGCACTTCTGGTTTGTTCCCTTTATTTTTTAAAACACCATTATTATCCTTTGCCTTATTAAACTTATCCATCAAGTTTGTTTTTGATTCTGGTGTAGAATGATGTTGGCCAGGAGGAGGTGGGGCAGGCCGTGATGGCCGAACAGCTGTTGGTAACTTGCTTCTCTTACTAGGTGAATCTTTTGGCACTGTTTTTGGAATCTTAGACCTTTTTTCTACAGAATCTGTGGACTTCAGTGAGATTTCATCTTCAGATTTATTCCCACCATGTGGTTTTATAGGAGACAGAGCTGCAATGTCTTTGTCTATTGTTGTTTCTAAAGGTTTATCATGGATCACAGTGTTTTCTGGAATATTATCGTGAGTTATCTCCCCCTCTTCCATTATTTCCTGTGTTTCTACACCAGTGATGTCATCTTCTGTCATCTGGAAAAAAATATAGAAGTAAGTAAGAAACAGACCTGAAATCAAATCCCATGTTATTGGACCAAATCCTGATGATATATTAACAGGGTTCCCACTATTTTTTGGACACAAAATTCAAGGGTTTTTCAAGGACTTTTCAAGGGTATTTAGGTCATTTTCAAGGATTGAAATAGTCTGCAAAAAATTTAAAAATCCAATATTTTTTGGCCTTTTTTATCAAATCGTCAACAAATCTGCATATTACAAAATTCCAGGGTTTTTCAAGGATATTTGATAAAATTCAAGGATTTTACCAGGTTTTTTAACATTGAAATGAAATTCAAGGACTTTTCCAGGTTTCCTTGAGTTCAAGGATGGCGTGGGAACCCTGTATATACCAAATATCAAGTGGATGTGATTAGCAGTTAATGAGAAAACTGTTCCGTCCCCCTGTCGCCCGACATTCACCATTTTATAACCCAGATTTTTCAAGGTTTTTTGTTGAGTATCTGTTAAAAAACACAAATCTGGCAATATGCATTTTTATTAAATAGCATATTTTTTTCCATAATAAGCATTACAAGCACTTGATGTATATATGTACTTATTCAAACTAAAACAAAACACAGCAAAACTTCCAATCCAAGCAAAAGTCAATGTGGTCACTGTATGATTGATTGAAGTTTGTATTAGGTTTTATGTTCAACTTGTTGCAACTCAGCTAAAACTGAACACAAATTAAATAATTAAAACTAACCATAACAATATTAATATGAAAACAAAGTAAGGTCTCTATATAATGAAAGAACCTTAGTGAGCACGCTCACATACCCCACGCGTCCACATAATGGACAGAGAATATCTATTTCGAGTTGTTGTCTTTCCAAGTAGGCTCGTTAAACAGGAAAAAAATGATCGACAGACCTGAAAATGTATCCCACCATATGGGACTCCTACCTAAAGCTATGTACAAAATATCAAAAGCCTATGATTAATAGTTGCTGAAAAATCTGTGATGAAAATTTTCAACCCTGAAAATTAAGTGAAAATAAAGAAAGAATGTGTCCATGGGACATGGATGCCCCCGCTGGCCCCAAACAGAAAGTTGATGTCCGACAGGTCTCAAAATCGCTTAGGACGTATAGTTTGTCATACTCAACCATCCTATTAAGTTTCAAATCATTCTCATGTATGGTTCCTGAGAAAAGCTTGACACAAATTTTCATATAATGTTCAAATACTTTAAAATTGGTCCAAGTCCCAAACAGGAAGTAGATGTCCAACAGGTCTCAAAATCACTTAGGACGTATAGTTTGTCATACTCAACCATCCTATTAAGTTTCAAATCATTCTCATGTATGGTTCCTGAGAAAAGCTCGACGGAAATTTTCATATAATGTTCAAATACTTTAAAATTGGCCCAAGTCCCAAACAGGAAGTAGATGTCCAACAGGTCTCAAAATCACTTAGGACGTATAGTTTGTCATACTTAACCATCCTACCAAGTTTCAAATCATTCTCATGTACAGTTCCTGTGAAAAGCTTGACGGAAATTTTCATAGTCATATGTTCACATATTTTAAAATTGGCCTAAGTCCCAAACAGAAAGTAGATGTCCGACAGGTCTCAAAATAACTTAGGACGTATAGTTTGTCATACTCAACCATCCTACCAAGTTTCAAATCATTCTCATGTATGGTTCCTGAGAAAAGCTTGACGAAAATTCGTACGGACGGACGGACATGAGTAAAACTTAATGCCCCCGACATGTCGTCGCGGGGGCATAAAAATCTAAGTCCCTTCGTTTAACAGGAATTAGCTGATCGACAGACCTGAAAATGTATCCCACCATATGGGACCCCTACTTGAAGCTACATACCAAATATTAAAAGCCTACAATTAATAGTTGCTGAGAAATCTGTGACCAAAATTTTCAACCCTGAAAATTAAGTGAAAAAAATCTTAAGTTGGCTCGTTTAACAGGAAGTAGCTGATTGACAGACCTGAAAATGTATCCCAACATATGGGACCCGTACCTGAAGCTACATACCAAATATTAAAAGCCTTCAATTAATAGTTGCTGAGAAATCTGTGACAAAAATTTTCAACCCTGAAAATTTAGTGAAAAAAGTCAAAGCCAGCTCTTTAGACTGGAAGTAAATGATCGACAGACCTGAAAACAAATCCCACCATATGGGACCCCTACCATAAGCTATATACCAAATATCAAATACCTACAATTAATAGTTGCTGAGAAATCTGTTACGAAAATTTTCAACCCTGAAAATTTAGTGAAAAAAGTGTAAGTCAGCTCGTTATACAGGAAGTAGATGATCGACAGACCTAAAAACGTATCCCACCATATGGGACCCCCAACTGAAGCTACATACCAGATATCAAAAGCCTAGGATTAATAATAGCTGAGATATCTGTTACGAAAATTTTGATCACGGACAGACGGACCAGTCAAAAACATTATGTTGCGTGGGGTATAAAAATACCTACTTAGAATAGTAGACTAGAATGGCAGTCTTCCATGGAAGACGTATGTTGCCTGCATCTTAAAATATTCAATAAACAGGAAGTAAATGAATCATTGGCATAAAATTGCTTTACACCATATAGTGCTATAGAAGGAAGCTACATGCCAAATATCAAGAGGCTGTGACATATAGTTGCTGAGAAAAATGTGACGCTGCAGGATGACGGATAATGTCAAAGTAACCCCTGTATGTCGCTTTGCAACATGTTGGAGGCAACATAACAAGACATTAGATAACCTATCTAGAATAAATAAACAGAGAGGTACTAATATGGCATTCAAATTGTCAAAAGTTCAAAAGGGCATAGAAAAAACTAGTAAACACAAACGAGAACAGCACGAGAAACAGACAACATAAATTACACAAAAACAACTTAATAGCAATCAACAACGTGAAATCAAGTCAAAGGGAGATTGAAATCAGGTGCTCTGGTAGGATAAGAAGTTCCTGCTTGTTGCAACACACCCATCAAATAGACTTTCACAATATATGTACATAAATAGAGCCACCTTGTTTAAAGTAGATAAGTGCTTTTTCTATAATCTAGAGTCATCAACATCAAAAGTGAGGGGGGAATAATCACAACACAGTAGTTGCAGGAATGATTTTTACCCCAATAACTAAACTTCTAAAGAAAACCAAGCCTGTTTTATAATTTGTCATATGCATAATGAAATTAAAAAAAATCACAAAACTGATGGTATTTGAGTACGCATGTACATTTGAGAAGTATTTAACCTATACTGCTACAGGAATTTACACAAAGAATGCAAGTTTTCTAATAGACACTGATTCTCTCTTTAAACATTTTAATTGATAAAAAATAAATAATTCAGTTTTTAAGTTTATATAAAGAAAAAAAGTTCTCCCAGAAACATAAAGATACATGTGTGTGGAAAACAGATGGATTGAGTTTAATTTAATGCAACATGACCTATTTTATCTATTTTTAAATAAACATAAAATAAAAAACTTCCTTACATGTTTAAAAATCTATAAATCTTCCTGTATATTTTCATGTATTGATAATATTTTTAATGTTTCTTAGAAATGGGGTCTGATATGAAATAGATATGGCTTATCTACAAATTTTTGGTTATATTTCCCTGTTCAATTAGAAGAATATTTAATAAAAAAAAAATACTACAAATAATTTTAAGAGGAGTTACACTTACAAGGTCTCCCATTGACCACTATATTTTGAACAAGAGCAGAATTCCAGGGTCCCCCACCAAACAGCAAAAGTTCTAAGTCAGTTCGTTAAACAGGAAATAGATTAATGACAGACCTTGAAATGCATCCCACCATATGAAACATTTACCTGAAGCTGTATAACAAATATGGAAAGCTTAGGAATAAAAGTAGCTGAGAAATCTGTTTTGCCATTTTTGACTCTTAAAAATTGTAAGTCTGCTCATAAAACAGGAAGTAGGTAAGCCATGTACCTTGAAAGGCATCCCAACGTATGAGAACCTACCTCAAGCTGCATACCAAACAAGGGGTTGCACTAATCGTGATAAGCATACCCCCACTCGACCATTCAGAAAACAGGAAGTAGATGACTGACTGACCTGGAAAGGGGAAGCACAATACAACTGATCATGCTAGAGCTGTATACCAAATTTGAAATAAATCCCTTCTGTAGAAGCCGAGAAATCTGTTACGAAAATTTTTTTATTTTTGACCCATTAAAAGTCTAAGACGGCTTGGAAAACAGGAAGTAGATGATGGACTGACCTGGAAAGGGGAGGCACGGTATAACTCATCATGCTGAAGCTGTGTACCAAATTTGAAACCAATCCATCCAGTAGGAGCCAAGAAATCTGTTACGAAAAATTTCACAATTCAAATTTTTTACCCTAAAAAAGTCTAAGTCAGCTCGGAAAACAGTAAGTAGATGATGGACTGACCTGGAAAGGGGAGGCAAGGTGTAACTTATCATGCTGAAGCTGTGTACCAAATTTAAAACCAATCCATCCAGTAGAAGCAGAGAAATTGAACCGGACGGACAGACAGACAGACGGACGGACGGACAAGGTGATTGCCATATAGCCCCTCTCTTACGAGTGGGGGTATAATATCGAAAGCTTAGAATAAGTAGTAGCTGAGAAATCTGTTACGAAAAAAAGACGGACGAATGGATGCAGGCACGGACGAACAAACAGATGAACGCCCAGCATTTCTATGTCCCTGCTCAACGTTGTAGCGAGGGACCCCCAAAAAAATTGTTAGTCGTATAACTTCTCTTGAATGATATTTTTTTTCATTCACATCTCCATATGAGGACATGTACTTGCTTCATGTAAAGTTCTTCAAAATCCACCAAGCAGTTTAGGAGGGATATGTGAACAAAAAAGGTGATTCCTTTATACTACCTAACTTTGTTGTGATGAAAACCATTCTTATTTGAACACATGAACACACTTACACCTAAAGAGAGACAACTCTAAATCTGTGGTTAGTGAAACAATTAACATCAGGTAACACAACTAATAGCATGCATCAAAAATAAACTAGTGCTGAAGTTTTCAGGATGTTATAACAAACAATTAAACATGTACAAGTCACCTGGTCTTGTTTGGAGGTCTAGAAAATAACATTAGTCAATAACAAATAAATTAAAATACTTTAATACAAAATATGCAAAATTTGTTTTCTATGTTGTTGGCATTTTCATTACTCTTTAGCTGTTACAAATAATTGTTAGGATTCATGGTATTTAACTGAACTTCATTTTAATTTTTCTTTCTTACTTGTTTCAGGTGAATCACATATATTAAAAACATATTGCTTCAATTTTATTAATGAACTATGAGGAAAAATGATAATGAATCATGCTAAATAATATATGTAATTAGGCCTTGTCTAAAAAGTAGATTATTATGAAGTTAGTTTGGTAAGCAACTAAACCAAAATAGAACAAAATTCTATGCTTTAAACAATTATGAAAAAATAATATTTTAACACAAGATGGAGATGTTTCTGGCTTTTGATCTGGTACCTTACCTCAACATAAGATCCAGGAAACCAGCCATAATGGTCACCATGACAACCATACCACCATCCATTATCCAATGTCTGACACACAACGATTGTGTCACCAATGTCAAATGATAAATCTGTTTCCATTTCTGCTGCATAGGGGCAAACAGCTACATGTTCTGTAATCAAATGTGATGGCGCAATTAGATAATAGATATTGAAAGTTCAATGCCAAGTAATTGAATAAGACAAGTCCATACAATATTTTTCTGTCAATCCAAGAAGAATTGTTTGCTGAAAACACCTTTTCTACTTTATTTGATGCATCTTTACTGTACTAATGTACAAAGTTTCAAAGAAACAATTGCTAAGGTTTCTGAGAAATATAACAAGAATTTATCCAAAAGTCATGATCCCCCCCACCCCCTCAAAACATGGAAAACTAAATTCAGCCTGAAGGTAAACTAATATTTGATGGATGGACAAACAGAACCAATAATATTTGCCCTCTACTCTTGTAGGTGAGACAAACAATCTGACAGTCAGTTATTCAAACAACAATGATAGCCATTGGCAGAATCTTAAAATGTATAATTTAGATTGCTTTATAATTTAGTGATAAGATGGCAATGTGGCAGCCTTTTTAAAAATCATATTGATCAACTGTTTTATCTTTGTGCATGATATAACATTAAATGTGAGTAGGATGACACTCCTAATTTCATTAATACTTAAAACTGGAAAATTGACAACCAATTAAGATATTCAAGAGCAATAACATACTTTTGTCATGTAAAGTTTCATACATATCCACCGTACACTACAAATTTAATCATGTCGAATCTTACCAACTCCAATATATTCTGCAGTACTTGTGTCCTCATAACAAACTGGTAACTGGTCGTAGACACTCTGTTTATCTTGGTAACCTAATGGTGGATCAGCCTGAAAGAAGGGTAACATCATTTTAATCTCTGTGATTCATAAATCTCATAAGTCTTATGCATGACATTTAATTTTCATCTAATTTTAAGGTTACTCACTGTGAACATTAATTCATTGTATAAATTTTCTTAGATTGGAGAATAAATATAAGTCTTTTGATATTTAACTTTGTGGTTTTATAAAATTTTAATCTTTAAATATATGTGGAAATGTTTATAGGATTCTTAAATTCGTGAATCACTTTACCAACAAAACCACAAAATGGGTACACGTTGAACAATTAAAGTTTGTTTTTGCCTACAAAAACGATGTCTCCCCCCGTTTCCCCGAAAAGTTCCAAGTTCAAAAGGCCCTTACTCCCAAAAACATTTGACAATCAAAATTTCCTGGTAAGATGCACAACTAAATTTGATGTTCTTCCAATAAAGCAAGTTTCGTTGAATTCCGTTCAGTAGTTTCAGAGGAGTTGCGCTGACAAGATGATAAATGAGAATTTTCAGCAAATTTCTAAGTTCAAAGGGCCATAACTCCCACAAAAATTTGAGGATCAAAATTTCCTGGTAACATGCACAACTACATATGATTTCCTTCCTATATACCAAGTTTCGTTGATTTCAGTTCAATAGTTTCAGAGGAGTTGTGCTGACAAGATGATCAATGAGGATTTTCAGCAAATTTCTAAGTTCAAAGGGCCATAACTCCCACAAAAATTTGAGGATCAAAATTTCCTGGTAATATGCACAACTACATATGATGTCCTTCCTATTTACCAAGTTTCATTGAATTCAGATCAGTAGTTTCAGAGGAGTTGCGCTGACAAGATGATAAATGAGGATTTTCAGCAAATTTCTAAGTTCAAAGGGCCATAACTCCCACAAAAATTTGAGGATCGAAATTTCCTGGTAATATGCACAACTACATATGATGTCCTTCCTGTATACCAAGTTTTATTTAAATATGGTTCAGTAGTTTCAGAGGAGTTGCGCTGACAAACTTTGTGACGGACAGACAGACGGACGGACGGACACGACAAAAACAATATGTCTCCCCACAAAAGTGGGGGGAGACATCATAATACTACCACATTTTTTAAAAATCTAAATGATGCAAAATTTTAAACATAATGGTAATTAGAGTTATCTCCCATTTATAACATTTTCAAACTCAAACTCAAACTTTAACTTAACACAAATTTTTCAAGATTTAAACATTAATTATATTTTTATCATGATTTCAAACATTTTCTCTTCATTATCTGCGTTCAAACAAATAAGAGCTTTAGGAAGACCCTATATTCTAGAACTACATATTTTGTCCCTCAAATCAACCACTATTAGCTATACCTCTGTAATTTCCTGTACATAGATAGCAGGAAACATTCCAATATCCCCTGACCTTTCTTTCTTTCCTTTCATCCAGCCATTCATGTCCCTCTCAATACCAATCACAACATCACCAACACTCAGATCTAGTTCATTGCTGAAGTTTGGTACGTGAGAATATAAAGCATGAAATCGGAGACCCTCTGAAAAAATAAAAACAAATCTAGCCCATTGCTGAAGTTTGGTATGTGAGGATAGAGAGCATGAAAATGGAGACCCTCTGAAAAAATAATAAAAAGCTACGCTGAGCACAGCATGATACGACCGCAACAAGTTTAACCCTGTATGTTAGAGGCCCAATATGGATAGTCCATTGCTTTGGTCACATGAAGCCCATGGTGGACTTACAAAGCTTTTTGACACATGCATCCTGTAGTGGACTTAAAAATGCATTTTTGACACATATATATTTACATCAACATCTAATACAAAAAGCCTTATTCATATACATGTATTAATTTAATTTACAATTTTGGCCCTTGACCCCTAATTTCTCAAAAATGGTAAAAGATATTGCACATCCCGTTTAAAAATAAGGCAGGGATTAGCAATGTAATGGTGAAATACATATCAAAATCATTGACACATTTAGTAGACAGAATTTTATGAGCACTTCAACAATTTTTTTTTTCCAACATTGAATGAATAATAAACATTCTACAACAGTTTTGTCAATACACCTGTTTTAGCCCCTTTGGCCCTTTTTTTCTATAACAGTAGGGGTCACAAACCCCAAATACAAAACTAACATTCCTTTAGTGGATATAATCATCATATTTAAACTTCATAACAATTGGCTGGCCCACTACAACTTAATATTGGTAAAAACTATTTGCCTGGACAAACTTTTATATACGGCATTTTTGGCCCCTTTGACCCCTAATTTCTTGAAAACAGTATGAGATATTGCAAATCTGATTGAAACACGCAGGCAGGGATTTTTACAAGGATTCCAATGAAAATAAACTTTTGAAAATCGGACCACAAATAAAAAAGTCGATTTTTTGGGTGTGGCCCCTTTTTGACCCCTTACAGCAATGTAACGGTACAAGATACATCAAAAGTGTTGTTACATTTTGTTGACAGAATTTATTGAGGAATACAATAAAAAAAGAATGATCAGAATTTGATGAAATTTAAACATTCCACAGACGTTTTGTCAATACACCCATTTTAGTCCCTTTTGGCCCTTTTTTCTAAAACGGTAGGGGCCAGAAACCCCAAATGCAATACAAACCTTCCTTTAGTGGTTATAAACATCATATCAAAATTTTATAACAATTGGCAAAAAAACTACCACTAAAGTTATCGCACAGAAACCAAAGTGTCTACAGACGACGACAACGACATCGCCATAACATAATATGATCACAAAAAATTTGCGGTCGTATAAAAACAAATCTAGCCCATTGCTGAAGTTTGGTACGTGAGAAAAGAGAGCATGAAAATGGAGACCCTCTTTCAATTGGTCCTAGATAATAAAACTAACATGGCAGTCTTCCATGGAAGAAGTATGTTGTCTGCATCTTAATTCATTTGGTTAACACGATGTAGATGAGTTACAGGCATAAAGTACACCATATAGTAGTATAGGAGGAAGTGACATGTAGTTTCCTGTAAAACTGTGACAGAAGTTTTTGTGACAACGCAGAACAATGGAAACGGGTCAATGCAAGAAAATGGATAGTGCCAAAGTGACTCCTATATGTTGCTTTTCAACACATTGTAGGCGATATAATGATGCAAATGACAACCTATCTAATTGCTGACTCATGAAACATCATTGCAATAAAAAAACTTTGAGCTTATTACTAAACATTTGTCAAAATATATTTTCTTGAAAACTTTTACAGTTTAAATAAGGAACCAACAAATGATGTGTGTTTCATGTTCTTGTTATCTTTGGTTTTCTATGACACCAGACTGGAGCATCACTAATGAACCTTTAAAAAATATACTGTTTGTCATATGCTACATAAAATTGTTCACCTAAATGTTTGTTGTAATTTTGTTGGTTTGATGATTGCCTTCTTCAGAATTATGAAACACCGCATATACACGTAATGTTACAATTAAAAAGGAATCTGGGAGCCACTACTCACTAACTATATCTCTATTACCCTCCAAAATTGACTTAATCAGTAAACAAGAAGTAGAAATGTAAAATTGGTACTTGTGATAAAAGACCTCATACTTAAGTCTTATACTAAATTTTAAGTCATTTTAACGAGTAGTTCCTGAAAAATCTGCTACAAAAGTAATGTTGTTGACAGAAAGACGGACAGAGGTAAAGCAGCTTACCCTCAACTTCTTCCTAGTGGGGGTATAAAAAAATAGATTCTGTACTAGCTAGTATTTTCCATGTCACATACTCCAGTTATTGAGGATTATGACATACCAACATTTTCTGTGTATATTTTCTCATGGCTGTAAGAGGCATTGTGTTGACCTGATGGAACTGGTTTACTACTGTTGTGTGCTGGTGATGTTGTTCTACTGTCTGGTGGACTCAGAAATGGGGAACCTGCAGGAACTTTTGGAATTGAAACTTCTTTACCCAATACCTGTAAAAAGGAAAACAAAAATATTAAAGAAAATTCTTTTCTTTTTATAAAACTAAGAGTCTTACCTAAAAAATATTCAATATTAATCTGTTTCTGAAAACATTACTTGATTTCACAGTTCGCTGATAAAAAAATCAATGTTTGATCTAGCACTTAGTTCAATCATGGACATTGTAACTGTTAAGATTGTGTTGAAAAAAAAATTCATGTAACTCCAAACAAACAAAGACATACCTTTGTTCCAACAACCTTAAAACTTCCAAAGTTTTCTTAAATTAATAATTTAACATCATTTTTCCCACTTATCTTTCCCTTATGCCTGGTTTAATTAGTTTATCTCATCACATGTAATTTTATGATTAAGAGAAGAAAACATTCTAGTACATGTACATGTATCTATAATCAGTGATTTGAAAAACAAGGCTGCAAGAAAAGTTTTCTTAGTTCTGATATTCTCATATACTTGTATGTGTCTTTTTTTGTCTAACATTTTTACTTTACATCCTTTCAATTTCAGTTGTCATTTATTATCTTTTTTATTTAGGAAGAAAAAGCGTACCAAACTTATATTTTGAAAACGACTATATGTGTTAAAGTGTTTAACAAATGAATAAATGAATAAAATAAAACCTATACATGTGAAGGGTTATTGAATGCATATTTTGAAAATATGGTCCCTAGAATTAATATTGCACATGCTTGAATGTGCAATAAATATGTTCTATAAGGCATGTTACTCTAAAAACTAATGAAAAGCACTTTCATTGTAGAGCAAAGGAGGCCAAGAGTGGATGAGAACCAATTTGTGTCCTTATTACGGCCTTATGTTTTCATACCTTTTTATCAAATGTAAATGCAGGAGCACTGTTCCTGTTGCTATTGTTCTTTGTCAGTTTGGGTGTGATGTCCTGGTCCTTAAGGAATGAGCTAACAGGAGAATGTCCATTATGTAGAGGGTGATGAGATCCATAGGCTAGTGAAATAAAGAAAAAACAATACTAAGATAAAACAGATTCAAAAGATTTAAGTTATACAACAAGATTAAAAAATAGGGCATCTAATGGGACATTAAAATGATACCCCACCACAATCTTCATCAATAGTTGAATATATTTGTATATTTTCTATACTGTATATACTATACTTCCAATATATGCTAGTATATTGAGACAGAAAGAAATGAGTTATCTTTCTTTGAGCAGAAAATTTCATCATTGTCAAAGGAGGCCATTTTTGGCCCAAAAATTATGTTTGTTTGAATTCAAGTAAAAATTGTGACAAGACTTAGTTAAATGTCAGTACTTAAATGCTTCATAGACAATTTAAAATTGTTGACCATACTGTGACGTCAAAATTGAACAAATTGCACAAAAAAGACCAAATCTGCTGTTTTTTAGCATATTTTTAAATAATTTTCGCTCTGGGAAGTGACCGCAACACCCATGTACCACAAAATCCTTTTGGTAACAAATTAAGTTGGTCCTGAAAAATATTTTCCCAAAGTATCTATTGGGTACATGGCTGTACACACTACTATTGAAAACAAAATAAGCATGAAAATAATGTAAAAACCGGTAATTTTGACCAAATGTTGAAAATCTTCCAACTTTTAATGCCATTTTCTATATATAGATTAAATGGATTGAAATAATTTTCATTGTTTATTATGTCCCTAACCCTTGCCTAAGAAAATAACACAGTGAATGTAGAATACTAGAACTTTTAATTTTCAGCCATATTTTGAGGCCAAAAACAGGCCTTATCAGCCCTGGTCCTTTATCAAGTCTTCAAATAATCACTGTTTATTCATAATTTGAATTCAAAATAGGACTATTAAATTCATATGCATTCACCCTATGTTTAAACACCGAAAGTAAGCAATTCATAAAGGTGACAAAACTTCAAAAATATCTTTCGGATCATCCAGAAAATTCATCTCGACCTGTATCGTATTGTACTAAACAGCAAAATATCACTCAAATCCCTTAACATGTTTTCAAGCTATTATCTGGAAACCTTCAGGGGACGGACAGTGTTTTGCCATTGGAAATACTGAAAATTAATCAGATCAGTTTATAAAATAAGAGCTGTGCTTCAACATTACCACTTAAATACTGGGTGAAAGTTACATGAAAGTCCATTGAGTGGTTTATGAAGAGTTGTAGATAAGAATGGTACCTTGAGGTGAAATCAAGGCATAGAATGTGTTATTAGAGCAAAACTGAAAGAATTTTAATGCATGGTTTCATCATGTTCTCAGCTACTTTCTCCAACAAATTCAAAATCCTTATAATACAATTCTAAATCAATTGCATATAAGATGAATGATACAAGGATGTGACTTTTTTGGGGGGAACCGATTTCAAACAGAAAGATAATGGTTACAACATTCCTTCCAGGTGTAGAACAAGAGGCTCCTAGGAGCCTGAATCGCTCACCTGAACATTCCTTCCAGGTGTAGAAAAAAGACTTAGAAATGTCAAATGATTCATCATGTATTCATGATACTTGTGTAATTGTTTAATAGAGGGACCCAGCTGAGCTGAACAATAGACAAAACCCATATAATAAGATATATCAATTAACCTTGAATTTCCTCCTAAAGCACATCAGAAAAGACATAAACATCCTTACAATGGAAGTATTTACTTGGTTTATTACACCCATTAACATTGATTTTTACCTTAAAACTGTATGTAATAGATTCTTGCCAAACCTAGATAATTATACAGAATTACTTTTTCTAGCCATGAAATCCCTTAAGACAGATTCCTTGAACAATGTATGTCAATAATGTTCTTTGAATGAAAAACTGATGTGAAGGCAAAGAGGTGTCAACAAAAGTTAAAATATTAGAAAAAAAAAATCTTTTTTCTATCGCAAAAATAAACCCATTACAAAATGGAAATAAATCTTAAACATAACTTGGAGAACAGTGAGCAGGTTCACTTAAGGATACCCTCTGCATTATATTGATTTCTAGATTGGAAAAAGCAAAATTCCCATTTCCAAATGATGTTACCATGAACTTCAATAAATCTCATCAAAATCCATCCAGCAGATTAGAAGAAGTTGTGCTTTTAGTTAACCAGATACATCGACAGAGAAACAGAAAGAAAGGGTGATTTCTATATACCCCTTAAACTTTGTTGGCTGTGGGTATAAAACAAGTAAATGTGTCACTGGTGGGCTGATGGGCACTTATTTATCTAAATTGCATAATTTTTGCTGCAGTGTGTTATCATTGTTAAAATTATGAGCTTACAAAGTTTTATGAGAATCAGCATTACAGTTTTCTTAAAATCAACTCAACATAAACCTGGGGTGGGACAAACAGACAGAATAAGGAAGAGACAGACAAACAGAGAAAAAATTTATGTCCTCCAACTTTCATTGGCAGCTGTTTGTGATATTGTATTATAGAAAATATTTGGATCTAAGTTGATGATTTTTTAACACAGAATCTCATATGAAGGATGTGCACTTGATTAATTTAGAGATATGTAAAGTAAGAAAACTGATATAAAAGATTTAATGTATTCAAATACAAAGGCACAGCATACAAACATCACTTGCACATTTTTCATATCAAAATAATAACTACCAAGTGCAACATTACAGTTAATCAATAAACTAACAAATGTTTCCTATATGCAATTAACGAGACAAAACTCATGGAAACTTTTCAGAACATTGAGTGATTCCATTAACTTTTGAATTCCTTGAGATGCATTTGGTATCAATTCTAATTAAATACTGGTGATAATGAGGAGGAAGCAACATGATCTATGTAATAAGTTGTCGAAAAGCTATCTTTTACAGAGTTCTCTGGGATAAAATCACTTTTTACTTTGTTTTGTGGAGATAATTATAACAAGTTCTGCCAACTTGATAAATGTATTACACTGTATTGATGGTTTTCTTTGTTTTATTTCTTTTAGTCACTTCTTGCTTTGTTTTTGGTAATCAATATACTAATTTTCCTAAATCATTAGTAAAGGCAAATTATGGTATGCTATAAACTAAGCTAATAAATAAGAAATTTGCTCGGAATGTGTTTTGAAGATACAAAGGTGTGACAAGTAACTGAAAGTAGGACAAGTTTCAAATTTTCACTCACATTGTAAATTAATTGTGGCATATCATGAATATTTCAAAATGCAGAGTTACAGTTAGAGTGTGACAAAAGTAAGAACAAGATGCATCTTGGGACATTTTAACCAGACATATTATTCCCTTGAACTGATGTTCAAAATGAAATAAATTTCCAGTGGCGGATCCAGAAATTTTGAAAGGGGGGCACTTTGGTCATACTTCAATGATTTCCAAAATATCCAACCAAATTTGCCCGCCAAAAAATATACAGGCCTCCCCTATCAATCCTCCCCTGTTCTAACATCATTAGGTTTCTTGGTTGTCTCAAGTTAAACCATACTTGTTTTGCTTTGTTTGAACAGAAGCCTACCTAATCCAATTTCAGCTTCCTCTACATAACTACCAGGAAACCATCCCTCCTTCTCTCTGATTTTTCCTTTCCACCAACCATTATTTCTCTTCTCTATCAAGGTCACAAGGTCACCAAGGTCAAGAGTTAACTGGGTATCATCTTGTGCAGTAAATGGATACAAAACTTTGTAGAGTACATCTAAAAATACAACAACAGAAAATTTAAATATTATATTCTTTTTTTCAATTTTTTACATTTTATAATATTCTTTTTTTCAATTTTTTACATTGTTAATTCTGAATATTTGGTTGGGTTATATAATTATATTATCCTACAATTGTCCTCATAACGAACTCAGTGAGGCCCAGGACATGACAAACATTTGTTCCTATCATTTTTGAAATCTACAAATTTCAGCAGTTGGTAGCCTGCTAATCTTTTTATCTTGCCAATGGGACTGAAATAGTGTAGGATAAATAGTGTAATTTGTAAATTAATACCCACAGGACATGCACAGCATTCATTTCATAAATCTATTATTTTAAAATTCATATTGCCAACATACTGTGAAAGTATTATGGTGTACCAATTTTATGGTTATAAAGATCAAAGCAAATCTTTCAATTCAATCGAGGAGGACAAATTCAAATCCCAAGAAAAAAGTACTTTCTAACGCAGACCTACGCACTGGAAGCAACATCACATTTTCTTACATAAAATCTGATAAAACTCCATGTAAAATCTGACATACACCTACACTTGCATTTTTATGGGAAATTATTGATAAAGGAACAGATGTCTACACTGCTTAGACATCTATCGACATGATTATAGCAAGTAAATAACCAGATCAAAACTGTTGATAGCAGAAATCTGACAGATTCAAACTGATAACCATCAAGACAGCAAATCTCACATCAAGTCCTTTTAAATTCTTTTATTTTATTTTTTTGCTATTTCCTGGTTGAGTCAGTCAAACTAATTAATTCTTTCATTTTTCAAAAATCTATAAGACCTTATAAGCTGTAAGTACTACTTTTTCAAACAATCAAGCAGATACATTTAAAGGGGGAACATCGATAACAAATACACACACAAAAAAATCAACAGAATGGTAAAGCAACCCTAGCAAACTAAATTTTGCCACTAAATTTTCAGTCTTGGGTTGAAGTTATTTCCTTTCTAAATTTAGTTACATTGTACAGAGAAAAGCCACCAATATTTTCCCCAATATAACCAGTCAAAAAAAATCTAGGTACCTATTCAGGCCCCTACACAGTGGGGGGGGGGTGATGAGTTTGAACACACAATAAGTTCTAAACTAACCTTTTTTATCTTTGAAACTCCATTGTAGAATTTGATACTACATACTGTAAACCAATTAATTTTTCGCGGCTACAAACTTTCGCGGTTTCCTTAGAATGAACAGATTCACGGAGATAATCTTTCGCGGTTTCGTAATTTTCCATCATTACAACCTTTTCACTCAGACTGTTTCGCGGCTATAAACTTTCGCGTATGCAATTTCACAAATCTCACGAAAGTTTATAGCACGCGAAAATTAATTGGTTTACAGTATATGACATGTATGACAACTTAAACTTTACATATATATGAAATTGTGTTATAACAGACACAGCAAAACAATAAATAAAATAACAACACACATCATATAATGACTAACTAACTATGCACACACAAAATAAAATATAATAGATATAAAAAATAAACAAAATATAAAGAAAACTTTAAAAATACTTCCAATAAAATACAATAAACTAATTGAAAATAAACAGATAACATGTTGTGAGCACACGTCCTACCTATTTTGTATTTGATCTTTTTGCCTGACCACCCTAAAACAATGCAATTTTGCAAAATATACTGAATAAAATAATGCCATAAAGATTGTGTCATGAAAATTGAAACTAAACCTTTCTTTTAAAATCTAATCTTCTGAAAGACATAAAATCCATTGTATGGACATGTATTTTTTTTTATCATTATCTTAAATTGATAGTTTTTTTTTTATATTTTATCTCCATGGTTAAAACTAATACCTTAACTTCATGTTGTTTTTTTTTTTTTACAAATGCTGTTTTTTTTAAAAACTTATCTCCTTTTTTTGACTGCTAATAGAATAGCTCATTAATGAAACAGGCTTTTTTAAAAGCTGATGGTTGTTTTTCAGATTTTGTAAATGCTTTTACTTTATAGATGCTGTGCCATGTGCAATTACTTCAAATCCTATTGTTTTTTATAAGCATGACCTTCATATAATGAATTGCCTTTAAGTGCACCCATTATTGGATCAATATACATTAATGCCTTTGTCCATGCACACCAGTTTGTTCTGAAATGCATTATTATATACCTCGTCACCTTTATATGCCTAAATATCATGATGAACTTCAGGAAACAATACACCAAAAAATCTGTCAAAGTAAAAAATGGTTGGATTTTGTTAAAAAGGAAGTAGGTGAGCAAAAGACCTGAAATCAAATCCCCATGTTATGGGACCCCACCTTGATGCTCAGTATACCTAATATCAAGTGGCTATGATTAGTAGTTGCTGAGATAACTGTTTTGAAAATTTCTTCTCCGCTGGCCTCACTCAACATTCACCATTTTATAGCCTAGATTTTGCACTACGTGAAATCCAGCCATAAATACCGAATGTAGAGATCTTACCTTTGTTTGACTTGTTTGACTTGTCCGTCTTGGGACTCTCTGAGACAGTGTCGAAGGCAGAGTCAAAGGTTGGAGCAAATGAGATGTCTTGTCTGTCATTGGCCCAGAGATCACCTATCTGAACTGTTTCTACTGTCTGATGCTGTAAGAGTAAGCACGGTAAGTGGGGATAATCATAATACAGACATGTACAAGGGGTTGCATGAAGTTTTGCTATGAATACCTGCACTTGAACATTCAGAAAAAATAAATAGAAAATAATGAGATGTGGAATAAGTGTACACAACACAGCCCACAATCAAAAAGTAGATTTTTGACTGATCTGGGAATTTTTAAGGGCAAGCACATTACAACTCATTGTACTAAAGCTGTAAACCTAATTTGAAATCAATCCCTTCAGTAAAAGCCAAGAAATCTGTTACAAAAAATTGTCTATTTTTGACCCTTTAAAAGTCCAAGTTGGGAAATCAAGAAAAAGATGTTTGACTTGAAGGGCAAATTGCAAGTCAGAGAAAGATCTAGTCAATAGTTTTTGAGTTTCAGATTTTACACAAGACAGATATCCCAAAAGTTTTATGGACAATAATAAACCTTTTGCACTTGCCTTCTTTTAAGGTAAAAAGAAAGAGCTTATGACTAAACATAATCATGTTCATCTTGGCTAGCCAAGGGTTACGATCCGCCCCCTCCTCTTCACATGAAGAGGAGGGGGGCGGATCGTAACCCTTGGCTAGCGAAGATGAATCATGTTTGGAAAATGTAAAACTTAGAACTATAGAGGTGATGACAAAATATCAAATTTGTATTATAAATATGGACTAAGAAATATGTGAACACTGAACCTAGTATATATGCAAGCATATTGTTTTATATTGACAATTTTAAAGCTGATGTTGCTATTTGCAATTAAGCTGTTTTGTATGTATTACATACATGTACATACTTGTTATTTTGTGTGTTACCCCTTTTATACTAACCCTTACAGCAAGGTCTTCAAAAGTTATAATTTATGTAGTAACAAGATTGCTACGCGTAGCCATGTGTTCCCCGCCGCCACATAAAAGTTGTGTGGTATGTCAATTCAAGCAATATATTCTCTGAGAAACGATAGAAATAGGTTGTCAAAATATGGGATGATCACCTATTAACAGTACCCTATCAGTGTGTAAAGTTTCAGCAACATCCGTTCAGTAGTATCCGAGGAGTTGCACCCACAAAAATGTTTGATATGACAAAGTCCCATTTTTTGGACCGGAAAATCACAAATTCGTAAATAACTCAAACTTTTTTCATATTATTATAGAGTACCCTTTGCTCTATCAGCCTACAAAATTTCAGAACCCTGTGCACCTAGGTATCCGAGATATTGATGTCCTATATTTTGACCTTTCTTCCCTGTTTCCATGGAAACAGCGGCCATTTTGAAAATTTCAAATAAAGGATGATCATCTACTAACAGTACCCTATCAATGTGTAAAGTTTAAGCAACATCGATTCAGTAGTGTCCGAGGAGTTGCACCCACAAAAACGTTTGACAAAGTCCCATTTTTCGGACTGAAAAATCACAAATTCGTAAATAACTCGAAAACCGTAAATATCTCTTCAAAATTTTTTTTCGTATTATTATAGAGTACCCTTTGCTCTATCAGCCTACAAAATTTTAGAACCCCGTGCACCTAGGTAACCGAGATATTGGATGTCCTATATTTTGACCTTTCTTCCGTTTCCATGGAAACGGTGGCCATTTTGAAAATTTCAAATATGGGATGATCATCTACTAATTGTACCCTATCAGTGTGTAAAGTTTCAGCAACATCGATTCAGTAGTTTCCGAGGAGTTGCACCCACAAAAAACGTGACGGACGGAGACCATTACTAAGTCCCTCCTACGCGTTGCGGCGGGGGACAATTATAGAAACCAGAATGTTCTCTTTATATATCTACCTTGGCCTTTGATCTCTTTCTGCAGCAAACAAACATAATGATGAGGAGGAGGATAACTAAGGCTAAACCACACAGAGATATCCCTAATATCAAGGTTAGATTGTCTGTAAGGCCAGCTGAAATATATCAAAAATATTTGTAATAGTCAATTAATTAAACATTTGTGAGTGATTTCTTGGATATGATACTACTAAGGCAAAAAAACCCAACCCAAGAGGCTCCCAAGAGTCTAAATGCCTCAACTGGTCATGAGCTATAACCCCATTTGAGGTCATCTGACTTCAACCCAATAGGACTTCTGTATTAAGAATAGGAGGTGTTGACTGTTTATGCAACAACAGCATTTCTTTATCATTCTACAGGGCAAAAACATGTATAACATAAGGTGTCATCTGACAAATTCAACCAATACAGACTTTAGTAGAATTTCTGATTTGAAGAGGATCCAGTTGTTGAGTTATAAGACATTTCAATGATTTTATATATGTTCTATTTTTTGTAACAATGGCCATGTTATTTATTGAATCCATTTAAAATGAAGATTGTTTGTTGCTAACATGTAATATACATATATCATTCCAACAAAGTATCAGTGATTTCAGAGGAGATTTTTTTTAGATTGTTTACAGACAACAACAGACGCAAAGTTGAGGCATAAGCTAACATCTCCTTTGGCTAGGTGAGCTAAAATATGTGTGTTTCTAGTTTCCTTACCTGCCCTGTTGCCATTCTTGCTTAAAGCTCTAGTACTGTTAAACTTGAAATTTACTCCCCATTTGACACTCATGGTAAAAAAATAAAAAAAAATGTCTAGGTACCTTCCCTATTTTTTTCTAGTATGAAACAAGAAACACACATACTTTTTTTTGGCTTCAAGCAAGATTTTATTAACATATGTAAATCTATGATTTTGATGATTTTGTGATAAATTTGTACTGTGTTATTTTCTGTAAACAAAGGTAATCTATTGATTACAAAGCTCACCTCATTTTTGCAGTATTGTCAGTGAGCAGGAATTTTCTTTCGGTTTTTAAATAAGCATGCATTGTGCTTAGCATCACTAGGTGCTCATATCATACCAATATGGTTGATGTGGCACTCATCAGTAAGAATGTATGGATCCTAACCATTCTTCTGTAAGCAGATTCGCTTCCTAAGGTGATTGCCAAGGTATAATGCCGAGGTATCACATCAGCCCCCCTCACTTCATGAGGCAGACCTGTTTACTACTTTTGATGCAAAAGCATAGCCTGATAGTTTTTAAGCTGTATTTTTAGTATTTTGCATTTAAAGTCTTGAACTTTCTTATTTTTTACAATAGTTACTTCAAGACCATTAGCAATATGTAGTCCGTAATTTTATTTCAAAATCGTACAAATTACAGATAAATTGTACAGGTAAACAGGTCTGATGAGGTTAGCTAATCTTTATAGGAAAATTTTGCACTTGTATAATAAAAAGCTTCGCCGAGCGCAGCATGATACGACCGCAACATGTTGAACCCTGTAAGTTTTAGGCCTAATATGGATAGTCTAATGCTCTGGTCACATGCAGCCCATGGTGGACTGACAAAGGTTTTTGTCACATGCTTCTCTGATGGACTTTCAACCCAGGGGGTAAAAATATAAATTTTGAATGTTGTATTCTACTCTTTAAAAGAATATGCTAGGTTGTTACATCTTAGATGTATTTTGATTTCAATAAGACTTGTAGGTTCTTACAAAAGTTTGTGGAAAAGACCTTCTGATCTTTCACTTACGATTCAATTTTTCAGTATTTTTGCAAGTGGAGCACAGTATTTTACTGATATCATTTTCACAAGTTCCATTTGTAGATTGCTGTCATTTACATGTAATAATGCACATTATTTCATTTCCTTTGGCAGAAAATCTTACAGCAAAACTTAGGATCAAATAAAAAAAATAATTTCAAAGCTCATGTAAGGATGCTTCTGATATGTAAAGAAAGTGTACAGAAAATTAACCATATATAGCTTATACTTACATGGAGTTGAGGTTGATGAGACACTGCCATTTGTTGTCGTCCGTGTTGTTGGCACAATAGGAGGTAAAAATGAGCTTGAGCTTATGGTCGATGATGATGAAGGTGTTAGGCGAGACGTTAATTGTACAGAATCAAAATCATCTGGATCCGTAAGACGTGAAGAATGAGGAGGAATTTTCAAATTTGTGGTTCGATATGGCACTTGGATTGAAGTTAATAGAGGCGTTTCCGAGGTGTATTCTGTTTCCATGAATTTGTTTGATGATGACAAGTGAGCGTTTACTGATGACAAGTGGTGTTCCAATGAACTTTGTAACATGGGAATAAATGATTTCAATGGGCTCACATAAGAACTAGAATCCTCACTAGAATGTGCTGATGATGTCAACAAAGATTGTCCATTCTCCATGGATGACACGACATTTTGGGTCTCTTGGACCGAGACTCGGGAATGACTCACATGTTGATGGAGTATTGTTTTTGTAGTAGATAATACATTAGAAGTAAATGTTTCTGATGAATTAACTGCCATATCCATTGTCATAAAACTATATAATCCATTTCAAAAGCAAATAAAACATATTTGTGGTCACAGTCATCCATTTTTATGAAATTATCACTTGTTCACTTCATTTCTTGTTTCTGCAAAATAAAACATTTTAAAATTTAAATGCAAATTATGATAAATACTTTTTTTTTACATTCAACTTTAATTACTTATGCGCACAATGTCATAAATGTATATACTCACCCATGTCAGCTTTAAATTTATATACAAAACGCAAAAGTACAGCAACTGTTAGTCTGTGAGTTGCACATGCAGACACTTGACAGTTGAGAGTCTGCATATTTTTGCATATCTGTATTCAACACATGTATATGCATATTGAAGTTCTTTCTTGTAAAGTGTTCTGCAGCAAAAAACCAAAAACCACATTAATTGCATTGCATGTATAATGTTGAAATGCCTAGTCTTCAGCCTCGTTAGAATTTCCATTATAGCGAGCATAGCTTGCAAGCGGAGAGCTCTACGGTATTTGTTTCCGGGAGAAATTTGCTAATGCT
>OZ020312.1:46376707-46651119 GCA_963971305.1 Arcuatula senhousia
AACTGAATCATACTATAATTCCAAAATTAAACAATACTTACCTTGGTTAAAGTTGAAGTTTGGTTGGAATTCTATGTAGTCATAGAATCACTGAAGTGATCAGATGAGAAGCACTGCGCAACCGCAACCTCAGTCTTCAAAGTTGAAAAATTTTTGATACTAACTGGAACACTGATGCATACTTGCAGACACCAAGGAAGAAAACAAAACCAAACAAGTTGTAGGGTGGGAGGTGGCATCTGATCACTTCAGTGATTCTATGACTACATAGAATTCCAACCAAACTTCAACTTTAACCAAGGTAAGTATTGTTTAATTTTGGAATTCTATTACGTCATATCACTTTCATGACCAGATGAGACTTCAAAGAAACAAAAAATTTTCAAATATTGTATTATTCAAGAACACCATTAGCAAATTCAACATTACAATCAGAAATATGTTTATCATAAAATGTTGCAAAAGTCTTTGCATTTGTCCAGCCAGCTTTCTGCATGATATCTGCTATAGAAACGTTGTTCAGTTTCGCTTTGGATGTGGAAGCTGCTCTCACTGAATGAGCAGTAAACCGTTTTATGTCAACACCGGATTTCTGTAACACTGCTTTTATCCATCTCGCAATTGTACTAGATGTTACTGGATTGTGTGGTCTGTTATAACTCAAGAATAATTGTTCTTTCCCATTACGGAATTGTTCAGTGCGTTTTAGATATTCTTCTAGCGTAGAATAGACACATAAATTCAAGTCTTTATGATAAGCTTTTAAAATAACGCTCGGGTTTTTAAAACCAGGTCTGGACTGTTTTAATATAACATTGTTAAGAAAAAACACAAATTGATCTGGCTCCTTTGCCATATAACTAATGTTTAAAAACTTCAAAGTCTGTACACGAGTTGCATTTGTTAATGCAATTAACATAACTAACTTAAATGTAACCTCTTGTAAAGTCAACACATCGACAGGCGAAAGCATCCTCAGGTACTGTAATACTACCGTTACATCCCAAACACAGGAATAGTTTGTTAAAGTAGGACGCAAGTTATAAACACCTTTCATAAATCTAATGACGAGTGGGTGTCTGCCCACTGGTACATTGTCAATTAATAATCCCAATGACGATAACGCCGACCTTGCTGTATTTAGAGAACTATATCCAAGTCCTTTATCGAAAAGATCTGTTAAAAAGTCTAAAACAATGACTATAGTAACTTGAATGTTAGTAACTTTCCTTTGACGACAGTAGTAAAGCCATCTTTTGATAAATACTTGGTACTGTTTCTGAGAACTGTCTCTCCATGACGACAACATGATGTTGGTAGTTTTTTTGCGAAATGCCTCTGTTAATAAATTGTTTCCTGATATATGACAAACCATAAGGTTGAGAGTCTTGTGTAGAGGATGGAGAACATCCTTGTACGGTAGTGTCAAAAGATCGTTTCTTGCGTTTACTAAAAAAGGTGTATCTATTAACATCTCCATTACTAAAACAAACCATGGCTGCGTTGTCCATAAAGGTGCCACTAAGACTGCCGTTGCATTGTCCCTCTGTATCTTCTGAATGCTTCTTGCAATTAAACTGAAAGGAGGAAATAAATAACATTTAAGTTTACCCCAGTCAATAGAAAATGCATCTATAATATATGCATCTGGGTCTGGTTTCCAAGAACAAAATTTTTCTACCTGTTTATTTAACCTTGAGGCAAACAAGTCTATTTCTGGTGAACCCCAAATTTTAGCAACTTTCCTAAATACATATTTGTCAAGTTGCCATTCAACTTGATCATTAAATTTCCTAGACATTTCGTCTGCTAAAAAGTTGTCGGATCCTGCAATATGACACACTGTTAGCCATACATTTTGTTCTATTGCCCAATACCATATTGACTTGGCTACTGAGTTACAACATTCAGACTTAATACCTCCCATGTTATTTACTTAACTAACTGCAGTAGTATTGTCCGACAAAATTTTAATGTGATCAAACAGTTTTAAGCTTTTTTCAAATGCTTTCAATGCATATAAAATAGCTAACAGCTCAAGGTAATTTATATGAAAATTTTGTTCCTCTGAAGTCCAACGGCCCCCAGAGCTAGTATCTCCCAAACTTGCACCCCACCCAGAGAGTGATGCATCAGTTTTTAACTCAACCTGAGGGTTTACCCTATTCAATGATCTATATTGGCTATGTATATTTTCATACCACCATGTCATTTCAGTTTTCATTTCCATTGTTATAGGCATATATGCCTCAAAATTACCTTTTGCATTTTTTAAAGCTAAGATTTTCTCCTTTTCTAACACCCGATAATGTAACTGGCCATAGTCTACACCAGAAAAACTTGAGATAATAATACCTATAAATTTGGCTATCTCTCTGATTTTTGCCTTTTGTTTTCCTAAAAGATTAACGCTTTCTTCACGTATACGTGATATTTTATCTTCTGTTAAGACAACTATCATTCTTTCAGAATCAATCCAAAAACCCAAAAACTGTATCTTTTTTGTTGGTTTTAACACTGATTTTTTCTCATGAACAATAAACCCCAAATCAGAGACCAATTCAGTTGTATTTTTTACATTGTTTTCACACTCAAGTTCCGTGTCACCCAGTAATAGTGAGTCATCAATATAGCCAATATTGACATGTCCATATCTTCTTAAAGTTGAATATACGACTTTCATTAATTTGGTAAATAATCGAGGAGCACTCGCTAGACCATTTGGGAGACATGTGTATTGATAAATGTTATTTTTCCATTGAAATCGTAAATATTTTTGATATTGCTCATCTATTGGTATTGAATAATAGGCATGACGTAAGTCGACACTGGCCATAAAACAATTTGGTTTTATCAAATTTAAAGCTATTTCAAACGTGTCCATTTTAAAATGATGATATTCTACAAATTTGTTTAATGATTTTAAATTTAAAATCATCCTGTATTCGCCATTCTTTTTTGGACGAATAAAGATCGGCGAAATATATTCACCTTGAACTGAATCTACCTTTTTAATTACTTTCATGCTCAACAAATTTTTAATTTCTGCATCAATAATATTTGAATCGTGGCTATTTGTGATTGATTGTCTTATGTATGTATCTTGACAAGGAAATATTCCGTCAACAAATTCAATAGGGCATTTCTGAGCAATATCTAAAATATTTCGATCAGATGTAATTTCTTCCCATTTATGTATAAACTGTTTTAATCTACCCTGCTTCAAACTGAACACTCACAACATCTGCAGGACCTAGTTTCTGTATCTGTTGTGGGGAAGTCTGTAGTTTTTTGACTCATCTTTAGCAGCAACAGACATGTTTGGCCGACCATTGCCCCTGCCTCTGTCAGAAAATCTACCACGACCTGCCCCTCTGCCTCTAGAGAACCATCTACGGCCACCTCTACCATAGCCACGACCAAAACTATAGCCACCATTATAGCTACCCCTTCCTCTTATCTTTGTAGAAATTCTACTACATTTACCTATGTCGTCTACTGTTTTGGCCACATCCCCGCCAAATAAATGTTTATCAAAAGGCACAGTAGCATTTAATAAATGACCATAGTCACCAACTATGTCATGTTTCATGAGGGTTCTTCTCATCAAACATGTGAGCCTATTCGCATGGCCCATTAACGCTAATGAATCCATACAATCGTCAAACATCTTTGACATTTCCTGGTTATCATCTTCCTCAAGCAACTGACCAAGTTCGTTAATTACCTTGGACATAACTGTAGCAGTTTTAGCAACAATGCATTGGATGTTTTTCATTTTATTGTCATTTTGTTTTGTTTCAAGGGATAAAATATCCCATATTACCTGATCAGTTTGGACAGTAACTAAACCCTCACAGTTTTCAGGGCGTTTTAGTCTGTCATCTTTCATCAACTCAGATAATCTGTCTTGGGCAATACCATTTCTGAAAATATCGGTAATATTTTTTGCCAACTGGTCATTTAATGGAGGTGCACATTTTTCACCTGCCTTAAACTTTTTCCCCATATTATCAAATCTAGACTTTTCATTTGAATTGCCAGCATTGTCAGGCTTTTGCTTTTTACTAGGAGGTTCATCACCGACACCCCCTTCATTGTCAATATCATCATCATATTGATCATAATCATAATCCTGATTATCATCATAATCAGGGTCTTCTTCATAATCATTATACAGAGCGTCTATCCTCTGATTCATATGATCAATTCTTTCATTGGTTTTCTTATTATCTGCCTGAATTGCTTTCAGCAAACCTAAAACTTCATCATTCGTATCGGCTTTAGAGTTGTCACCACTGACACCAGCCTTACTAGTCGTTTTTGACGACGAAGCTCTTGAGGAAGGGGCCTTACCGCTAGCGGCGGGCTTAGAGGTTTTAGCAGCTTTACCCCGACCTTTTTGTTCTCTAGGCTTGTCAAACAACAAAGCATCTTCATCATCTAATTTTAAGCAGTCGTCCTCGGACAAACTTTTCTCAGGTTTTTTGTCAGCTCGAATCATAGCGTCCGCCATTGTTTACAAAAATACACACATGAATAATCTCTAACTAAAAATAGAAAATAGCCGGTACAGGTAAGTTAAATACAATTCAGTATTAACTATTTAATTACCTTTTTTAAAAATTAAGCAAAATAAAATATCCTGGTTGACTTCTTCCAAGCCAACTAAAACGAAGTTCGATACACGAGGTTGCAAAGTACGAGATTAACTGAAAACACGTCAGTTAACCTCGAGGGTTGACAGTACACTGAGGTTGCGGTTGCGCAGTGCTTCTCATCTGGTCATGAAAGTGATATGACGTAATAGAATTTACCGGTTTGATGTGTCAACTAATTTGAATTTCTAAAACAGTTGGCAGTACTCTTCTTGCATGTTTTAATTTAAAATGAATCAAAAAGAACATGGGTACATTGCATGCTTTATCATAAGATTGAAATGTGTTGTTTACTTTTAATTTAGAGTTATAAAATGTATAACCTTTTTAATCATAACTTTTAAACCTTTAATGATAGATTAACCAAACTTTCACATTCTATTGAAATCAATACAAAAATGTAAATTGTAAAGAAATATAAATAATACAAAGGTTTATGTTTGTTAATTAACAATGCTCAGGTGTGCATTGTATATTTTGTAAACAATATCGATTGAAAAAGGGACGAATTCAACCCACCAAATATAACATTACGTGAATCCTTCACTCAGTCTGATTAAAATATGAAAATACAGCCCCCTGACTTATCCCACGGCCACCAGACGGTCAAACGAGCGAAAGACTGTTAATTTACCTGTAGCGTGGAGATAAATGCGCCAGAAGTCTGTTACTTGAGTCGGTTCTATGACTGTTAAGAGTAAATATTAGTTTTCAAAGTCATTTATGTACAAAATCATTACTTTTTTGAAATAATGATTTGTTTTTGGCCAAAACAAAAACTGTCTGACAAAATGATTATTATTAGCGGATTGAATGGACGCAAAAAGCAAAATCTTTGTCAACGGAGTTATAAATAAAATGAAAAGGCGATAGGAGAGGTAGAAGAAAAAACATGTTCAAAAACAGAATTTCTGAGTTTTTCAAATTTATTTTCTCCGAAAAGTGGAAATATCAGTATCATAATTGTTAATCTTACATCCCATAATAATACTGGGTACATTTGGAGATATTTGTATTATTCCGTCTTTTTTAAAACAGGATTTTCAATAAACTCTAAAGATAATGTCGGTTAAAGAGTAAGTCAAAGTAAAAACTGTCTGTTAAGAGTGTTATTATCCCAATTCGTTTTTAATATAATGCGTACGTATCTATGCATACAGTGCTTTATATTTGCGAGTAATTTATCAGATTTCTTCATTATGCTAGAAACGAAAATGTGACTTGTTTTCCTTATACCTTAGAGTGTTTGTAATTGGATGCCAATATATTGGGCCAGATAAAAACATGTGTTTCCTGTTTCCCTACCTACCCTATTTTTCATGCCTAATCTACCATTTCCATTGTCATATTTTGCTTAAGCACTCTTTAACTTTTATTATGCTCTTCATTTTCTCAAGGTAAGGACAAAAATGTTAAAAATAATGCCTACCTACATTCTCTATTTTTATGACCCATCTACAAAAGTAGAGGGGCATATAGTGTTCGGGTCTGGTCGTCCGTCCGTCCGTTCATCTGTCCGTCCCAAATCCCCATATTTCCAAATTCCCACTTACTGACAAATGCCACATCAATCATATTGGTATGGTAGGTGCATCTAGTGATGCTAAGCACACTGTATGCTTCGGATGCTGGTTGTGACCTATATTTTCCGCATAAATGACCACTTACAGAAGAATGGTAAAAGTCCATTCCTTCTTACTGACAAGTGCCATAGCAAGCATATTGGTATGATAGGTGCACCTAGTGATGATTATCACAATGCATGCTTCGGATGCTGGCATTGACCTATATTTTCCGCATGTATGACCACTTATAGAAGAATGGTTAAAGTCCATTCAATCTGACGGACAACCATGTTGATGCTTTAGTGATTGCGGAAAAAATAAACGTTGCGAGATGGGGCATTATGTCTTTTGGACATATTCTTGTTTCACACATGTAACAGGAAACACGGAGATTTTTATGTTTGGTCTTAAATGACAATAGTACTTGTAACAGAAAACTTGTAACTTGTAAATGTATTTACCATACATTGGAAGCAAAAAAATATTTTTACTTTGAGGATTATAAATTTTATTCCGTCATAAGAGTTTTCATTCTAGGATGTTCTTTTTTTTTTCATACAAACTTTCTGTTTCCAAAATTCGAATTTCTTTTTCTTTTCAATTTTTATTCTGGAAAAATAAAAAAAACAAAACAAATGCATTTTGATGACTAAGACAGAGAACAGAAAACAAATTAAGGAAATATGTTTCTGAGCATTCACATAAAGTATTGAGAAGTGGAAATGGGGAACATGTTCAAGAGATACATGGTAATGTGGAATAGAATAAAGTTAGGAACACTAAGATTTTTGTGAACCTTCAAGATCAGATCGCTAGATTCAATAATCTATATTGATTTACTCGTAACCGACCTGTTAACAGACCAAAATTCATTTGACATGACTCATTAACCGACCGAATTTTCAATAACAATCAATATCTTCATTTGTAAGACACGAAAACATACAATAGTTTGAGCTTAGAATCGTATGAGACCATTTCACACATCACAAACGATAACACAATCATTTTGTGTAAAATTACTGAAAAAAAACAACAGAAAATGATAAAATTGTTATGTCGGAATATTGTGTACACATATATAAATTCGATTGAGTCAGACGCCTTCTTAAATTTCTTCTTTCGTTTAAATCCAATCAAAACGCAATTTTGTATATCAATGCAAAACGAGCAACCATTTTGTCAGACATATTTTGTTTTACAAATAAGATTCTATAAAAATGATAATAATAAAAAATGCAACTTACCTGTGGGTATTTTCTCGATAACATTTTATTAACAGTCTTTGACCAACTCGAGTAACAGACTTCTGGCGCATTTATCTCCATGCTACAGGTAAATTAACAGACTTTCGCTCGTTTGACCGTCTGGTGGCCGTGTATCCTTCATCGTCGTGAATTCACCTTACTAGGGGTGACTTACTCATTGTTACTCTACTTAAAAATAAATATTCACAAAAATGTGAAACGATGGTTACTGTCTGTAAAATGAAAAACGGAATTGTATACTGTGACCTTCAACTTAAATTTATCTATTATCATTAAAAATGTATATGCATAGATCTATTATGACGTACATGTAAGACCAAAACCGAAAGTAGATTTTCGGAAAACCAAAAATATTTGCCTACGGCAGAATCAGATGAAAGCTATAAAATGCAAGAAGTGAAATGCTGAGCTACGCAGGTAAGACACACTTTTTTTATAAAAGGGAGAGGGGCGCAGACCGACGGCACTGGGAAGAAAGAAGAATTCCATATTAAACTGGCTAGCTGAAACCCCATTTGCTTTGGGAAAAATTCACAGGGTATTGCACCTTTTATCAATATTTTGTTAGATTCAATTAATATGCATCTACTATCATATTTGTCACATCAAATATGGATGTCCATCGGCATGTAGGAAAATTTGTTATTTTCTTGGAGGTTATAGGCTGGTCTGGAAACCACTTCTTGTTTAGTTCTGATTGACCCCCCCCCCCTTTTGGAACAATTGGTCTTAGTTTCTAGTTCGACACTATGCTCTTCATATTCATATAGTGTTGGGCATTTTCAACTTTTGGTAGAGCGCAGGGGCGGATCCAGAAATTTTCGAAAGGGGGGGGGGTTCACATACTGCATGGGTTCTGTGTGCAAAAGGGGGGGGGTCCAGACCAATTTTGCTAAAAATCTACACAAAAATTTCGGAGGAAAGGGGGTTTCCGGGGGTCCGCCACTGGAGCGCTTCTGATGAGTCTTGAGCTACTGGTGGAGTTTCCTCGAGGTTAGCCCGCTCCGGCATCAACACTTTTGTGTTGATGAACACATCAAAGCTATAAATTACCCGTTTAAAATTTAAAATTGTCAAAACCCAAAGGTTCTTCCTACCCCAGACATTGATTGGTCTTAGTTTCTAGTTCGACATTTTTATACGAACGCAAAAAATTGCGGACGTATAATGGTATGATGCTGTCGTCGTCATCGTCGTTGTCGTTGTTGTCGTCGTCATCGTCGTCGTCGTTGTCTGTTAACTTAAGTGTATACACTTTAGTTCTAGTTATCCGATTGCTATGAAATTTGACAGTGATGTTCCTTATCATAGGATTGATTTTGGGGGCCCCCTATTTTCGTTTAGAAATTAGGGGCCAAAAATGGAAAAAAAAATACTGCTTTCTACTTTGTTTTCACAATAACTTTTGTTCTGGTTTACCAAATGCTGTGAAATTTTACAATAATATTTCTGAAAAATTCATACCATAAAAAGATGAATGGGATTGATTTTGGGGGTCCCCCTTTTATATTCGTTTAAAAATAAGGGGCCCAAAAAGGGCAAAAAACTCAAATATGTTATTTGTACCCACAATAACTTTTGTTCTGGTTGGCCAATTGACAATGATATGCCTTACAATCAAACAACATACTGGATTGATTTTGGGGTCCCCCTTTTCATTTATAAATAAGGGGCCCAAATGGGGGCAAAATGTACCTTATTTTATTTCTGATCCGATTTTGATTTTTTTTTGCACTTTACTTCAAGATTGTGAAGTAGTGGATACAAAATGGAGGATTAATTATCGCAGCCCCCTTTTTTCCTTTATGCAATCAGGGGCTAAAAGGGGCCAAAATCGAATCTTTTTTTACTTATTTTCCGATTTCAATTTTTTTTTTACGCTATTTAATTATTATCAGAAAGTGAACTTGCAAAATTAAGGATTAATTCTATGACACTCCCCTCCCCCTAATTGCCATTAGAGGCCAAAAGGGGCTAAAATGAAAGCTAGCAGGTACCTTAGGTTAGGGACCAAAAGGTGTTATATTTTTGCAACTAATTAATTTTAGTCTGTGGATTCCTTGTGAAATATAGGTGGAAAGTCCACCAAAGGCTGCATGTGTCAAAAAACTTTGTCAGTCCACCATGGGCTACATGTGATCAGAGCAATTGACTATTCATATTGGGCCTAAAACGTAGAGGGTATGACATGTTGCAGTCGTTTCATGCTGCGCTCGGCGAAGCTTAATTTTTATTTGGTATTTATTCTACATGTTCTATGCTCTTCATAATCATATAGTGTTGGGCATTTTCAATTTTTGGTAGAGCGCCTCGAATAGACGAAACGCGCGTCAGGAACTTTGTTGTAATTTATATTTCATATGAAGATAGCACAGCACAGTGTGTACCAGTTATAACTTCTACAGATGGACCAAGTACAAATTATAAATTTATATCATTTATGTAACACTTTTCAGCCTTCGCATAAAACTTGCACACAATAATTACAAAGATGAGGTTAAACTTGACCAATATTTCATTACAAATTTTTGAAAGCAATTAGAATATATTTTTTTTCCAATATAAAGATAAGAAATCAAACTGAAGGATTTGATATCAGAAACCAGGGATCGAAACCCTATTAAATTTAAAGCCCTTGAGGTAATGTTACTACAATCCATAAACCACTAACTACACATACATTGACATAGAAAGTAATACCATGTAACGGGGTCTTATATATAACGATCTTATATTGTGGATCGGAAGAAATTAATTTATTGGGCCGACATCTCGCCATTTATGGAACTCCGTAATTATTTTACAACACGTTATTAAATATCCTATTTATTAACATATTGAGTTCAATAAATGAATTATTAACATGTTATTAAATAATTATTGATCTCAATAAATAATTTACAACACGTTAATAAATAGGGAATAAAGTCCACTTTGGCTTGCCATAGGGTTGCTCCCTTTCGTACATTAACAAGTAGGTTTAATAACCAGCATTTACTGTTGAGATAGCTCAGTGGAAGAGCGTCTGACTACGAATCTCGAGGTCCCGGGTTCGAGTCTTGGACAGAACATGTCGATTTTGTGAAGTAATTCATGCTCTCCGGTCACCAGATAATTGATTGATTATGTCAAATAAATCAACTTATAAATTTCACAGCACAAGCAAGAAGGGCTTGTTAGTTTTTTAAACCAACATCCCTCAGAAAATTTTAAAAAGCCTACAGAATAAATATACTAAATTTTTGAAAATTTTACAAGCCAGACGCCGGCAGACGGGCATTCTACTACACCTATTTTACATGCCCCCAAAGCCTTTTAACAGCCATGACTGTAGGGCTGGTGGCCAATTTCGCAGACCCAAATTGACGGTTTATGACAGATGCAAAGAGGTACTACTGGGATATTCGAAAGTCCGAAAGGGCGTAGGCAAAACCAGTAAACACGAACGGGAACAGCACGAAGAAACACACAACAACAAAAAACCACTAAAACAATTGATAGAAACAAACAACAGGGACTCAAGTCGTAACGAAAATAAACTTAAGTGCCCCGGAAGAGAAGCAGTTCCTGCTTGCTATACTAGCAAACCCGTTGCGCTGCCAGAGGTCATTACAGTGTGTCAAATCCGATAAAGGAAGACAAAACCAAACCCTATGGCAAACCAACATCTGCACTGCATGCGCTCATATGAGCGATCGAAATCCCATATTTGTCTATGAGCGCACGATGTCTTTCATAAAATTTCGTGAGTGAAGGAGCAACCGAGGAGCAAAATAACCTTGTGTTAGCAATATTTGTATCAGACGGTGACGCTCTGCCAAAGAAATCGATGTAAATCCCACAAGATCTTGAGCATGATCAAATAACATAGGTAGAAAGTTTTTTATCACCAATTAACGTCACAAAACTCCTACCAAAAAAGGGGTTATGCCTTAATATTGATTAAGGTCCTAATTCAGAAATAATCCAATTTAAAAATAATAAGTACTGTTCAATGTTTTTAACCGATTTCAGCAAAGTTGGACACTAATATGTAAGGATCAAAGGATTTCAATATAAAGTGAAACATTACATGATTTTGCTGATTTTCATTTAAGAAGTTGAAAGTAACCATGGGATTACAAAAATAATAAATGTTTGTGATTGGCCATGTTTGCCATGGTAACAGTGGCGGCCATTTTAGGCACATTCAAATCTGCTGAAATAGGCAATATTTAAACCCCAATTTTACAGAGAAAACACTTCATATTCAATATAAAATTGTATTTGCTTTCTTCAATACCTCATTGACAATATTCAAAAAAGTTTCAACACTTTAAGTATTTATGTAGCCAGAACGAAGCTATTGAACATGTCAAGAAATACATAAAATAGTAATATTTGGACAAAAAATATTACAATATTTGCCATTTTCCTGACGCCATTTTCAGAAAATGCACCAATCACAAGCACTCACCATAAATGTAATTATGCAAATAGCTGATTAATTGTAAAATATTATTAAATCTCAATAGTGTAACAACAATGTATTTTGAAAGCACTGTTAAAGTTAGTTGGTATGGTAATGTATTAGACAAAAAAAACGGTGATTTTTCGATATTATGATATATGAATGACCAGACTTCTAATATGCGCCAAGATTATTGTTATTTTCAGTCATTATATTTAAAAGGACCTTTTTACAATTGATTATGCCCTTAGAAGACTTTCAAGGTCACGCAAAATTTGATTTCCTTCGAAATTTTCATATAAAAAAACTCAAATTTTAGATTACCTTGACCTTGAGACACGGATTTCAATGTCATTTTAAGTTCATATGATGTCGTTAAGGATGATCTAATTGAACTTTAAGTAGTTTCTTGCAAATATTGAACAATGCAAAATGGCCATTGTTCACAAATTACATGGTCACACCAACAGAAGAAACAAGAGAAAATTTCCACAGCCACAGTCTATGAAATAAACTAGATGAATGCTAGATTTCTTATCTCTGATCACTTAAAATTAGTTATAAATATATCAACACCCAGTTGAGTTCCTTGACCACAAACCTATCATATTACAGAATTTTCTTCACAAAAAAATGAAAATATTTTACATGATTTCAAACATCACTTTGAAGTTGACAGTGTCAAGTAATTAAAACCAATCTAATGTTTAACTTTCACTGTCTTTATGGCCATCATGCTGAGAAGTTACTGATTTAGCTGATAAAGATTGAGATAAGAGGGCTGATGAAAATCATCAGCTTTTCTTAGCTTGTTTCATAGATCCAAATTTTGATAGAAGAATTTTAATATCTATACCTGGCTGAAAATTTGAAGGAGATCTAATGTCATGTAGGATTTGCTGCTCTTTTTTTTTGAAATGTTTGTTTATTAAGCTCAATTCTTGAAAACTTTACAAGATGTTGAAAATTTATATTGCACATTGATAAACGCATTAAAAGATCTACAGAACGTGTAAAACGACTTAAGTTGTAGAAACTTTCATTTTAGGAGTTACTTCTCTATCTAGAACGTCTTGGGTGATCAATTTTCAGTTGTATTGCAAACTGTAAAAGCTAGTCAGACAAAAAAAAACACGTGTTATTGCAATTTTGTTTATTTTAGTTAAGCTCTACGAAAACTTAATGCGATCGAAAGTTTTTAAATGACCCCTTATAGGAGTAATTGTCTCTTAAATGTGAAATTAATTGTTTATCCCTTACAGCCGGCAAACTACAATAATAAAAACCTTTCATTTGTTCAGCTAAAGGACCAACCATTTAACATTTCTATAAAATTTTATACTTGTGGTTAATGTTCGCCTTCCAATGTTTTGATTCTTGAACATTCTGCCAATGAGAGGTTGCTCCTTGAAATATGCATATTCTGCATAACCAAATTAACATTAACCGCTTTTAAGACCACTTTCAAATTGATATTTTGCATTTTAAGTTATTAGAGCGACGCTGGGTCCTCGGAGCCTTTTATACCCCGCCACACGAAGTGGCCAGGTATAATGTTATACCCTCAGTTTCTTTCGGTGTCTGTCCGTCCGTCCCCCGAAGGTTTCCTGATGTTAACTTGAAAATGCGTCATGGGATTTGAATGATATTTTGCTCAGCTGTTGGTCGCTGTTGACAACAATAAAATAGAGATCAAGGTCAATTTTCAGGATGATTCGAAGATTTGCCACTTTATAAATTTTCCAAATTTGAAATGATGAAATTTTCCGGTCTAAGAAAGATAGCTCTATTCTTTTCTGTCTCTATATAGATGTATAGTATATACAGTATAGTATAGTATAGTATACTTATATATTTAACTATTGGTGAATATCGTGGCGGGGTATCATTAAATGTCCCATTAGATGCCATATTTTCTAAATATCAATTATTTATTAAAGTTGTTTTGCCCTATAGCAATGTATAGCATTAAAACTTATTGCAAGAATTTAGTCAAGTGCGGGTAGCGATTCAAGAATCTGGGAGTCCTTTTACCTCTTTATTTCTTTGGCATAAGAAAAAAAATCATATAGATTCCTAGAATCCCAATCTTTTTCGTGTTTATCTATCGTCGGATTTCAAATGCTACTTTGGTATTTTGTTTTGACTTCTTCCTGTCATATTCTCGGAACGTATATAAGCGCATGTACGTGAATTATAAACTTTTTGTCTCTATTGTAGTTCAACAATGATCAAAAGAAAAGAAAGCTATAAAAGTGTGTGAGAAGTAAAGTTTCACGACCTGCTGCTTTTCACCTTAAGGTAAATGTGATAAAAATAAATTCAAAATCTGACTGTTGTCCTGCCTTAAGCTCGACCATCAAAGTTAAGTAAATTTTTTGATGTTTGACTGTTAGCTTCTATACAATGGTAAAAAAACAGTAAAGTACCATATTGGCATTCGAATGTCAAAAAATATGAAATACCAAAACAAAAACCAGTGAATACTTAGAAACAGAACATAAAACACACACAAATGAATAGCAATCAACAACGCGAAATTATTTCATACCGTGAGATGTAAGGCTTATTATTAATTACTTACCTAATATTCACATTTCACAGATTTTTTTATCAGACACCGATTTCTTCGTGACCGACTTTTGGAGCAGGGCTATAAGAAAATACGTCTCATACGATCACTAAAAAAATCTTTCTTCGTTATCAGCCACTAGTAGAAAAGTTCAAAATTGAGTTAAAAGATATGGTAGTTAATTGTTTTAATTAGTGTTTGACTGGTCTTTTGTACTGAGATGATCACCTCAATATCCCTATCGTGTCTCACAACTATGTTGTGTTCTATGGTCATTACCGGATCCTAAGATCGCAATGGAAGAGGGAGGTTTGGCGCCATAAAACCTGGTTTAACCCACCATTTCGTTTGAAATGCCTGTACCAAGTCAGGACCATTGCGATCCACCAATTCTCCGGTATGACTGATTCGTATTTTGTCATTTTCTCTGGACTATGAGATTGATCATTCAAGTTCGGTAGTTTTGTTGTTACCTTTATTCAATGACAATATTACCACAAGCGACACACGGCATACCGTGGAAATTGCAATTCAGTTTTATTTTGTATTGGCACAATCTTCATTTTGACGTTAAAAGGACATATGTTTTGTGAAATTAAGAATATGAGTAAAATACTCAAAGAGTCAGACTATAAGTTCTGGAACTATTTGACCTCCAATGGACCGTAAATAAAGTCTATCGACAGATGTCAACCGGTCTGCAACATAAACGTTCGATAATGAATATGACGAAACACTTATTTTGACTTATTTACGACATTTAACAAACAAACAAAAATATATACCAATATCACTAATGATGAACATGGTCTGATTCTTTTGTATTGATCATGTTCATGTAAACAATACTTTTGATTAATTAAGTAGCTTTTATCATATCTCCATAATTACAGCATACATGTACCCGTGTCGTTAAATACATGTAAATGGATGTACTATCAAAACTACCGATCTGGGACCAATCTCAAAATGTCCAGAAAAAAAAACAGACAAGACAAAGATGCATCATATCAGTGAAATTGACAAGCACAATAGTCCTGACTTAAATTGGAACAGGCATTTAAATGGCGGTTTTAATCAGGTTTTAGGACGCCAAATTTAGCTTTTCCAATGCGAAAGTTAGTAACACAAATTAAACTTTTGTCCATATTTGTTCAGATGTATGTTAAAGTCCTACTGTATTGCGAGATAAATGCTTTCTTTTTCCACAGATTGAGTTGGATTTGCGTACTCCGTCTTAATCCAGAAAAATAATTATCATGGCATCATCTAGTCCCGGAAGTGATATCAGTCCGGAATACATTCGTCACATCTTCCTGTCAAAATCATCGGACGAAGAGCATCTCAAACGGTTGGTGCCAATTTTAAAAGATATAAATACATACCTTACAAATAAAGAAGTAGATGATGAAACAGTTGGATTGTTGTTGCACATCTTTGCTCAGGCATGCAGCAGTAAATTGCAATCATCTCGCAATGATGTTTTGACATTGTTGCTTTTTCTTGCAACATCGTCGATTTTGGATAAAAGAGGAGCTGAACTTCTGCTTAGAAAGCCGGACGGTGAACATTCATTTCAGTGCATTCTTACCGATTTGGCTACTCTGTTACAAACGCTTAACATGATAACGCCAGCATCGATTTTAACAGCTCAGAAAATTGGTCTGATTACACTTTTACAAAAACAGATATGTGAAAATGAACAGATGAATGATGAAATTGAAATAAAAGATGCAGTTAAAGACCTCCAGAGTAATTTGCTAGTTAGACTTGCCGAAAAGTCAGAAGCAAGGAAGAAAGACAAGAATCAACGAGAACTCAAAGAAGACAAGTGGAAGCCACCAGAGGATTTCCGCAAACTTTCAGTTATGCCAGAGGAGAGCGATCTTTTATATGCCACGGTTTTTCTCAGACGCAACAAGAGAGTAGGACGTTACAATGATTTAGACCATTATCTTGATGTCCAATTCCGCCTCTATAGAGAGGACTGCATTGTTCCATTGCGTGAAGCCTACGAAGAATTTCTGACAAAGGATAAGGAACATCGAAATTTCAGATTAGAATCAGGCAGGCTTTATCGAGATATTCAAATCTTGAAAGGTACAAGTACATCAGCCGAGCACGGCGAAGTTTTCATTGTAGAAATAAGCAAAGAACATAGAAAAAGAATCCGCTGGAACAACTCTCGAAGACTTACATTTGGATCTCTTTTGATCATGTCATTCGACAGATTTAAAACTAAGATATTTGCAGTTGTTTCCGATTCTGACCCCGAGCGATTAAGAAACGAAGGTTTGTTCAAAGTGAAGATATACAGAACTTTCAATAACCAACAGATTCCAAGAGAAACCAAAGGTATAATTATTGAGGCAACATCTGCATATTTTGAATCATATGTACATGTTTTAAAAGCACTGCAGTCAATTAATGACTATCTCCCGTTTCAAAGGTACATTGTGGAATGCAATGAAGAAATTTCATTGCCACGATACTTAGCGAAACAGCCTGAGGCTTTATATTCAATCGAACTCAACAGGATAATAAGAATACCGGTTCACCAGCGCAGGAGATATGGTAATTTTGCCAGAGATGAATTCAAAGAGCGTAAAGTTGTTAGCAAAGTAGAAGTTGTTGACATTAACAAGTGGCCATCTAGCAAAGATTTGGGAATGGACGAATCACAACGACAAGCATTTATATCGGCTCTTACTAGAGAGTTTGTACTGATACAAGGACCACCGGGTACAGGAAAGACATATTTGGGATTACAAATTGCTAAATGCCTTTTGATGAATACTGAGATTTGGAGGGAAACACCCATATTCAATCCCGAACTAAGAAAGAAGCCTTGTTTACTTGTTGTTTGTTACACAAATCATGCTTTAGATCAGTTCATAGAAGGCATTATCAACTTTTTGCCACAGAAAGATAAGATTGAAAGAAGGGAAATTCCAGAAGTGATAAGAATTGGAAGTAGATGCAAAAATGAAACTGTTGAAAAGTTTTCAATCAAGAATTTTCGCTATATCATCAGTCGAGACAGAGAAAATCAAGAAACAATAATTGGAAAAGCCGAGGCTGCAAAAGAACATGTGTTAAGAATTCGTGCGGTCCTAAAAGCAATCCAAAGCAAAAAAGTTGTTGTTCACTTCTGGAACATGAAACCTTACATGTTAAACTTTCATGTGGAACAGTTTACACGGGATTCGTCAAATATATGGTATGACTGGCTACAAGCGTCTCCAGGGAAATGGTGCGAGGAATGCCAAAAACCAAAACAGTTAAAGAAACGCACAACAAGAGAAACTCAAAGAGAAGAAAAGGAAAATCAGGGGGAAATAGACAAAATGTTTGAAAGTGAAGTAAACGAAAGAACTTTGGATGATGACACGGAATATCAACTGGATATGAATATCGTAGGCATAAACCTAGAACAACAACTAAAGCAAATGTTAGATACCATACCTGATGAAACATACCAAGAAAGATTGAGAATTGAAGCTCAAATAACGTTTGATTTTTTACAAGATGGTGAAGTGGCAAGCGAAGACAAGATGCAAAGTCAAGCCAAACTTGGGAAAAGAAATATGAAAGAGCGATGGGGATTGTACCATTACTGGCTTAACCGATTTGTAGAAGCTCTAAAGCAAACACTTCATGAAAAGGAAGAAGAATATAACAAGATCTTTGAGGAATATAGGACAGCTAGGCTTGAAATAGACGAAGAGATTTTGAAACGAACTTCTGTCATTGCAATAACAACAACCGGTGCTGCAAAATATCACGACTCGTTGATGAAAATTGGTCCACAGATAACCATAATTGAAGAAGCAGCGGAAGTTCCAGAATCACACATAGTAACAGCAATTAATCCAGACTGTGAGCATCTTATCTTGATAGGCGATCACAAACAACTAGAACCAAAACCCGCAGTGATCGAGCTTGCCACTAGGTATAACTTGTCAATTTCACTCTTCGAGCGAATGTTAAACAATGGGCTTCATTACAATTGCCTTCAAAGACAACATCGTATGAGACCAGAAATTTCAAATTTAGTTAGACATATGTATCCGGTATTAAAGGATAATGAAAACGTTCTTGTATACGACAATGTTAAAGGTGTTGGTTACAATCTATATTTCATAACTCACGAATATCCAGAAGAATTCAACGAAGATAATCGGAGTTATTCTAGTGAACACGAAGCTGATTACATAAAAGAACTTTGCCGCTACATTCTTAAGCAAGGCTACTTACCAACAGAAATAACTATCATTGCAGCATACACTGGACAGATGCTTCTCTTAAGAAGTAAAATGCCACGTGGTGAGTTCGATGGCGTTAATATTTCTGTACTTGACAATTATCAAGGCGAGGAAAATGAAATCATAATTCTATCCCTTGTTAGAAGCAACACCAGAGGTGATATAGGATTTCTTAGACGAGAAAATAGAATTTGCGTAGCTTTATCAAGGGCAAAGAAAGGACTTTACATTCTTGGGAATAGCAGCACACTAATTCAACAATCAGAGGAGTGGAAAATAGTCATCGACAAGATACAAACAACGGAGAGTAATGGAGAGGAAGTCTGTCTATTAGGTAAAGCACTGCCCTTGTACTGCCAGAACCACCCACAGACAAAGATATTAGCCGAGTCCAGTTATGATTTTGCAAAGGCACCCGATGGAGGTTGTGAACTGAAATGCCAGCTTAGGTTAGATTGTGGTCATAGCTGCCGCCTGTTTTGTCACCCATACGACCAAGAACATAAAGAATATGCATGCAGAAGTACATGTAACAAACGGTGTCCCGAGGAACACGTCTGCGCGAAAACCTGTCACTTTCCAAAAGATTGCATATGTAGTGTTATGATGAATCGGGATCTGCCCTGTGGACATAGTGCTTATCTACAGTGTCATGTAAACCCCTTTGAATATCAATGTAAAGTAAAAATGGAAAGAGAACTAGATTGTGGGCATCTTGTTTCTCTGTTTTGTCATGTTGATTACGAAAGTTATGACTGTAAAGTTATTGTTTCTGATATCAGAGATGATTGTGGACACAGCTTTGAAAGAGAATGCTACGATGAACTTTACGGGAGACTAAACGAGTGTAATGTGGTTGTAGAAAAAGAATTTCCGATATGTAAACACACTAAACATTTGAAATGTAATGAGCCAATTCATTACCACAAATGCGAGAAACCAATTTCCAAAGAGCTAGATTGTGGTCATACCCATATCAAATCCTGTCATGAATGGCGATTCGGATCACATACGTGTCGTGAGAAATGTGAGAATGTTTGTCCAAATGATCATATTTGTCAAAAACCATGTCACCACCCACTTCCATGTGATTGTCAAGTAAAGATGGTAAAGAAAATACCAAAGTGTGGACATTTTGTAAAAATGGCTTGCTCGGAATCTGTTGTTAATTATAAAGATTGCGATCAGAGAGTTGATATAGTCCTAAAGATTTGTGGTCATACAGTCGAAGGCCGATGTAGAGAAAAGTTTCAAATAGAAGAAAGTGGCAAATCTACGAAACCAGAACTAGAGCTAGCAATGAAGTGTCAACAACAGGCAAAAGTACAGCTACCAAAATGTAAACATATATTGGAGGTTAAGTGTTGGAAAAAGATTGACATGTTACGGTATTGGGGAGAGCTACTTTTAAGTGGAAATGTTTCTATTCCCCATCGACTAGAAAAAACGTGTACCGGAAGTGTCACTATTGAACTGAGGTGTGGTCATACAGCTAAGACAGAATGTTGGAAAAAAGAGGAATACGAAACTAGTTCAGTTGAGGATTGCTTATCAGGAAAAGCAAATGTGAAATGTAAGCAAAAGGTGTATTTAAAGCAACTTTGCGAACATGACATTGAAGTCAAATGCTGGAAAAAGCATCAATATGAGAAAGAGGTAAACTCGTCTACTAGACTAAGTGTATTAAGTCCAATAAGAAAGTACGCTCGTCTGTCTTACGTCAGATTAGTGGAAGAGCTTGACATTCGTTGTAGTAGCGTTGTAGACTTAGAACTTCCATGTGGCCATATGAAAAGTGTCAGATGTTGGGAAAAATACATGTACGAAGCTCGACATGAAACTCGCTATGAATTCTACAGTGGAATAAGTTTTGATTTAACAAAACAAATTCCTGAACTTAAATGCGAAACTAAAGTAAGAATAGAACTTCCCGTGTGCGGACATGTTATCGCAGTAAAGTGCTGTGAAAAAGAAAGATTTAAGCCATCAGAGGTAAAATGCTCAGAGCTTGTCACATATGTATATGACCATTGTGGTCATTCGATACAAGTTCAATGTTATGAACACCCAATACACGCGAGTCGATTATCTTTAACCAGACAAAAACATTCAATGCCTCCTTGTCAAGCGGAAATAACAAAGGAGCTCGAATGTGGCCATGATGTGACCTGTAAATGTTCTGAATCAAAATTTATAAAATGCTCAAACGATTGCAGCAAAAGGATGGGCTGTGGTCACATGTGTACAGGCAAATGTGAAGTTTGTTTCACAAATTTAACCCACAAAGAATGCATAAATGTATGCAATAAATCGTTGTTTTGTGGCCACAAATGTAAAAGTAAGAAATGCATGAAATGTGTGCGATGTGACATGAAATGCATGTTCAAGTGTGCACATGTAAAATGCCGTCAAAAATGCATTGAACCTTGCGTAGCTTGTCCACTTCCTTGCAATTGGGAATGCGAACACTACAAATGTACAGAAATATGTTCCAAACCTTGCAACCGACCAAGATGTAACGATAATTGTAAAAACATTTTGTCCTGTGGCCACTTTTGCTCCGGATTTTGTAGCGAACCTTGTCCAAGGGCCTGCCTAAAGTGTGACGATCAGTCATTCAGTAACGTGGATGAAAATGACAACAAAACGGTAACCATCACAGATTGTGGCCACTCATTCGGTTATCAGTATTTAGACCGATATATGGAAGCCAAATCAAGCAACATGGTTACTAGATGTCCAACTTGTCAAAACGTCTTCTACTGGCATCCTAGATATGACAAGATTTTGAAGACAAAAAAAGCGTTCACAGAAGAAGTTAAACACGTTTTAGCTGAAAAATGTAAAGGATTGAAGCACAATTACCTCCCATTATGCGATGTTAGCGTTTTTCGACATTTTTATGCTTATATTGAAAAATTTCTAGCATTTCTTCAGTTAAACAGATACGTTATGGCCGATACGGGTGACATAGAAGCTATTAACAGCAAGCAAGCGTATGGAAATCGACTTATGAAAGTTATACGTAACATGACAACAAATTCATTCCAAGATTTTCAGAACATATTTGATGAGCTGTTTAATGTCTACGTCATGTGGATTGAGGTGCTATTGTATCGCAACGATAATCTGTCAAATATTAACTTAAAGATAAAACACGAAGCTCCTATCAACAACTCTACAGCAATTAATGCATTAGCCCTACATGCTGATGTGAACGAAAACAATAATCAAACGTTATTCCCCATTGAAATAGACGCTTTAAGTGGACAGGAAGCTATATCAAAGCTAAAGGAATATAGACAAAATTGTCAAAAAGATAGACTAATGCGTCTACTAGGCGAAGTGAAACGCTTTATAATAGATGACCCCCATGCTGTTGACGCTATGAAGTATCCTGTCTTATCGAATGCGCATGTAGTTGGAATACACGAAACAGACTGGTTTATATGCAGTAAAGGTAAGTTTAATATTTTATATTGTTCTCTGTCTTTGAAATATAGGCAATAACACAATCACCGAACTTGGATAATCTATCTCAAATGTCCAAGATTAATAATGACAGAACTTGGAAGACATACTGGAAAAAAGTTCCTGACTTGGTACAGGCATTTCAAAAGCGCTGGTGGGTTAAACCAGGTTTTATTGTGCCAAACCCTTTTATTCTATTGCTATCAACACAGTTTTATTGAGCGTCCGTTACCCTTTCGTTTTTCCGTGAGATACAATACTATGCAAGTTGGTCTTTTTTGAAATTGTCCATACCTTTCTTTTGTGCTTGGTGGTTAGAATGCGATAAACATTTTCTTACTGTGTAGATGTGTATACTACCTATTCCACCTTTATCAATGTGTTATCTTTAATTTATGTATAATCAACTCGATCGAATAAATTAGAAATAATATTTATATTAAATCTTCTTTGTTTTCATAAAGTAAACGATCATCAAGTTTCATACAATTTATAAGATACACACATTTTAAAATTGCAATGCACTGCAATCCATTACCATTACACATTAACATTTTGGTTAATACAAAAACACTGGAGTCCTTTCACTACAATCTTTTTTAAAGGTTTATAATTCTTTATTAACTAAATACAATTAAAACTTTGTCATTACGTAAATGTTTCCCTTTTCCAGGCCATGTCGTACCAGCTGTTGTCTCAGACGATTGTTTTATTTGTAAGGAGGGGGGTGATGTAAAAGCCTGGATCCAGAAATTTGAACCAAATTTCCAATCTAATGAACATTTCAAAAAAGTTGAAACTGAGACACCAAAAGGAAGAAAAAGGGGAAAGAAAAATCGAAAATATAATAATGAAACGGAAAGAGAGTCTGGATCTCAATTACTTTTTCCTGGAGTTGGTAATGGTACAGACACAGACACAACGAAGATAGAACAACACCAACAACAGCCTATTAACTTTTTAGATTCAATTCTTAACCCACAGCAAGCACCTACCAGAAACTTTAATCCTAATGCACACCGTGGACGATATCGCGGTGGGCAACACATTTCAACAAGCAGAGACCGCAGAACACAGCATGAACAAACTTCTTCATCTTCAAGTGGTGGATTGCAATTGAGGGATGTACTTGGACGGGATAGTCCTAGTGTGGGTAGGAACGACAGAGAAAGTAGTGAGAGAGGGGGAATGGAGCAACGGAGAGGAAGAGGGAGAGGAGAAAGGGGCAGAGGTGGTAATGAAAGAGGTGGAAGAGGCAGAGGAAGAGGTGAATATAATGAGAGGGGCGGACGAGGGAGCGGCAGAGGAAACAGAGGTGGTCGTGGAACGGGTGGAGGTGAATTCAGTGATAGAGGGGGTCGTGGAAGGGGTGGAGGTGAATTCAGTGATAGAGGCGGTCGAGGGAAAAGTGGCAGAGGAGAAAGAGGGGGTCGGGGAAGGACAGGAAGAGGTGGAGGAAGGAATAGACGCTGATGGCTTAACAAAATGACGCATTACGAAAAAAAAATGCAATACTTGCAAATAACAATGTACAAAAATATATAGAAAGTCATAATTCGTGCACATTTTATTACATTTTTGGTGTACTTCGTCATTTTGGAATGCGTGAAATGACTAATATGTATAATATTACACGATGTGTTGATAGATTATTTTAACCATTTATGACACATATGAAGGGTGGCTATTTTTTACGCAATGTAATGTCATCCTTTCCGGATTTGACCAACACTTAATCGATCTTCAGCAACGTGACGGGTGTGCTATAGCAAGCAGGAACTGCTTACTCTTCCGGAGCACCTGAGTTCACTCTCGTTTCGACTTGAGTTCGCGTTGCTGAATGCGGTTTTGTTGTTATTTGTGTGTGTGTTTTATGTTGTTATGTGGTTTGTTTTGTTTTGATGATTTTTTGTCTGCCGGTTTTGTCTTTGTCTTTACGGTTTTATGATACTGATTACCCCTTTGGTACACCTTTGATTCTTTAAGACAACAGAGTTTTTGTATTTTATATCAAGTATTTGTAAACATGGTAAAGTAATGTAGATTCATTAAGTTCATCACCTAGTTTGTTATTTACTTTGCTAAAAGGTCTATCAATAAACTCAATGTTTACGAATAATGCACATGAAACTATTTACTTATCCCATTATATTTTCAAATGCCAGAGAGATGAAGAAATTCAAAGTTGTTCAACAGTTATAACATCCTCATCATCTAACACATGAAACAATTGAATTTATGACCAAGACAATGTTAAATAAAAAACATCGATTTAAACAATTTCGACAAATATTTTGATTAGCATAAATTTTCTTCAATGGTATGCCTTACGTCACTTAATTTCAAGCATTCATTCATTAATTGAAGATATGAAATATTGAAATGATTTCCACATAATCACCTGATTTTGTTGTACAAATTCTTCCAACCAATTCTTTTAAATAAATACATTCAAATAGAATGACAAACATAATTGAAATGGACAGTCCAGGCACTTACTATTTGTTGTAATATTACTACGGCGCATAATATTACAACAAATGATAATATTATTGCAGGGAATAATATAAGGCTTAAATTACAATATTTTGTAATTTTTTATATTATTGTGTTTTGTAATATAGCGTTGGTAAATTACAGTATACAATAATATAAGGAAATCTTTGCTAAAAACAATCTTCGACCTCTTTTTAAATGAATGTTTTAAGATTTTTTTAAAGACTTAAGTGTGTTCAACAATACTACCAGCAAGAGAAAATTTTCATTTTAAAGGAACACACAAAAATTTTCGAATACATGGTGAAATATCACAATTTCCGTCTTTAACCTCAAACTATTTCTTTTTAAATCGTTTGTGTCCCTTCGGGCTAAGCTTCGACGAACTATTAATCATTTATCTTTCTAAAAAAGTATAACATAGCATTGTACATATCACCACGTTTTCATGAAAATTACTTAAACACTAAGTGGTGTGTCCATTTAGGGGAGACAAACAGTGTTGTCTTGAATGATAAATATCGGTTATCTCCCCTATGTTATACGTTGAATGATTCGTTTTTTTTTTCTCAATATAATTTCTCTGCAACGAAACAGTTAAAAAATTAAGACATTTTCCGCTAAAAAAATTTACTACTTTTATTATTTATATTATTGTTTTTAAAATAGTATCAATGACGGTCGACACGCAATCATTACATGCATAAGGTACATTCAACGCAAAGAAACGAGCTAAAAACAACAATGTTGCAATAGACCCCTTTCAATTTATAGATAAAACCTCATTTGAAAAAGTTCACCTGTCATTCTGCAAATATATTCTTGGTGTAAAGAAGACAGCATCAAACCTAGCATCCCGTTTAGAGCTAGGGAGAGTTCCGATAGAAAACCACATGAAAACTCAATCTTTATTATATTTTGCAAGACTTCACACGCCTGATATCAATCCTCTATTAAAAGAGAGCTTTGATCTAAATAAAGAACTAGATTCGGAAAACATTTATTCATGGGAAACTTACATTAAGATTGTGAGAGATTATCTTCATGTACAACCAAAACCAACATACTCTCTATTAAATCGTATGTAAAAGATAAATCTCTAAATTACTATACAAATCTTAACTATGTAAAAGTTCCAAATTTAAATAACCAAAATAAGATCTTTTTATATAAATCGCTGAAAAGTGATTTTGAAAAGGAATTTTACCTAACTTATTATAATTTTGATATTCGAAAACTGATATCAAAATTTCGTATATCAGACCATTCTCTTGAAATAGAGACTGGTAGATATAAAAAGGTTCCCCGAGAGCAACGAATTTGTAAGTTTTGTAATAATAATAACTTAGACGACGAAGTTCATTTCTTTTTCACTTGTGAACTTAATAAACAATTAAGAACTAGTCTCTTTTCTGACTTCGATATCCCTCTAAACAATAATCACTCTATATTGACAAATGATCCAAATAAGTCACAATCATATTCTGAAACCCTTACAACAATTTTAAACCCTAGAAACCATCGACAAATTCAGAGTCTATGTTCTTTCATTAAACAGTCATTAGAACTGAGGACAAGGGGCTCATAGACCAATTTATGATTTTGTCGATGTTTTGTTTTTTGTTTATAACTTTATTTTCATTTTATATGTCAAAAATTCAATTTATATTGTATTGATTTACATGACAATAAAGTATATACATAAGGGAAATGGCTTTATCATATGTACCCACATTCAAAAGTTGATCTATTTATCATGTTTGACCTCAAAAGTCAACCATGTCACTCAATAACTAAATAATAAAACAATAAATTTTAAAATGATAATAATACAGATAAATTGTATTAAACCATGTGCAGAAAAATATCAATGCATGAAAAAGGATGATGTTAACTATATGTATTGTATTATAATACATAATTCGGTTTAGACCGGGTAATTTGGTTAGGCTGTTATATATGTATATACATATTTCAAGGAATAACCTCTCATCAGAGGCATTTGAATCAAAATATTGAAAGGTAAAAAACAAATAGGTAATGAACGAAAAGTACACAAACCCCAAAATGATCGAACAGAAAAGCCAAATCCAGCATCGATGAAATCGATCATGTGCAGTACAATGTCAATATTTTAAAAAAAATCTGAATTTTACAATCAGACATTTCAACGACAAAAAAAGTATTAAAATTTATTGGTATATTGGATGATATAAATGTATTAAAATTATCAAAATTTTTAAGCGTAGTATGTTTTGAAAACCGTTTCTGGCTGATTGCCCAGCGGAATATATTTTCAATTCAATACCACAAAATTTGTGGCTTCTATACCATATGTATACTGCACAGAAGAAAACGGGAAGATTACTTATGTTGTGATACGATGGAACATAAAACTACTAACTATATAATATTTACATGTTATTATTGCATGATTAAACCATAACTCTACTTTTACTACTATTATAATTTGCCGTACATGTACAGGAAAAATGCAAAACAAGAAAGAGATCAACGAAAATTGAGAGTCATAAAAATAAGAAAATTAATTTATTGCATGTAATCTTTAATTTCTTGGTTACTAACTATAAGTTACAAGTCCCTCTGTATTATTCATTCTCTTAATTGACCTGACTGAAACACATTCTAACTCCAGCAGCAATCAGTAAATTTGTACCTGCTAGAACAATTGTCTTTAATTGAGAAATAATTAAAAATAATATGTTTATAAAGAAAGAGACTTGCAGCAAGTCTAAAACAATTACTATAAATCAAACATATGAATAGTTTTGGCTGTACTCATTTTTCACGCATCAAAAACATCAGCAGGTTGTGATCGGCAATAAGTGTGCCATTTAACAGAATAGTAACATCAATGGAATCAAAACCACTAAGTTAATAAGAACCCTGCATCGAGGACGTGGAAGCCCAATTGTTTTCACTGTGTTCGTCTGTCTGTCCGCTAAAACGCCAATGCTTCTATTCATATAATTATGAAATACCTACAATTAATTTTCTATAGACCCCATCGATCTTATAGAAAAGAAAAAGGTAAGGCGGGTCAGGCATGTCAGGAGATATGCACTTGAAAAGGTCACAGTTGCAGTATAATATAAATCGCCCTAATTTTCCACATGGTAATTATTTAACTTCATTTATTGGCAATTTGCAATAGACAATGGATTTGTAATTAGTTTGTTAACTAAATGAAAATCAACATTGATGAATATAACATGTATACATAAAAACATACTTGTTTTCCTGTGTTTTTTTTTTCTCGATTAAATGAAAATGGGCTATTCTAATAATTGTCGCATTATATCCCTTAGTATATATTTGTGACAGATCTAATCTTATGTTTTAAATTATGTCTTTGCTTCTCGTTTCTCTGCATCTTGTCACACACCCTATTTTTGCATTTCTGTTATCCTTTTTAAATATATTCGTATAAGGCACGGACCATTTGATTTTCTGATTTTCTGGGGGGGGGGGGGCTGGGATTTTTCCTCGAGCCGGAAATATTTTTACCCGCTTTGCGGGCCGGATATTTTTTTCTTATACATGCTGAGCAAGAATTTTTTTTGGAAAATCTATTTATTTCAGATAGGCCGAATTCAAGGTCAGATTATTTTTTTCAGCCCAGGTCTGGGCAAAATTATTTTTTTCAATGAAAATCCGGGACAGGATTTTTTTTTCAAAAAATCCCAGGCCATCCAATAGTCCTTGCCTAAAAACGACGTCGCATACGTCATTTCATATATATACATTAATGAGGGCTTTTTAAATGACTTTGCATGTGTATTCTTAAATATAAACACTCATATCTGTTTGTGTAACACAAAGCCCTTAATTACAAATAGAGAAGAATAAACTTATTTAATCATCAATATATATTTAATTGTCAATATAAAAAATAGACCAAGACCCCCTTCTGAATTCGAATCAAGTCTGGACAAATATCTTTAATGTAGTAAGAATCAGGCAATAACTAGTACATGCATTCCGCTCAACTTTAAAATCCGCGATTATCACAGCGGTCGTTTTATTACGTTCCTGAGATAACTGAGATCGCTGATTTGCATATTTTGTAAAAAAATCTGTTGATAAAAATATATCATTTGCATGTTGTCCAGTCTGTGTTTTTCTATCTGTCAGACATAATTCTCACGCCGCTATTGTACCAGATGGTAATATACTTTAGTTGTGAAGAGAATTTTAATAATTGCGATAAAATATTGAGGTTAACTACACATTTATTAACCGGCTATTGCATGTATTTAATGCATATTTCTGAACAATGTCATATTATTTTTGTAGCATGTAGTAAACATATTTATTTCATCTAAGAAATTTTCCATTATGCCCCAGTCACTCATTCAGGGATTTAAAGCCGGATCAGCTATGGAAACGATCCGGCTCTGTATCATTTCGTTCCTCATCCGTGCTGTTAGACGCTATACTTTGGGTTTTCAGATCTAGACAGCTATTGATCAGCTATTGAGACTCTGTTTTAAGGATAATACGTAAGCTGTATGATAATTCTAATATCTTAATATATATAGCCACAACTGGTACTCTTTTTTACGAAAATCCGATCCAGTTGGAATTGGGTAAAAGAGAGGTTGCACATTGACTCTCTGTGTTTTAATGTAACCTCATCTCATTAATGATTTAATGATAACATGCCCGTTCGAGAGGTTCGGACGAACCCCCGAACCCCCATCGCCGCCCCTTTTGGACAAAAAAAAAATGAAAATATAGGTAAGAACAATCTAAAATTTGGTTACACCCTATTCAAGTAAGGACTATTTTGCAAAACCAACCCTCGATTGACCCCCGCCCTGAAAAAATTTGGTTACGGGTACGGATACACTCTCTCAATATTCAAAACTTACTGACACGTAATGTATATATTGATAGATGGACAGGAATTAGCCCAAAAATGCCTTAGCAATGATTTATTACATAAAAATTATTTTTAAAATCGAAAGCAAGCCCGGGAAGCAAGCGCTTTTTAATAGGGCGACAAACTACGCGCAGTTGCGGAAGACTGAACGAATTGAATAACTAATATCAAAGAACATTTAAAATATTTAATCAAATGATATGCACAGCAATGAAAAGCACATACATTAAACATCTTAATGATTTTCACATATTCATGGGAGCTCTGGTTAGGAAATAAAAATCCAATTTATTTTTACAAAGCACTAAAGCTAGTTTACTATTATGGTAATACATGTAGCGATGATACTTATAATTTTGTGGGGTCTTGAAATTAAGTCCTGTGCGGGGCCCGAGAAGTGGATAGGCCCACAGCAGAGCCTAGCTTGTCGTAAAAGTCGACTAAGGGTCTTGGTATTCTGAAGCCGGGTAAGTGCTCAGCCAACAGAGCGACCAAGTGTGTACCCTATAGGTGGCTGAATACGGTGGCTCTCGTCCGCGGGGTTTGTCAGGTCTAAAATACGGAAACCCTGACCGTCGACCATAGTGGGCAAACGTGTGTGGAGAATGCCACGCTTCTTGCACTTTGAAGATCCCTTTGTGGACCACAAAGTAAGTGCACAACCTAGGCTAAATTTTTCGTCCTTACCCATCTCTTGCCTTTTCCTGTGGTTCTTCCAAATTTACTGTTCTTTGTATCCCACCCCATTCCTATCATTTCATGTTCATTTTATCACCCCTTTTCATGTTCATCGCCTTTAAATAACTTATATAGCATTGAAAGGGCGTAAAACACCAACCCTCTCACTCACTCACTGTTTAAAATTAAACACTTTCAGAGTGTTTAAAAATGTTGTAAAACATTGCAGTTTTTCTACAAAAATCAAAACCAACTCATTTCATAGGCTTGTACATGTTGTATCGAAGTACGAATACATGATCCATATGGTTGCAGGTGCATGTTCACCCTGTAAGCATTAAAGTTTTTAATATTAGAGAGAATTTCATTCAAGAGCCCTGCCTTGGACAAAATTTAAAGTTAAAAACAAGCGTTTTGTTGATTTGCAACAATTGCAGTATTGGATCTGGACAAAACTGCATGATTTTCTCTGAGACATGCACGCAAGAAAATACTCAAAAACGGTGTGCAAAGATTAAGACTTATAAAACAGTGTTCCATGTTACTTAATAATACAATTTCACAGTAACGGTAACAAATTATAAATTATTTACAGAAACATGCCGAAATAGAAAAAAATAACGAGAAAGGTTGCATTTTGTCACTACCATAACGTGTAACATGAACCTATAGATGGCGTTACAATTAATTATTTTTGCCCAGAATTTTTTTTTCAAAGGTGTCGCGACAAGATATTATTTCTCCAATATTAGCATTATTTATATGACAGAAATCCTTCTACAGTATATTTTTTTCTTCATTGCTGCCAAAATATTTTTTTCATCAAAAATCAGATCAAGAACATTTTTAGAAAGAAAAACCAAGACCTCTCACTTCTGGTTGAATCGTCGGACCCTTAGGTCGGCCAGGTCAAATTATCGTTTTATTTTAATTTTAATACCCGAGGTATATGGTTTGTTCCGTCCGTCCGTTTGTCCGTGCTTCTTGCCTTTCCTCATACTTTTTGTACTCTTTACTAAAATAATTATTTCTGTGTTCGATACGATTATTTATTAATAAACTACAAACTAATAAAACCGAATCCTCACTTGTTTATTTTTTTCCCGGACAAAGCATTATCTTTGTAAATGCCTTCTAAAAACGAATGTAATGTGAATCTTGGTATGTTTTGTTCATCTTTTCGACAGACAGAAACCGAACGAAAAGGAGAGTATAACATAATACCTCGCCACTTCGTGTGGCGAGGTATAAAACACACACAATACGAACTAAATAGCAACCTACAAAGCGAACTCGTTATGAGTGCCCCGGGAGAGTAAGCAATTCCTGCTTGTTGCAACTTCTTTACATATACGAATTTAGTTTTATGCGGATGAATAAAAAAATATAAAAAGGCATTTTCAATATCATACTGTCGATGTCAGGCTTGTCAGACCAAATGATTATTTTCTTTTCAATTTTATAACCATTGACGTGTGCTATGGTTTCTCCCGTCTTTATTTGTCCGCAAGTCTGTTCGTGCTTCCTTCCTTTTTGGTGTCTGTCCGTCTGACCGTACTTCCTGATTATTCCGTCCGTCTAACGTTTTGTATACTACTCCTTCCAAACGCTTGATGAATATTCTTCATATTTTTGAGAACCTTTCTTATACAACATAGATTTGCGCATACTATTTAATTTTTGGTGTTTATGGGGATTTCTTAAAGCCACTTACAGACGTAAGCCATTGACATATTAGTTGTTCATATGCTGTATCGGCTTATCTCTCAAAATTCTTACAAATTAAATGATCTGGTAAGGGGGTTTCTACTGGAACCTTTAAACCTCTAACGCATCAGAGACTATCATCACATAAATCCAAAGGTTACTCCTTCCCAAAGCTTTATATTTGTCTTCACAATTGCATGTCTTTATGCAAAAATAGGAAACCTTTTCCTTTGTCTTTTAGAAGTGAGACGTCCACAAATGCCATACCATTTATTTAAAAAGGAAATTCCAAAATTTAATAAAATAATAGTTACCTACTAGGCCAACTTCTTTCTCGTTTTTCTTACATTATAAACTAAAAGCCATATGATGCTGGCTGACAATATGGTTGTAGGAAACCCGATTCACATTTGGCAAAATTAAGTACTCTGATTAAAGCTACACCGTGCGCTCGTAGACAAATATGGTATTTATACTTAAGTTACCAATACTGTGGTTTCATTATTATTCGTGGGGGTATCATTTTTTCGTGGTTTTCATAAGTGGGCTTTACCCACGGGAATTAATGCCCTACAAAAAGAAAGTTAACATTGATCTGTATGCTGTGGACAGTTTTCAAAACCACTAATTTAAGAATCCTTGAATTAATCCTTTTTCATCAAACCACGAAAATTTGTACCCAATCCACAGTATTTGACATGTTGAAATAGCAGCAACGCTACGAGTGTGTTGCAACAAGCAACCATCATTCTGAGGCACACAATACAAGTTCACCCTCGTTATGACCTCAGTTGTTGATTATTGTAGAGTTGGTTTTTTCGTGCTTTTATGTAATTTGCTGTTTCATGATGTTCTCGTAAAATTAACTGAATTTGTCTTTGCACATTGGCACCTCTCCTTTTTTCAGTTTTTTTTTCATCCCTAGTAAATAACCACCCTCCTTCCCTTGTGGTCGTTCGGTTATAATGCGGAAAACCTGACAGCAAACCATAGTGAACGAGCGTGTGTGGAGAGTGCCACGCTTCATGCACGTAAATGATCCTCTTGTGGATCGCGAATTCGTGCACCACATGGGCTTAATTGTCCGCCCCTACTCACCTCTCCCCTTTTCCGTAGTCTTAAAAATTTTAAGTTACTAAAGCATCACTAGGTGCACCTACCACACCAATATGGTTGCTATGGCACTTGTCAGTAAGTGCATGGGAATGGACTTTAACCATTGTTCTGTAAGAGGTCATCCATGCGAAAAAAAATAAGTCACATCTAGCATCCGAACCATGCATTGTGCTTAGCATCACTAGATGCACCTAGGTGTCACTTGTCCCTAAGTGTTTGCTGAGAATTAGGTAGACAACCGGACAGTTAAACCAGTGAATTCTGTGGCAGTATAAAAATTATATAAGTTCCTCACATGTATGCTGATATTTTTTTTTCAGAATTCAATTAATGTCATTCATTTTATTTCATTTTATTAACATATTTACGCATGCCCGCAGACCTGCATGCCCGCAGACTCGCATGCCCACAGACCTGCATGGCAACATGCCCGCAAATTAGTCGCTTTCGTTTACATTTGAAACATTTCAATCGGCTGCGATCAGTTGTTACATTTTCATACAATTTGATACAATTGTACAGTAAAACATTAAAACCGAAATCGTCCTCTATAATTGAAATGATACCGCTCCTAATTTGATCACTTCTCGAGGGGCGTAACATTTTTCAAAGACGGCGCACCACGATGGCTTGCGATCTGGTTCTCCGCATTATTTGACAGGGCTTCCCCATTTAACCACATAGGGCACATATCCAAGCCGCTTTGTGGGCAAAGCGACCTGACACGATGTAAGGAATGTGTTAATGTGACACGGATGCCCCCGCAGGCCCCACACAGGAAGTTCAAGTAAAAGTCCGACAATTCCGAAAGTCGCTTTGGACGTACAGTGTGTCACACTGAACCATCCTATCAAGTATCAAGTCGTTCTCATCTACGATTTCTGAGAAAGGTTTGACCGAAATTCGTACAAACATACGAACATATGTCTGTTCGTCCGTACCCCAAACAGGAAGAAGTCTTATAGGTCAGAAAGTCGCTAAGGACGTACAGTTTGTCATACTGAACATCATACAAGGATTTAAATCATTCTCGTTTACGGTTTCTGATAAAAGCTTGAAGAAAATTCGTACAGACATTTATGTCGGTTTGTCCGTACCCCAAACAAGATGTTGAAGTCTGACAGGTGAAAAGGTCTTAAAGGACCTAGAGTTCGTCATATTGAATCACCCTACCACGTTTCAAATCATTCTAATGTAGTGTTTTGGCAAAAGCTTGAAGGAAATTTTCACGTAAATTTTCATCTCGACCCACTCCCAGACAGGAAGTAAAAATCCAACAGGTCGGAAAGTCGCTTATGACGTACAGTTTGTCATACTGAGCAATCCTACAAAGTTTTAAATCATTCTTCTGGGAAAAGTTTGACGGAAATTCGTACGGACGGATGGACATTTAGTAAAACTTAATGACCCTGATGACATGTCGGCGGGCATAAAAAAGCAGGATTCCAGATATCAGGCAGAATAGAGAATTTTGATTGAATTAAAAGGAATTATAGTAAATTAAACAAAATGCGCGCATTAGCAAGCAAACTAAAAGAAATCGTTTGCATAAGTATACATAAAGACAAATATTGATTATGAAAATCGGTTCTTTCAAGACAGATTGGCTGTAGTAATTCTGTTTTCACTACCAAATTTCAGTATATTTGTTAATCGAGTACATTCCGATTCAAATTATTGATTACATCTGTTTATCTATACTGATATCATTTTTTCGACACAAAACAATCTATTTTATTCGGTTTTTTTTCAATTTCTCTTTCAACTTTGACGAAAGAACAAGGAACACAAGGTGATTTGCAATGAAACGCGAGAAGAACAAAAACCATCTGTAAAATAAATCACATATTTCATCCCTATAATCACGTAAAATAGTATCTTCTTGTGAAGCAGAAACCTTGGAATTATGTTTTTTTAAAGGTCAGGGAACTCCTCACGATAGATAATATGACTATAGTCAACCTAATCAACATTCATCTAGTTCAAGGTTCTTCCACAAACACATGTGAATGAATCTGCACTGAAAGTTTTTCAGCTTTTCCCGCTATTTTGTACAAAGGAAGACAACAGTTTTGTCGTATTGAGTTTTAAGTTCATCAAAATGTTATGTTTGACAATAAAAACCATTTAACATGTAACTTTATTTCAGTAAGATGAAATCATAAAGTTTCGGATATTTGATGCAAATGTTTTAAAGGCCGGACCATTTAACTTGAAAAGGGGGCTTGGTTTTTAGCTCACCTGACCCGAAGGGTCATGTGAGTTATTAATTGCCATTACTTGGCGTCCGTCGTCGTCGTCCGTCGTCGTTAACTCTTCTTTGAAAATCTTCTCCTCTGAAACTACTGAATGGATTGCTTTGAAACTTTGCACACCTCATCTATGGGATGTTCTCTACAAAGATGCACAAATAATGACTGCCGACCAAAAAACTTGGCCGCTGTTGCTAAAAATAGAACAGGGAGGTCAGACTCTAGTTTTTGGCCTATAAATCAAAAAGTATAACAGATAGAAAAAATCTGAAGCGACGATCCTTCTTCAGAATCAAAGCTCTACAGAGTTTTCAGATGACCCTAATAGGGGTTATGGCCCTTTAAGGTCAAATATAGCGTTTTTTCATGTTTTTGTCCTATAGAAATGAAAACTATTACAGATAGAGAAAAACTGTTGCTTGCTTAAATGTTCAGTTCCATCAAGCTTTACAAAAGTCTGCATTCGGTCAAAGTTTTCAGATGACCCCTTATAGGGGTTATGGCCCTTAACAGGTCAAAAATAACGTTTTCCCCTATATAATGAAAACTATTGCAGATAGAGAAAAGCTGCTGCTTGCTTAAATGTTCAGCTCATTGAGCTGTACAAAAGTCTTCATTGGGTCAAAGTTGTCAGATGACCCCTTATAAGGGTTATGGCCCTTAACAGATCAACAATATAGCGGTTTTCCCCTATAGAATGAAAATTATTGCAGATAGAGAAAAGCTGTTGCTTGCTTAACTGTTTAGCTCATTGCGCTTTACAAAAGTCCTTATTTGGTCGAGGTTGTCAGATGACCCCTTATAGGGGTTACGTATTGCCCTTTAAAGACGAAAATAGCGTTTTGTCATGTTTTTGGCCTATTGAATGAAAACTATAGCAGATAAAGAAATTATGTTGCTTGCTTAAACCTTTAGATCCTGGAGCTTTACAAAAGTCTCCATTGGGTCGAGGTTATCAGATGACACCTTATTAGGGTTTTGGCCCTTAACAGATCAACAATATAGCGGTTTTCCCCTATAGAATGAAAATTATTGCAGATAGAGAAAAACTGTTGCTTGCTTAACTGTTCAGTTCATTGAGCTTTACAAAAGTCCCCATTTGGTCGAAGTTGTCAGATGAACCCTTATAAGGGTTACGTATTGCCCTTTAAAGACGAAAATAGCGTTTTGTCATGTATTTGGCCTATTGAAAGAAAACTATAGCAAATAGAGAAATGCTGTTACTTGCTTAAACCTTTAGATCCTGGAGCTTTACAAAAGTATCCATTGGGTCGAGGTTGTCAGATGATCTCTTATAGGTGTTATGACCCTTTAAAGATGTTAAATAGCATTTTTTCATGTTTTTGGTCTATAGAATGAAAACTGTTTCAGATAGAGAAAAGCTGTTGCTTGCTTAAACCCTCAGTTTATTCAGTTTTTCGAAGGCGTTAGTCACGGTAGAATCATATTTTCATTATTAGCATTATTTTATTCATTAGTATCATTATTTTATATGGCAGACATACTACTTCCTATCCTCTGCTGCCAAAATATTTTTTTCAGAAATTTTTTTTAGGAAAAAAGCGAAGGCCTTCTTTTCAAGCAAGAGTTAAATGGTTGGTCCCCATGATCAAATTTATTGGTTGTTGATTTTTATACAGAATAAGGATAGACATCGAGGGGGTGAGTGAGTTCTCGCAACACTTTATAGGTTATTTGAAGGCGATGAACATGAAAGGAAGATCAATGAACATGAAATGATCATGATATGGAATATGGGGTAGAGTGGGATACAAAGGCAACAGCAAATTTTAAGAACCACAGGAAAAGGGTTTTTTTACGTGCATGAAGCGTGACACTCTCCACACACATTGGCCCACTTTGGTCAGAGGTCAGGGTTTCCGTATTATAGACCTGACATCCCCCGCGGACGAGGGCCATCCTATTCTGCCACCTAGGGTACACATCTGGGTCGCTCTGTGGTCTGAGCACTGACCTGATTTCAGAATCCCAAGACCCTTAGTCGCCTCTTACGCTCTGCTGCGGGACTATTCGCCTCCCAGGTCACGCATAGGGCGGGATAGAAATCGAAAGCATATTCTAATGCGTCAGCTTATCATGCTTATTGAACGTCTAAATATTATTTCATGATAAAAAAGGAGTGACAACAAAATTACCGAACTAGGATGATCAATCTCATACGTCTAGGAAGAAAAGACAAAACAAGGCAAAGCCATACCAGAGAAATTGAAGATAACAATGGTCCTGACTTGGTACAGGCATTTCTAAAGAAATGGTGGTTTGAACTAGGTTATATGCCGACAAACCCCCTTTTCCATTCCGTTAACATAAAACACAACACATTGGGATACAGGGGTGAATATCTTAGTACAAAAACTAGTGCTCATGACAATTTTAATGTTATTTTAATAAAATATCTAGTCGACACACTATATATGACTTTATATGTAAAACACTAGTGATACCCCACCCCCAAACATATACCATGCATAAAAACCTAAGAAGTCCGTAATCAGAAAGAAGATGATCTAGAAATCTTCAATCGCTATACATCATATGGTACTATAGGAATAAGCTTGCCTACATGTAAAATTTCAGATCTCCGAGACATGTATTTGCTTAGGAAACTGTGACGGAAATGTTGATTGTATGTAAACTATGTGTAAAATCCTAAGTATTCGGTAAACAAGAAGTAGATGACCTAGGAGCATAAAATAGGTATAAACTATATGATGCTATAGGACAAAGCTTAAAGCTATATTCAAAATACCAGACCTCTATGTCATGTAGTTGCTAAGAAAACGGTGACGGGAATTTGCATTTATGTACACTATGTATAAATGCCATAGTGTTCAATAAACAGAAAATAGATTACTTGGGGGCATTAAATCGGTATAAAACATATAGTACTATAGAATAAAGCTATATGTAAAATATTGGACCTCTGGGTTATGTAATTGCGTATATAAGTAGAAAACTGTGACGGAAACTTATGGTAATGCATGCTCACGTGAGAAAGGAAAGGTATGCAACACACCGACACAAATTTATGTATAGGGAGACAATTCAAAAACTCTATGGCAACCCAGCATCCGAACAAGCAAACTTCCTTTAAATTTTGGTGTCACACAGGTTCCGGGTGACGATTCGACACAGAAGCGCTAAAGTCCATTTAAGAGCGGTTAGAAACCTGACATTGGTCAGGCCGCATTGCCCATAAAGCAACTTTGATATGTGGCGCAAGTGGTTGAATGGGGATACCCTGTTGTTCTTGTTCGTGTTTACCGGTTTTGTCGTTTTGACACTCGAATGCCACATTTTCGCGTCCCGTGCGGGGCCCGGGTCGAATAGGCCCGCAGCAGAGCCTAGTTTGTCGTAAGAGGCGACTAAGGGTCTTGGGATTCTGACGTCGGATCAGTGCTCAGCCCACAGAGCGACCAAGTGTGTACCCTAGGTGGCTGAAAAGGGGGGCCCTCGTCCGCGGGGGTTGTCAGGTCTATAATACGGAAACCCTGACCGCCGACCATAGTGGGCCAACGTGTGTGGAGAGTGCCACGCTTCATGCACGTAAAAGACCCCTTTGTGGACCGCCAAGTAGTGCACCACATAGGCTAAATTTTCCGCCCCTACCCACCTCTCCCCTTTTCCTGTGGTTCTTCAAAATTTACCGGTCCTTTGTGTCCCATCCCACCCCCATATTTCATTTATCATCATCATTTCATGTTCATTGTATCATCCTTTTCATGTTCATCGCCTGTAAATAACCTATATAGCGTTGCACGGGCGTAAAACACCAAGTCACTCACTCACTCACCCACATTTTCGCCTCTTTGCTTCTTTGATGTATCTAAAATGCTCAAAAAATACCAATGTAAACTTTACTTGCAGTGGGTCAACCAACTTTCATAAAGTTTTAATATGGTGTTACTTTTTACCAAAATAGCTATGTCTCGCATTTTGGGTTAGCGGTTTTCGTTTCGTTTTATTTTTTGAAAAAATGCAAAATTTTAAGACGCTAAATGAATGTTCTATAGAATTAATGTTTATTTTACATTGGATTTTGATCATTATTTTTTCATTGTGTTCCCCAATAAATTCTACTAGACAAATGTGACGACAGTTTTGATTTACAAGGGGTTTCTTTAATTGCGGGCTTTGTTTCAAAATACTAATTATTTCAAAATATTTCAAACTACATGTATAAGTTGGAGTGTATTGTTTAATCCTTGACCGAAATTGTAGCCCTTAGACTTACATGTAAAATATTTCATAAAAAAACCTGTTTTCGGACTTTTTTCCACATGCTTGCACATATTGAATTGGTATTTTGGAATGGAAGTTTATCGTGATAAGTCATAGGCCCCATCAGTTGATTTTAATCGAAGTTAAAGCTCTTGGACTTCGAACATTAAAAGAAAAAACAAGTTTTCTGGACACTTTTCTACATAGTTAAGCCAGATATTTTCAGTTGAATTTTTCAAACATCGCGGGGCATCATCCTCGTCTTACACACACTAACAACATTAAGCTACATGCGCTTCTCTGAAATTGTATACTTGTCTGGGCATTCAATTTTAATTATATAATTATTTTAATCCTAGCTAGGCGTTCCACAAAGGGATCTTTTACGCGCATAAAGCGTGGCACTCTCCACACACGTTGGCCCACTATGGTCAGTGGTCAGGATTTCCGTAATAGATCTGCGAACGAGTGCCGCCCTATTCAGCCACTTAGGTCACATTTTGCCGCTCTGTGGACTCAGTACTAACACTATGTCAGAATCCCAAGACCCGTAGTCGACTTTTACGACAAGTTAGGCTCTGCTGTGGGGTTATTCGCCAAGCATCCGGGCCCAGCACGGAAAAAATCATCTTAAACAACAATTTAATTATTTTGTCATTCAAACCATTTTTAGAGTATGTTTTAAGTTTGTTTTTGAAATATTTTGTTAGCTTTACTTTAATCACAAGCAGCAATATTCGGTAGTTTACCATATAAGGGATGATTCATTCATGTGCATGTAGGGGTGTGAAGACTTTTTGACGCTCATTTGTCAAACAGGATAATCAGCTTAATGGATACCGAAGTTACCAGAGGACACCATTAACATCCGGACAGGTATCTGACAGTCCTAGTTACATACATGTATATACAAATGTGCAAATCCCGATGTTTTTTTTTCCGTTTTTTTTAGGGGGGGTGTATGTGTGTGTTTGTTCTTTTTTATTGTTGACTAAGGCTGATACAATGACCATGAAATGATGAATATTTAAGCAATGGTATATTGACACATAAGGCCATAGAAACCATCCATTTTTGATTGACACTTTTAACCAGTTTAGGTTGGACAATAAGCCAACTGTAGAGAAGTAAAAGCTACACATTTTATCGAAACATTGAACATGACCTTTTATCCATAAAAGTGCACCTCTCAAATGGTTGCCTGAAGAACCCAGGATGCTTGTTTACAGGATTTCTCCATTTAGTCCTTCGTGTGCATTTTATAGTCGCTCATAAAAACTTAGCACTGAAGCGGTCCAAATATTTGGATTACTAAAACCCTCTCGAGGCCGAAACTACATTTTTATACCATACCAGACCGAGTATCAAATGCCATTTCATATTAGAAGACTTTAATATGTACAAACATTACTTACTAGGTAGTCTTTAATCTCAAGTTAGCAGCACAAATTTGGCTACATGTACATGTAAATCAGGGAGATGAACATAAAAAGGGCTAAAAAGTATACATGACGTGTTTAAGTTTTCATATGAAATGATGACGAAGTGGAGGATATAGGGACACACGGACTTTCAGGGAGTTTTTTCGCTGCCGTTGGAAAATAAGAAGGGCAGGATCTATCAATAATGCCGCTTGCATGGTGATCCTAATGGTCAATTTTACCAAGGCCTGTCTGAGCCTCAGTCTTCTTTCATTGGCGAGAAACGTGAATGTATTCCCACTTCGGACCGATGTACATGTACCACTATGATTTTGTCTGATAACCCCGGCATTCAATCAGTAGTCGTTTTGTTTGATAACCCCGGCATTCAATCAGTAAGTCGTTTTGTTTGCAATCGGCCTTACTCGATATTAGTTGTCTGGCCGCTCGTTATAGTGGACTTTTACCGACAAGCATATCCCTACCCGAAACCCGGATAGTTCAAATGCGTTTCGATAGACAGAGAAAGAATGATATTTTCTAACCAATTCTTGTTTATCTGTATATTTAAAATTGGCAAAAATTAAGATGTTTCTATTGATATTTCATGAAGGACAACGTTACCTTATTTCATTAATTTAAATAATTTTTTTAGAAAATATTCCCCTATCAATAAGAATCATTGTCTATATTGTTTTTTGACTGTGGGTTTTTTTTTTTTCGTAATCTCGTTAACTTTTTAAATCATAGCGCTGAATAAAAAAATTCTTTAAAGATCGAAAACAGTGTACTTCTGTGATACTACGTGTTCAAAAACTTTGTGATATGAATGTTCGCGCTTGAAATAGCCATAGCGCGTTAATTAAAGTGCTCAACCGGTTGTTGACCCCATCCACGCATGTACATATGACATACTGTAAAATATGGTATTTCGAAAAATATATACGATTATGTCAGCAATATAAGACTGAATTAGTTTTGATACTGTTAATATTATTTGCGATCGAGACAAAGTATAATATTAGTACTTTATGCTCTTGCATTTAAAACATGTAAAATGTACCACAAACGATGAAAAGTGTGGCATGCAAAATTTCTTTTCGATAAGAGGGGCGCTTTGATTTTTTGTTGTTTTTGTTTGAGTTATGTATTTTTTAAGAGCATTATTTTATAGATCAATATAAATCTTTCTTCAGGATGGCGTTTTTGTTTGCACAGACTATAATAAAATAAACTTATGAAAATGCCACGCTACGTACGATTTGTCAAAATAAAAAGACAGGTTGAAAAAGATTGCCCCTTCCTATAAAAATGTAATAGCTGATCACTTATACATGTTTTTAGCTCACCTGGACCAAAGGTCCATGTGAGCTATTGCCATCACTTGGCGTCCGTCGTCGTCCGTCGTCGTCCGTCGTCCGTCGTCCGTCGTCGTTAACATTTTTCAAACGTCAACTCCTCTAACACCATAAGTCCAATGGCTTTTAAATTTGGCACAGTTGTTAATTAGCATAGGTAGTATAAAACTAGCGTGGGGATTTTTGATTCGTTGAAAAACATGGCCGCCATGGCTAAAAATAGAACATAGGGGGTAAATTGCAGTTTTTTGCAAATAACTCAAAAACGGTAACAGATATCAAAATTCTGGCATAGGGTAAAAGTGATCAGCACCTCAAGATCTACCTGCCCTGAAATTTTCAAGAAGATCTAACAACCGATGTAGGAGTTATTGCCCTTTTACTGGATTTTTTCAAAATTTTGCACTTATTTAGCCCTATATCTTGAAAACTATACAAGATATTTTAAAAATTCAAATTGCATATGATTAAGCACATCAAGATCTACATTTCATGTAATTAGGTCAAAGCTGTAGAACCATTTCTTTTAGGAGTTATGGCCCTTAAAGCGTCAAAATTTACCATTTTTCATTACTTTTACCCTGAATTTCAAAGATTAACTTGTCTGACACCATACATCCAACTTCAACCAAACTTGGCACAGTTGTTTAATAGCATTAATGCTACAATTCTATCGTTCGGATTTTTGATTCGTCAAAAAATATGGCCTCTATGGCTTAAAATAGAACATAGGGGTCAAATTACAGTTTTTTGCAAATAACTCAAAAACGGTAACAGATATCAAAATTATGATGGGAGACAAAAGTGATAAGCATCTCAAGATCTGCCTGCTGTGAAATTTTCAGGAAGATCCAACAAACGACATAGGAGTTATTGCCCTTTTCTGGATTTTTTCAAAATTTTTCACTTATTTAGCCCTATATCTTGAAAACTATACAAGATATTTCAAAAATTCAAATTGCATATGATTAAGCACATCAAGATCTACAATTCATGTAATTAGGTCAAAGCTGTAGAACCATTTCTTTTAGGAGTTATGGCCCTTAAAGCGTCAATATATACCATTGTTCATTACTTTTCGCCCGACTTGTCTGAAACAGTAAGACCAACTGCATCTTGACATGGCATCCTGTTTGATAGCTTATATGCTACAACACATAATCGTTCAAATTTTTGATTCGTAAAAAAACATGGCCACCATGGCTAAAAATAGAACATAGGGGCAAATTTCATTTTTTTGCTAATAACTCAAAACTGGTTTCAGATATCAAAATTGTGCAAGAATCAAAAGTGATCAGCATAGTAAGATTTACCTGTCCTGAAATTTCGGAAAAGATCTGACTGCTGATGTGGGAGTTATTGTTCTTTTTCCTAATTTTTGCCAAATTTGCACTTATTAAGCCCAATATCTTGAAAACTAACCAAGATATTTCATAAATTTAAATCGCATATGGTTAAGCACAATAATATCTACAAATATATGTATCTGTGTAGGTCAGGTGAGCGATTCAGGCTCTTGGGAGCCTCTTGTTTTATCACCTAGTCACACGGTTAGTGTGAAAAATATATTTCCAGCATTTCTTTTAGACATAATTATGATTATTATAACATGTGCACTAATTATCAGACAGTAAATAGGAAAGGTCACTCTGTCCATGTCTGCTTTTGAGAAAAATGTATCTGGTAAACCGATTGATCCTGATTCTAATTTTTTTTTAGGTTGAATGACCACAAAAAACACATTTTATGACTGTGGCTAGAGTTTCTTATATAAACAACTGAAAAATACTTGACAAATATCTCTGACAAAGTCAACACGCGTATCGATTGCAATAATTTTTACTTGGATAAATACTTTTCTTATAAAACAACTGCATTATCGTCGAGTGAAATAATTTTTCGTATGAAATAGGGCATACGATGCTAGAGTTGTCCTTAACTTTCAGTGAGGTGCGTTGGACTCGGTGACTTTATGAACAGTAATGGTTTTTTTTTATACCTGTTATAAATTCGCATTTTTGCAACATCTACAAGAACTCAATCTCCTTCTCTTAAGTGCATTGAGACCAATTCAAGATCGTTCATTTAGTTAGGTGCACAACTTTTTTACGTAGATAATGATTTGTCATTTTTATACGACCGCAAAAAATTTGCGGACGTATTATGGTATGATGCTGTCGTCGTCGTCGTCGTCGTCGTCGTTGTCTGTTAACTTTTTAGTGTTTCCACAATAACTTTAGTTCCAGTTACCCGATTGCTATGAAACTTTACAATGATGTTCCTTACCATAAAAGGATGCATGGGATTGATTTTGGGGGTCCCCCCATTTTTCGTTTAGAAATTAGGGGCGAAAAAAGGGCCAAAAATACTACTTTTTTGTTTGTTTCCACAATAACTTTAGTTCTAGTTATCCAATTGCTATGAAATTTGACAGTGATGTTCCTTACCATACAAGGATGAATGGGATTGATTTTGGGGGTCCCCCCTTTTTTTGTTTCGAAATAAGGGGCCCAAAAGGGGAAAAAAATTCAAATATTTTACTTGTTTCCACCATAACTTTGGTCCTAGTTGGCCTATTGCTGTGAAATTTGTCAAGAATGTTTCTTACAAGAAAAGAATGAACCTGATGAATTTTTGCGCCCCCCTTTTTCTCCGTTGTGTAATTAGGGGCCAAAAGGGGCCAAAATAAAAACTTTTTTATTTGTGGTCCGATTTTGAAATTTTTTTTTACATGTTTGTTCTTGTCAAATAGCGGATACAAAATTAAGAATTAATTTTTGCGACCCCCCCCCTTTTCCCCCTATTACGTAATTAGGGGCCAAATGGGGCCAAAATCGAAACTTTTTTATTTGTGGTCCGATTTTGAAATTTTTTTTTGCAACTTTATTTTTGTCAAGTAGCGAATCCAAATTTGAGAATTTATTTTTGCGACCCCCACCCCTTTTTCACCTGTTACGTAATAAGGGGCCAAAAGGGGCCAAAAGGGGCCGAAATTGAAACTTTTTTATTTCTGGTCTGATTTTGAAATTTTTTTTGCATGTTTGTTCTTGTCAAATAGCGGATACAAAATTAAGAATAAATTTTTGCGACCCCCCCCTTTTTCCCCTTATTACGTAATTAAGGGCCAAATGGGGACGAAATTGAAACTTTTTTATTTCTGGTCCGATTTTGAAATTTTTTTTTGCATGTTTGTTCTTGTCAAATAGCGAATACAAAATTAAGAATTAATTTTTGCGACCCCCCTTTTTCGCCCTATTACGTAATTAGGGGCCAAATGGGGCTTTTTTATTTGTGGTCCGATTTTGAAAATTTTTTTTGCAAATTTATTCTTGTCAGGTAGCGATTCAAATTTAAGAACAAATTTTTGGGGCTGTAATCATAATTTAAAAAAAATTCTGGTTCGATTTTTAATTTTTTCCCCAAACATTATTCTTTTAAAGAATAGAATACAACATTCAAAATTTATATTTTTAGCCCCTGGGTTGAAAGTCCATCAGAGAAGCATGTGTCAAAAACCTTTGTCAGTCCACCATGGGCTGCATGTGTCCAGAACAATAGACTATCCATATTAGGCTTAAAACGTACAGGGTTCAACATGTTGCGGTCGTATCATGCTGCGCTCGGCGAAGCTTTTTATTATATATCGTACAATACAATGTTGACAGGGGTATGTCTATTCGTTGATTGCAAGTTGGTGGCTTTAAAGAATTTCAATGTAACTTTTCTTTCCAAATGTGTTTATTTCTGGTCCTTTCAGGAAAGATTAAGAAAGGTCGGACGTATGTCTGACATCGTGCGTTTGAAAAAAAATGTTTACACTCTCGTAAGTTCTCTGTACTCATCCTACAATTCATAATTAGAACTAAGAAAAATTCTATATGAATAATGTTTGTTATACCGCTTTGTCATAAAATGTAACGAGATACCCTGCATTAATCATGCTTTATCAGTAGATAAGGCTAAATTCCTGAAAGACCCCCTCATTAATTATCATAAACTTTCATTTAGCACCCTCTACAGTCCAGTATTCCCCATCGGGCATCCGCCCTCAGGGGAATAACTAACACTTATCTTGAATACTTTTGAGAAGCTATCCCCCTATCCCCGCCAATCCGAAAAAAAAATCGGCTGGACACTTTGAGAATGTATTTTAAATAAATGCTAAAACAGAGATAGTGCCTTTTCCAGTGCTTCCTTATAAAACCAAAAGTTGCTTCACATGATTTATTTTTTTCAAATATTGACGGATCCATGGCGACCATTTGAATCCTTTCAAATTGTAATTAAGACACATATTAAGGACAATTAAAGATAAACAAAAAGAATATTTTTAAAGGTTAACAAAGCATCTCGGCCTTTTATTTGATGTTTTGTGCATTAAATTTGATATTTTGTGCATGAAAATATAACTAAATTCAGTTTTCCCCCAAGGACGAAGTCGCAAGGCCATACTTTGTTGTACCTACTTAGTACTTATAACATACATGGTATATGTTATACTGTCACAAACTGTATATATAGTTTATATGACAATAAAGATTGAATGAATTGAATGAATTATCAAATCTGCATTTAAAACATATAAACACTCAAATGAAAACTTTTCCCGGCCTTATTCATGTTATTAATTTTCTCCTGTACATACGATTACGCGATTTTTGTAGTAAAGAAAGATAATCTGTTTTCATTTGTTTTCTCATTTTTCATGAAAATATATGAGGTTGTGTCCCTTTAGTTTTTTTACAAAAGAAAAATCGTCTGGACAAAGGGAAACTACTCAATTATTGCCTTATTTTACAAAATCGTGTAATATAGTTAAATTATTTTCTACTGTAATATTACTTTACTTTGAAATATTACAATAAATAGTAAGTGCCTGGACTGATGGACTTCTTTTTATTATTTAATTATAAAAAACAGCTTCGAAATAATATTTGAAATTATCATGGTTTGATTCTTGACCAATTTTTCAATCATATCAAGGTGCATTTTTTATATTATCATTATAAATGGCTTAAAGGAATAAACATAAAAATAAGCAGTATGATCAGTAAAGGTAGTATTGGCTATATTCTTCTTCCCGGTTACGAGTCGGCCTCTGTTGAGAGTATACTTGACTCGGGTCAAGATTAATGTGTTATAATTTTGTTTAAGTTTTGTTTGTGGAATTAAAACTTAATTTATGTTTTATAGTATATCATCCTTATAGCAAACATACACATACGTCCATTCAATCATGTCAGTGTGTTGTTAGATGCTTAAGAAAATGCCAAAGAAAGAGAGAATATGAATACTTGCGAGAGAGATTTATTAATCAATATATACTTAGAAGTTAGATTTAAAAGTTAGTTATTATTCTGTCATTTATTTTGTTTATTTTGCAATGTCAAAAGCATATTGTCTATGGAAAATTATATTTTTGCCTAATTTTGGGTCATTGAGACCGAAATGGAGTAAAAGTAAAATTGAAATAGACATTTATTTTAGAACTGAATGTTTGTAATTTGATGTTTCATTGGTGTGTAAAACCGTTGACCATAGCACATTTTGAATTTTGATATATTTATGGCGTGTAAAACCGTTGACCGTAGCACATTTTGAATGAAGCGCGAAAGCGCTTATGCGCTTATAAATGTGCGACCGGTCAACGGTTTTACACGCATATAATGCACAAAATACAAACATTCAATTCTTATAATTAAATTTTATTTTATTTGTTACTGATTGTATACATTTGTGTATTTTGTATTTGAGTATTCATATTAATATGAAAATTCAAGTAATGACAATTTACCTACTAGATAAGATGTGCGTTTAGTAAGGTCGTGACCCGGTTATGGCCACTTGACATAAGCAGCATTTAATCGAGGTATGAAAGACGAAAATGGACAAATAAACCAATGGGATTGCATAATTATATGCACGTTGTACATGTTGTAATCATTTCATTGTACCAAATTTCGTTTAAACTAGCTTGGTTCATTTCGCTCGAAAATACTCCACCATTTTACAAGGAAAGTTGATTATCTATTTTCTTGGGCGACAACAAATTTATTTTAAGCGATTTGAATACGACCATCATTATGTATCTCGAATGTTTTGTTCCCGAAGACTTTGATGTGGTAAAATTAAACAACTCCAATGTGAACTATGTTACTAATTTTCTTACTCCAATTCGAGATGTTCTTGTCCTTTTCTTTAATTCAACAAAATAAGCACCTCTTTTACTAGATGGCTTGTTAACTAACATTTATATCTCATTGCCCAAGCTTCAATAAGTCAAGGTATCCCTGTAACACCTTTTTCGGCTATCCAGGGTGTAGTCGGAATATAACCAATTTATCATTTGACATAAAAAACAAATTATTTGACATCAAAACATTTTCTTGAATATAGTTTTTAACACTTAAAAATTAACTATTTTCTGACAAATTGAATTCATAAATGTACCTTCTAAACTTAGCTATAATATCTTTTATACATTTTCTTGTTTTTATTTTTGTTATATGTCATGTATGTACGATAGGTTAATAGCGTCAAAAATAATTTCGATCGTGATAGCTATATCATCTGAAATGTACCCAAATACCAAATTTTAAGTTATATTTTACGCCTATTAAAAAGAATATGATAGATCTTTTCCTAAAATGTTCTTCAAAAATACATGATAAAAAGCAGTGAACGTAATCTGCCTTCATATCACAAACATTACATCTATAATTGGTACAGATTGTCTATCTGTATAATAGTGTTGTAATTGGAATGATGTAATTAATCTGTTTCCATCTAATTACCTTTCAATTGCAATTGTTTTCTCTAATATTGTCATAAATAAACAAAAAAGTCTTTTATCATATTGGGAGACTCACCCTTACCGAAAAAATAGGCCTTCGGCGAACATCTGCTGCAAACTTATGGCAAACTTTGCAGTAAATATGCAGCGCATGTTTGCCGCAAGTTTTCGGCGATGAATTTACCATGCAAATTAGGTTTGCCGCAAACTTGCGGTGAACAATGATTATGCAAATGAAGCTTGCTGCAAACTTGCTGTGAACAATGATATTGCTTGTGGCGAATGTTTCGGTGAACATTGTAATAAATATAGGTTATCTCATGTGAATAAGCAGCGATTCTTCTGGCGCACAAATATTTATCTTGATACAAATGTATTCTATGACCTGCATTCATTGTGTGCATTATAACTTGATTTCAAGGAATTTTTATCTGTGAAAGTTTACCAAAATGAATTTAGACAATTTTTAATTCAAGTTATCAATTTCTTATATGCTTATTGCTATATAAATGACTATCATGCATGAACATAACCTAACATGTAATTATTTGAGAAAAAATCATTAAAAATGTATAGTGGATGAACTTGAAGATATTAATTAAGAAAATAATTAGTCAAATTATATTTTATATATAATTTTAAAGCTGCATGCACAAAACTTACTTAATGATTCAGCTGTTGAATAAATCCTTATATGTTGCACATGCACATGATATTTTGTAACTGTTTTGTTAAATTGCACAAATATGTCACTTTTCCATTAATTTTCAGTTATGTCATGTTTGTTTCATCACATAGAAATATATTGTTTGTTCATATTAATAAGAAGGCAAAACATCCAACAATTATACTGAACATAATCCATAATTTCCACAATATTTAAGCATGTTCAAAACAAATGCATGACCTCTTTCTTCTGAGATTCAAATGTAAGTGTGGAAAAACAACAAGAACCAATCAGATTCAATTTTCTGGTGAACTTTTGGCAAATACAACTATAAATATAATTAAATTTTACGGTGAACTTTTGGCAAATAAGATTATTCTATTAAAACATTCTGGCAAGCTTCCGGTGACTATTTCTTACTATAAGAGTTTGTGGCAATCTTTCGGTGAACATTAGAGATGTTTTAGCAATCTTCTGGTAATCATAAGAGTTTTGGTAAACTTGCTGCAAATTCACAGAAAAATGCTTCAATGTTCACCAAATGTTTGCAACTTATGGCAAACAACCTGCAAACTGTTGTGGTAAGCAAATTGTTCACCGTACGTTTGCTGCATACTTGCTGCAAACTTGCGGCAAACATTTCAGTTCGATAAGGGCAATTTCACCAAGCAGCCTTAACCAGGCATTGATACCATTGAGTTTAACAAATTTGTAAGCAATTAAGATATTCTTGTTCTTTTCTTCATATTTTCGTCGCCATGTAGATTTCTTCACTTGTTAAATCTCGAGATACTGTAAAAAATAATGAAATCAAAATAAAGACAGCACAAATACCAAAGGTGGGATTAGAGCTTATGATTAGAAATTTTGTAAAGAGTAAAAAATGATCATTTTTTTTTCGATATTATTAGGACACATCTACTATATTTTTCGTGTTTATATGTTTAAAAACAACACTAAATAAATATGTAGTTTTCTGTTTACATTTTTTGTTTTGTTTTGTACAAAAAATAGTTTGTGTAGACATAATGCCTTTTTGTCCCCTAAATATGTACAAACATAATGGAACTAGCAGATCATATTTTTAATGACTGTATCAGTCCAAAGGAATAGTCCATTCTCTTAAAGCAATAGATTAAAAACGTTATTGTTTTATGTGTAATGTTGTAGATTGTTAATTTAAATCAATGCTTCGGTCTTCACTTACATTGCTGACATTTCCAACTTGGTGATCATATTAAAATAGAGATTGACACATGTCGTGTGACCATAAGCAGAAAAAAGATGCAAAAATATGTCAAATGTCAAAGAATATTTTCAAAAACATGAGAAAAGCATGAAAAGTTGTATCTATATAAATTATATTACTTTCAGACAATAAAAATTATGGCAATTTTTAAGGGCTTTAAATTTCTTCGGTTTTTTTTCTGTTAAATGATTTTATTATTCTTTTTGGCTGTAAATACATAAATCGCTTTATATTTTATGTATCTATTGATTGTTGGTTGGATTAAAACTCATTAATATATCTATATATAAATCGTGAGGGAAACACACCCTTTCATAAATTAGTATTATTTTGTCATTTTTTTCTGTGGGGAGTGCAGACTATGTTATGTAGATTTGTATTTTGATTTTTTTCTGTCATATTGAGACTTTTTCTGTACGAATAATATATGTCTTGTTGACTGTGAAATAAGTATTTTGTAACCTAGTTTTAGCAGCCTTCCCCCGAAATATACAGACTCTATTGTAGTGATGATACATGTTTTGTGTTTTTTAGCTCACCTCACGAAAATGAGGGGCTTATGTAATCCCCGAGAGTCGATGTCTGCGTCGGTGTCCGCATCGACTTACAGAAGGATGGTTAAGGTCTATTCTCAATTACTGACAAGTTCCATATAAACCATTTTGGTATGGTACATTTGTAGATGCACCTAGTGATGCTACATACATGTACAACGCATGCTTTGGATACTGGCTGTGACCCAGATGATCTTAAGATCGCAATGGAAGAGGGAGGTATGGCGCCATAAAACCTGGTTTAACCCACCATTTCGTCTGAAATGCCTGTAACAAGTCAGGACCATTGCGACTCACCAATTCTCCGGTATGACTGATTCGTTTTTGTCATTTTCTCTGGACTATGAGATTGATCATTCAGTTATTACCTTTATTTTCAGCATGGATGACTACGTACAAAAGAGTGGTTAAGGTCTATTCCCAATTACTGACAAGTTCCATTTCAACCATATTGGCATGGTACATTTGTAGATGCTTCACAAATGCATACTTCGGATGGTTGCTTCCGGGGGTTGCTTTGACCAATATTTTCCGCATGGATGATTACTAACAAAAGAATGGTTAAAGTCCATTTCCGCTTACTGACAAGTGCAACATTAACCATATTGATATGGAAGGTGCACCTAGTGAAACATTCACAATGCATGCTTAGGATGCTTGCTGTGACCTAAATTTTCTGCATGAATGACCACTTACAGAAGAATGGTAAGTCTACTCCAGCCACATCAACTATATATTGGTACGGAATGTGCACCTTGCGATGCTAAGCACAATGTATGCTTCAGATGCTGGTTATGACCTATACTTTAGCATTGATGACCACTTACAGAAGAATGGTTAAAGTCCATTTCCACTCATAGACAAGTTCCATATCAACTAAAGTGGTATGGAAGGTGCACCTAGGATCGCTTAGCAAGAAGCATGGTTCAGATGCTGGCTTGACCTTCTTTTTCTGCATGGATGAGCACTTAAAATTTTGCATAGTTAAAGTCAAGTCCCGCTTAGTGAAAATAATGCATAACGAGCTTAGCTTCGTAATCGATATAATACCTATATTTTTAACAACGTAATGACTTTGTTAAGAAAATCAAATTCATTTTCGAAACTGTCCTGTACTTTAAAGGTAATCTAAAGTAATATTAAGTAAGCATTGAAATGGAATGTACTGTTTTTACCATTTTCATGAGTTATCTTCCCTGTTAATGGTTCTTATGCCGTCCTTCTGATGCACTCATTGTTAATTTTATTACAACCTCCGCACAGAGATCGGGCTCAATCCCGAACTACTTTCCGTCTTACATCCATATTTAGTGTACGGAACGGGAACGGGCACTGTGCGGAGTTAGATTTTCTCTTTTAAATACAAGGATGTAGCGAAAATTGGCTATTGCTCTAATACACATACATTTATTCTTAACTTAGTACCATGCCCAACCCTTTCGTTATTTTTACCATAGTATTTTCTGAACTTAACAAAAAAGTAACATGAAATTTGCGCAAATTCAAATCAATATCCTGAATATCAGAGCTCAGTCGGGGTATATAGCTTAATTGTTACCTCACATAAGTAAATGATTTTAATGTGGTCTTTATAAAGTACTGATTGAAATACCAGCTACATTAATAGATCACATAAAGATTTCCAACATCATGAATATGTGGTCCTTTCAAATTAAAAAAAACTGAAAGTGCTTTTAACATGATAATGTATGCCATGCCAAAATGCAAATATCTGATGCAAATGAAACTCCAACACTTCTTTTCTTATAATCATTGAATATGTAAAATGTAGAAATATTATGATAATATAGATATTAGCTAGTTATGACTTGTCTTTATTTAGCCACGAAAGATTTTTATACGACCGCAAAATTTTTGCGATCGTATAATGGTATGGCGATGTCGTCGTTGTCGTCGTCGTCGTCGTCGTCTGGGGACATTTGGTTTCCGTGCGATAACTTGAGTAAATATTGACCGATTGTTATGAAATTTTGATATGATGTTTGTAATCACTAAAGAAAGGTTCCTATTGAATTTCGGGTTTTTGGCCCCTACCGTTTTAGAAAAAAGGGCCAAAAGGGGCTAAAACAGGTGTATTGACAAAACTGTTGTAGAATGTTTGTTATTCATTCAATTTTGAAAATTTATAATTGAACTCATCATTAAATTCTGTCAACAAAATGTGTCAATGGTTTTGATATACATTGCACTGTTTCATTGCTACTGGGGGTCAAAAAGGGGCCACACCCAAAAAAAGGACTTTTTTATTTGTGGTCCGATTTTCAAAATCTTTTTTTCATTGGAATCCTTGTGAAAATCCCTGCCTGCGTTTTTCAATCAGATTTGCAATATCTCTTACCGTTTTTGAGAAATTAGGGGTCAAAGGGGCCAAAAACGCCATTTTGAAAAGTTTGTCAAGGCAAATAGTTCTATACCAAAAATTAAGTTGAAGTGGACCTGCCCTTTGTTATGAAGTTTTAATATGATGATTATAACCACTTAAGGAATGTTGGTTTTTTATTTGGGGTTTGTGGCCCCTACTGTTTTAGAAAAAAGGACCAAAAGTGCTAAAACAGGTGTATTGACAAAACTATTGTAGAATGTTTATTATTCATTTGATTTTTAAAATTCTATTTACTAAATGTGTCATGATTTTGATATTTATTTCACCATTACATTGCTACAGGGGGCTAAAGACAGGCCACGCCCATAAAATCAACTTTTTTATTTGTGGTCCGATTTTCAAAATCTTTTGTTAATTGGATTCCTTGTGAAAATTTCTGCCTATTATTTTAATCTGATTTGCAATATCTTTTATCATTTTTGAAAAATAAGGGGTCAAAGGGCCAAAATTGCAAATTAATACATGTACATGTATATAAATAAGGCTTTTTGCATGAGATGTTGATGTAAATATAGATGTGTCAAAAATGCATTTTTAAGTCCACCACAGGATGCATGCGTCAAAAAGCTTTGTAAGTCCACCATGGGCTTCTTGTGACCAAAGCAATGGACTATCCATATTGGGCCTCCAATGTACAGGGTTCGACTTATTGCGGTCGTATCATGCTGCGCTCGGCGTAGCTTTTTATTTGTTATGAAATGGTTGTTGTTTCCAGTATGTTTGATATCCTTACTGCCAACATATTTTCATAAAAAGAAGATGACATTCAAATGGTCACAAATTGTGCCCTTTTTCCTCGTAAATTTGCTTTATACTACTAGTATTACCTGACTTAATATTTTCAGGATCTTGCAAAGAACAAGTAGATCAAAGAAATAAGGTCTTTTAATCCCACTTTCAGATATATTCATTAATTATGTCTCCCCTTCCTAGAAGGGGGAGACTCTTCTTCTTCTGCTTCTTCTTCTTCTTCTTCTCAAACAAAGCGTGTCCGGGCCATAACTTTTTTATCCTTTGAGATAGGGCTTTGATATTTGGCATGTGGATGTATCACCATGAGACGACGTGTCGCGTACCAGAATGACCTTCATATGACCTTGACCTTTGACCTCAAGGTCAAATTGATGCTAAGTTTACATCCAAAGTGTTCCGGGCCATAACTTTTTTGTTCTTTGACATAAAGCTTTGATATTTGGCACGTGGATGTATCACCATGAGACGATGTGTCACGTACCAGAATGACCTTAATGTGACCTTTTCCTTTGACCTCAAGGTTAAATTAATGCCTATTTTACATGGAAAGTGTGTCTGTGCCATAACTTTTTTTGTTCTTTGGCATAGGGCTTTAATATTTAACATGTTGATGTATTACCATGAGATTATGTGTGGTGTACCAGAATGACCTTGACCTTTGACCTCAAGGTCAAATTAAAGCTTATTTTACATGCAAAGTGTGTTCTGATCATAACTTTTTATCCTTTGATATTTGGCATGTGGATGTTTCGCCATGAGACGATGTGTCACATACCAGAATGACCTTCACATGACCTTGACCTTAGACCTAATGGTCAAATTAATGCTCTTTTTACATCCAATGTGTTCCAGGCCATTACATTTTTGTTCTTTGACATAGGGTTTTGATATTTGGCGTGTGGATATATCACCATGAGACGATGTGTCCTGTACCAGAATGACCTTGACATCAAGGTCAAATTAATGCTAATTTTATGTGCAGAGTGTGTCCTGGTCATAACTTTTTATACTTTGATATTGAGCATGTGGATGTTTCGCCATGAGACGATGTGTCACGTACCAGAATGCCCTTCATATGATCTTGACCTTTGACCTCATGGTCAAAATAAAGCTAATTTTACATGCAAAGTGTGTCCTGGTCATAACTTTCTATCCTTTGATATTGAGCATGTGGATGTTTCACCATGAGACGATGTGTCGTGTACCAGAATGACCTTCATATGACCTTGACCTTTGACTTTTAGGTCAAATTAATGCTATTTTTACACATAAAACATTTCTGGGCCATATATATTTTAATCCTATTTAAAAGGCTTTATGTGTCCACATTCTAATGTGTCATCATAGGAACAATGTGTCACCAACCTTAATGACTTTGACTTGTGACTTCAATGTCAAATAAATGCTTATTTGACATGCAAAGCCTTCCAGGCCATAACTTTTTTATCCTTTGACATAGAGCTTTAGAATGTAGATGTATCATTATTAAAAAAGAATTGTACAATGTACACATGTATGTCATTGTGACTTTGACCTTTTGACCTCAAGATTGAACTTGTGTTATTCAAGGAAGGGGAGACATAAGTTTTAGTGCGCTAAAACAGTTTTTCCTAGTTTTCCTTCTATTCACCCCCCCTTTTGACAGATGAATTCCTTCAATTTTTACTCAAGTGTTGGAGAATAAAGAAATCAAAAATTTCTCTTGCTGCACCTAATTGTTCGATTTGCATCTAAACTTTGAATCGATTGGTCATTTCATTTCAAAATTGTACAACAAAAGGAGATGATGTATTCTTGAAAGTAACAGAACTACCGACATATGATATGTTTATGTTACAGCTCTTACGACATGCCGGAACTTGTGCCAAGGTATCAAAAAGCAGAGGTACCAATGAAGCATCCGAATGTCAAAGTGCGAAATGGAAAAGACAAAACCAGCAAACAAAAACAAGGACATGAGAGGAGGAAAACAGACAACATATAAAACACGGAAACACAAAAAAACTACTGAATATTAATAAACAACGCGAACTCTAGACGTAATAAAAGAGGAGAAAGCTTTATCAGGCTTTTGGCTATCCGTCGTACCGAGCCGACAATCTCACAATCCATCCATGTATTGTCTTAAGTTGTGTTGTGTTTTGTGTTACTTCCAGAATCTAAGATGGCAATAGAAGAGAAAGTTTTTGATTCCATTAAATCTGGTTCCACATAAAATGTCTATACCAAGACAGTTCCATTGTGATAATCAATATGTAAAATATTTTCAAAAATATTCAAATATAATTGACTTGGTTTGTCTTTCCGTTTAAGACATTCAGGGTTGATTTTTCTAGTTCGGGAATTTTGTTATTACCTTTGTTTCTTATCGAGTATCTGCTTTTTTAAGATTTATTGTTAATGATTTCTCTTTCGTTTGTTATTCAAAACTAGGTTAAACATATTGGTTAGTGATTGTTTATATGTGTTTTGCTGATTGTTTTACTGAGATGATTGATCTTCTGATTATCCCTATTATTTCTTCACAACGTGTTACTACCGGTACCTAAGATCGCAATGGAAGAGGGAGTTTTGGTGTGCCATTAAAACCTGGTTTAACCCACCATTTCATTTGTAATACCTGTACCAAGTCAACACCATTGCGATCTATAACTATTCCGGTGTGTCTTCCAAGTTTTGTCATTTCTCTTAGACATTGAGTTTGATCCTCCAAGTTAGGTAATCTTTTTAATTACCTTTATTGTACAGTGCGACGTCAAAAGTATTAAACGCTTTTCACCCAACGTTACTCGCATATTTCCCTATGACAATTTTGATTATTGATTTCTTTAGAAGTACACAGGCAAAATTTAGACACACGTCTGACGTACGTTAATAAAAAACCTGCGTCTGACGTAGTGCATAAACTTACGTTAAACATACGTTTCTAACCTATGTACGGTAACCGTACATCAAATTATTGTAAAAACATATGTCAGACGTACGTTTTTTTAACATGCACTAAACGTACGTTTACCATACGTCAGACGTATAGTTTCCTAAAATGTATGAAGTTAGTAAGTTATTTATTAAGTGTGTTTTATTAGGAAATTAAGAATATTGCCAAGATAAATTTTTAACGTGCGTCAGACGTACGCGGTTAGAAACGCCAATTTAATATGCGTCAGATGACATGAGTTAAACGTACGCCAGACGCACGTTAAACGCAGTCAACATTTTGCCTGTGTAGGCAATAAAAGACTACAATATTTTGACAATGTAATCTTTTAAGAATTGACGTTATGATGACGTAATTTTAAGAATAAACACGTAAACAAAAACAAAGCAGGTGCACTTTTATCAAAATTGCTAGAAAATCAAAGGAAATGTCCCCTGAGCTGAAACGGCAAATTCTGCGCTTCTATGAAGAAGGGCACAGCAAAGTAGAAATCGGTAGGATAACAGGCTATGATCGGTCTACTGTTTCCAAATTTTTGAAGAATTTTGATGCAAGGGGAAGCATAGAAAACAAAACAAAAAGAAGTGGAAGACCATAATCGACCGGCAAACATGGCGACCGGATTTTGGAACGGCTGGTTAAGGAAGATCGGAGATGTTTCCGTGATCTGATGAACGAATTTAACATGTACCAAATGAGCGGTAACGAGCGCACCAGTCCAGGGTACCCTTTCTTCAGTTGAAACAACCTTGTAATTTTATATTTGACCATCGGTTCGATATCTGATGCCGGTGCATATTTTCCTCACCCAAAAGTATTCAACAGCCAGATCGTCAAACCTTGCACTTATATCACTGGTAAACAATTGTTGATACATCAGTATCAATGCACATTCAAATGCCGTTAATCCGATTAGATTTAGACTTAAAAGACAAGACGGATAAGGAAGGAGGAATTAACAACATAACAATTAAAATTAAAATACGCAAAAAACAATTAAATTATATAATCAGCAGTAGTGACAAGTCAAAAAGAAAGTGAGCTCGGGTAATCCAAACAAAAGGGTCAACAGTTCGTGCTTGTTATGCCGTCAAAAATCAGTTTGATGTAGGTCATAAAAGGACTAGAACAACAAACACAGATGTCATATAGGCGGGATAAACTCCTGCAGTCAATGAGCACATCATTTCCGAAAAATTTCTAGAGTGACGAACACAACTGCATAGAGTAACAATAAAAATTAAAACAAAGTTCAAGGCAATAAATTTTGCTATGCGTGACGCGAGGTTCGTCTATTTAAGACTCATCATAAGTGCTTCAATCAAAATTATGGATGAAAATACCAATTATCATATGAATAGTAAGAGAAAGAAGCAGAGGAACAGGGAAAGCAATGGGGTATCCGAATGTCAAAAGTTCGAAAGGGCAGAGACAAAACCAGTAAACACCATCAAGAATGGGTCAAAAACAGACAACATGTAAACATGGAAACACAAAAATTACTGAATATCAATCAACAACGCAAACTCCAGTCGAAACGAGAGTGAACTCATGTGCTCTGTAAGTGTCAGCAGTTCCTGCTTGCTATAGCATACCTGTTGAGTTGCAGTCAATTCAGAGTATCCAATCCGGTATTAAAAGGAAGACAAAACAAAACCCTATGACAAACCAACATCTGCACTCATCTGGGAGATCGAAATCCCATATTTGTCTATAAGTGCATGATGTCTTCCGTAAAATTTCTTGAGTGAAAACAGCAACAGAGAAGCAACATAACCCTGTGTGAGCAATTTTTGCGTCAGACGTGACGCTCTGCTAAGGAAATCGATATAAGTCCCGCACACTTTAGAGTAACGAATCAATTGAGATACGTAAACTCCATAAGCTGGAGCGGACAGAATGTTTCTACACAAGAAGGAAAAGTTGACGATTGGAAAGTTGAAGTGGTCACGTTTGTCATAGAGCTTTGTTGAAAGTTTCCCTTGAGAGTCAATTGAGAGACGAAATGCTCACCAGGCGTAGCAAAATTAATGTCTGGAACTTTGTTGATTTTATTTCGAACACCCGTGAAGGTTAGCCCTGCTGGTGGAGTTTTTAATTCCCCGAGGTTAGCCCGCTCCGGCACCAACACTTTTGTGTTGGAGAACACATCAAAGCTGTAAATTATCCGTTTAAATTGCAAAATTGTCTAAACCCTAAGGTTCTTCCTACCCCAGACATAGGTTGATCATCTTAGTAATAATTTGGTTCCCCATTTTGGTATTTTTGGTTTAATTGTTCTATGCTCTTCATAATCAAGTAGTGTTTGGCATTTTCAATATTTTGGTAGAGCGCCTCTGATGAGTCTTGAATAGACGAAACACGCGCCAGGCGTAGCAAAATTTATTGTCTGGAATTTTGTTGATTTTGTTTCAAGATGTAGATCTAAATATGAAGCAGATTTCATAGAATCCGTAGTGTCCGTAATCTCAAGTTCCTGGGGATATACAAGATGGAGAAAGTCACCAAATCGAGAATTAATTGTTCAGTGAAAGGACATCATCAATATAACGGAAAGCGAGATTAAAAGAGATAGCAAGTCTACGATCTTTTTTGTTTAGAAGTGATTGTAAGAAGTCTGCTTCATATGAATGAAGAAACAAATCAGCAAGCAAAGGTGCACAAGAGCTTAACACTCAAGTATATTACGCCTGCCAGCACCATCAGAATAAGTTATTATACTTTTCATTCATTAATTTATTAATTGTTAGGGGGGGAAATTATACCTGAAAAACTATCAAATTTACTAAAATACAAATCCAATGTCAGGGTCAAAAGCTGAGGATGCAGCCGTAATAGTCTAGCATTGAAAAATAAGCATAATCTAGAACTTATAGTTCCTGTTCGTCATTAAAATCAGGATTGCTATATTGTTATGGATTGACAATTGACTCAACTGGAATATCAAGTTCAAGGTCAAAAAATGGGGGTGCAACAACTGTGCTAAGCTTCTACTGGGGCATATGCATACCAAGTTTAATTAGTTCCTTGGCTAAGGAGGTGCTTGTAAAACGTTATCATTGTTATTATATGAATTGAAAATTATCAGTCATTCAAACGTAAAATCAAGGTCAAGGCCAAAAGATGATGCAAATGTGCGAAGCTACTACTGGGGCATAAGCACACACTAGTTTCATTAACCTAGGACTTATATTTCGTAAGATATGTAGATGCTGGTAAAACGTTATCACTGTTATTATATGAATGGAATGAATTACACATTTCTTAACAAATGTTCAAGTGGGCGAAGGCAAATTTATCTTTATGAGCAGCTCATTAAGAAAAGTGTATTAAATGTTAATAGTAGTCAACAAATAGCTATTCTTATATTTGTTGCGTATAGTTTGATTTAATTAATAACCTGTAAAGATAGGCAAGAGTGTTCAGCTGAAAGAAAACTTAATCTTTTTGGTAAGCAGATTATATTCCGGGAGGGGGCTACAAAGTATTGGTGTGCCGCGAGATTCAGGCTGAAATTTGAGAATGTACATTTAGCCTGACTGTCACCGACATGGTTAAAAATATATTAAAACAAATTAAGTAACATGTACATTAAAATGCTTCATATGATGCCGATAATGTAAAGGTACGTGGTAGTTGCTGATCTACATTGCAGCCCAATATGGTCTTTATGATTTGCCTCTGAAATACTATGTACACATTAAAATATATTTATCAGAGCAGTTTTGATAGTAAGTAAATAAGTAAGTAAGTAAACGCTTTATTTGAAGAGGGTAACACAGTTAGTACAAAAACTAATCTCCCATGAGGTCCTCGTAATGTATGTACAATAAGATATAATAATCAAACAAACAACCAAAATTATACTTGTATAAACATTATTCATGAAATGTAATACATCATTCAATATCAATTTTTAAGTATTGTTTTTTTTTAGGAATCAACAATCTGAGTTTATTTTAAGTGTTGAGGAAGATTATCCCATAAGTTAGTTTCAGAATAATGAAAAGTTTTCTTCATTAAGTTAGAATTTGGTCTAGGAACAAAATAAATTGCCAGACTCAGTGGATCTAAGTGAATAAAAGGAGATGTCCGAAGACTTGTCAAATAAGCAGGATAAGGAGCACATCCTCTAATGCATTGGAACATTAATACACCTTTGTGATAGTGTACACGATTCATGAAAGTTAACCACCCAAGTTCTTTAAATAAAATCAATGAAGTAGCGTGATGTTTTGCGTTTAGTATAATTCTTGCTGCACGCTTTGGCAGTTTGTAAACCCTATCAATATTTGTACCATGGCTTCTCCCCATATAATACAACAGTAATCAAAAAGCGGTAAGATATACCCATAATAATATAACAGAAGTCCTTGGTAGGTATGTTATCAAACGAGACATAAATCCAAACCTAGATGATATTTTGGAGACTAAGGTTTCTATATGTTGTGACCATGATTATGTGTTATCAATGGTTATATACCCAGTAATTTTTCATATTCTACATACTCTAGATCAAAATTATTTTAAATACCGCTAAGAACATCATATAAATTTTTATTGCTTTAGATTTGTTAGTGTTGATAACCATATCATTACTGATACACCATTAATGTATTTTTAACATATCTACATTCAGTTTACAGTTAATATCAGATAATGAGTTTGATGGGAGGTGAAATGCTGTGTCATCTGAATATAGGTCTGAAGAACCATGTTCCAAGTGCAGAGGCAAGTCATTAATATATAAAAGAAAAAGAAGAGGATCCAAAATACTTCCTTGTGGAATACCGAAATGAATATTACTGGAATTTGATTCAATATTGAACATTACAACTTTTTGAGACCTCATTGATCAATAGGATATTTAACTGATAGGTCACCAAATTTATTACATTTAAGCTTTGATAAAAGAAGACAATGATTAACAAGATCAAATGTCTTTTTTAAATCATGAAATATAACTCCTGTTAGATTTCCCTTGTCCTTTGCCTTTAAAAGGTCGTCAACAATTTTTGTCATAGCTGTAACACAAGAATGCTTGGATCTAAAACCTGACTGATTCTGATTAATGAAATCATTCTTTGTAAGATGATCGTAGACCTGCAAATAAACTATTTTTTTCAAATAATTTTGATAATGCTGGAATAGAAGAAAATGAGATGTGGAATAAGTGTACGCGACACAACCTACATTATAAACGTATATTTTAAATATCCACAATGGAAAACAGCCAGCAGCCTTCAATGTGACCAGCGGTCGCTGCTCGCTGTTTTTCAATTGGCCCCTGGATTGAAAATAAAATACATATGATTCAAGCCCAATCCCAAAGTGCATTGAAAGACCCTCTTCTTGACAAAAAACAATTAACAAAAATTCGACTAAATACAAACATAAGCTTTGATAAAGATTCCTGGCTTAGGACAGGCACATTAAAATGTGGCGGGGTTAAACTAGTTTTTTGGCGCCAACCTTCCCCCTAATGATAATCAATAACAAAGCACAAACTAACACACAGTAAAAATCAAATCGATAGAAGTTCAATTCAACAAGAGAGTATCGAGACAAAAGGACAACAGGTAATTAACGGGACGTAAAGATACTCTCTTGAGAACACTCGAAGTTACTGACAGCTAGCTAAGAAGCATCCATCGACTGATGTAAAAAAATCAAGTATGTCGATTTTAAATCCGACACAACACGTCAAACACTTGATTTGATGATGCATCATCACACAAAACCGACACACTTGACCGCTGTAATGCTCAAAAATGACATAAGTATAAAAATGCAATTAACATTTTAAAGTAAGTATCAAATTATCAATATTTTTACCAAAGAAGACTAAATTCAAAGATTTTACTAAAATATCCATTTCATAACCTTTATTTGATAAAGTTTTAAGCCAATTTTGCATTCCCAACGGATTGTTTTTGAATTTATTTGCTCTATAAACAACATTACCGTAGAAATCTGGATGGGATATTCCCTTTACAATCAAAAGTCGTCGTGTACAGTTAAATTTTCCAATACTGATATAGGCCTGTACTTATTCATACCAGAATGGTCACAAGACTTATAGATTGGTGTAACTCTTGCAGTTTTAAATTTTGATGAAAACTTGCAAGTACACAAACTAAGATTAGAAATATGTTTCAATGACTCAAAAATTACAAATGCTGATATTTTCACAATATTTGGACTGATACCATCCAAACCACTACTCTTATGAATATTTAATTTTAACAATTCAGTAAGAACTTCTTCTGGAGCAATACATAAGTATGAAAATTCTGAAAACCTTTAGACATACACCCAGTCATTGAGCTTGTCGTTTATGATACAGTTTTAAGGGGTTTCCAGAATGCGCTGAGCAATAGAAACAAAGTGGTTATTAAATTGAACGCAAAGGTCATTGATGTTCTCAAACTCAATGCCGTCAACATTTACAGATTTTATCTCACTTCGGGTTTGTGAGTTTATATCTTTTAGATGTTTCCATAACTCTCCAACATAACTTCCGGAATTAATTGCGTTAGAAAAATGTTCACTTTTATAAGACCGTATTGCAGATGACAATTTATTCCTGGTTTTCTTGAAATTGTCAAAATCACCAATACTGTGATGGTATAAATCCATTTCCTTACGCAAATCTGAGAACTCTTTTTTAGCCATTTAGGTTGCATGTTTCGTTTTACTCTCTTTGTAACAAAGGGTGCATTTTTATCTAAAGTATTTAAGTGCAGCTCTCTGTAAGAATCAGGCAAAATCAAAAATGTTTGAATCATGATTTTAAAAACACACGGTTTTGACAATGCATTGTCATTTAAAATAGCCTTCTAATGAAGAAACAATCATTAGTTGTCATCTCCAATGTCAGAAGATGGCATTCGTCATAACTCGGCTGATTTTATGACGAATGCCATCTTCTGACATTGGAGATGACAACTAATGATTGTTTCTTCATTAGAAGGCTATTTTGAATGACAATGCATTGTCAAAACCGTGTGTTGTGCTCATCTGAGAGATAGAAATCCCGTATTTGTATACAAGCACATGATGTCGTCCGTAAAATTTCTTGAGTGATGACAACAACCTGGGAGCAACGTACCCCTGTGTTAACAATTTCCTTGTCAGCCGTGTGGCTCTATCAAGGAAGTCGTTGTACTCCCCACATGCTCTGGAATAGCGAATCAATTGTGATACGTAAACTCCATATGCTGGAGCGGACGGAGTGTTGCTACACAGAAAGGGAAAGTTAACTATTGGAAAGTTGAAGTCATCACGTTTGTCATAGAGCTTTGTACAAAGCCTTCCTTGTGTGTCAATTTCGAGAAATAGATCCAGATATGAAGCAGACCTCCTAGAATCTGTAGTGTCCTTTATCTCAAGTTCCTTCGGATATATGAGATGTAAATAGTCACCAAATCGAGGATTGTTTAGTGAAAGGACATCATCAATATAACGAAATGTGAGATTGAAGGATAAAGCAAGTTTGCGGTCCTTTTTGTCTAGAAGTGATTGTAAGAAGTCCACTTCATATGAATGAAGAAACAAATCGGCAAGCAATGGTGCACAATTTGTGCCCATTGGGATACCTATTGTTTGCTGAAAAACACGTCCACCAAACTGTACAAATATGTTGTCGATTAGAAAGTTGAGCATTTCTATTATTTGATCTTCTGTAAAGATAATGTAATAAAAACAAAAATATTGAATATTATTCAATATTTTTTGTTTTTATCAATCAAACTGATACTTTTACTGGTGACTCCCGTTGGATAATGTATCAATTGCTCAATGCAATACGTAGTAAGTATGGCAGCCCAATGACTAGGTATTGAGTCTTTTAGATAATCAATATTCATATCACCCAATAAAATAATATTATCATTCTTCACAAAAACATTTTCAAGTTTATATTCAAAGTGTTGGTACCATTAAACTTTACTACATGGTGGTCTGTACATGAACCAAAGCAAAAATGATTTTTGGTGTTTAGGAAAAATTTCAAACCACATAGATTCAATTTGATCTGTTTCAAGTTCTTCCTTACGTTGATATTTGATGTTGTTTTGAAATAGACAATTCAGCCAACCCCTTGTCTACCAGTACGACCCTTTCTCTCGTAATTATAATTGCATATATCTAATTCAGATGAATTCTTCATAACCTCATGTTCATTCATAAAAAGTTTCACACATACCCAAAAACATGTAGTTTGCAATTTTCATTCATGTTATTTAAATTATATTCAATCTCATCAAGTTTCGGTAATAAATAATGAATATTTTGACACGTAATATGCAAACCTTTAGAATTCTTATGACCATATACATTATTTTCAGCTTTTTTTAGCTTATCATTACATTTCTTCTTAATATTAGTTTTAGAGCAAGGTTGTGAAGTAGTTTGGACCTCAGGGGAAATGTGATATGAAGAGCAAATACAACTTAAAAGATCAGCAAGAACAAATATTATCATAGAGCAATAATAAATTATAAATATCACACTCATATGAATTGCCTTCAGTTCATAATGGCCGATTCCCTAGTCTGCGTTGTGGTTGACTGGTCCTTTGATCGACCAATTAACACGAATTGGCTTTGTGACCATAGTTGAAGCATTTATGACACTGTTGTCAAAAATTATACATTCATGATGAGTTCAAAACAGGACATACATGCATTATATTCTGTTATAATATGGTATTTTTTTAATATAGTTTTCAGGGTCTGATAAAGGACAGATCAACGGCAAAAGTATACCTTTAATCATAGGTAGTCGCCCACCACCACCCCCCCGAGTTATAAATCACTCTCTGCGACGTTGAAATTTCCCAACAAAAAGTGTCAAAAACGTAGTTCGGTCTGAAAACCGTTTCTTACGTTTTACAGACCATGAGAAAAGCTGGAAGATTGATAAAGATAGGATTTCTAGTGCTTATGGTAAGCGCTCTGTCGTTTAACGTTTCAGCGCCTTGATTTCATGGTTTTGCCGCATGAAATCAAAACTGACAATTAAAAGCTGTTGCTAGGTAATATTCAGATGAAGAAGCACTACAAATGTTTCCTTTGGCCGAAGATATTAAATGCAATCTTTTAGTGGTTATGGTCCTTAAAACGTAAAACATTAATTTCTGTTGCTTTAAAGAATGCAAACTATTGAAGCTAAGCACGAGTGCTAAATGCTACAACAACAATTACCTTTATTTTCATTAGTTGAAGTGGTCGGCATTTGTTGTGGCGAGGGGTAAAAGTTGGACACTATTGTCCGGTCAATAGTTTAGCGCATGTAAACAGAAAAAAATATTGTAAATATTGTATGCATTTACAAAGAAAAACATTACTGATGGATGTATAATAATATATACAATCTAATAATATTTGATTTAGAAATGGGTATTGAACATAGTTTACAAAGTAATTGAATCTTCCATTGTTTTAAATAGTTTAACAAGATCTGCAAGATCTGTAATGGTAATAGTGCATGTGCATACTTTATGCTTTGTGTTTCTTCGTGCTGTTTTTGTTCGTGTTTACCGGTTTCGTAGTTGCCCGTTCGGACATTTGACACTTGAATGCACCGTTGGTGACTCTTTGCTTCTTAAACAAGTTGACTAAATGGGATATCAATTTTTATCAATATTTATGTTTATTTAGATATAAAAAGGACAGATAGTGACAAAATCGTACTAACCTATGCACCATTATGATACTAATTTATGAATCATGTGAATTGCGTTTCTTTAATGTGAATTGCGTTTCTTTAATGTGAATGGTAATTTGAAAACTAGAATTTATCAGTGCAAGAGGATACTAACTTCAGGTTTGCAAGCATTTTTTTTAATTATGTTTATCCACTTATTTAGTTGGTGAGTTTTCGTCTTTTTTATAATATTCTCAAATAATTGTGTGTTTTGGACCACGCAATAAAAGGAAAATATAATGGAAAGCTAATGTAAAAGTGTGCATGCAAATATGGCTTCAATCTTATTTTTCAATACCGAAAAGAAAAAAACAAAAACAAAAAGAAAATCACAAATGTTAATTTTTGTGCACAATTTTGTGCTTTATTACTACTGGATCTCCATTGATAGCAATGGAAAAGGTAGGCGGTGCACCATAAATCCGTGCCTTTGATTTAGTGTCTGTACCAAGCCCCCATTCCGTTCTTCAATATCTCCCGTGTATCGTTCGTACATCTGTACAAAATCATCTTTACTTTCAGGTACGTTTAAGTTACTTTACTACGAAGGACGTGCCACGTTATAAAATTTATCCACCTATACACTAGGATACGAGCAAACAAAAATCACCATAAAAAAGCAGAGAAGTTTCATTGGGGCATTTTAATGTAAAAAGCTCGAAAGGACATAGACAAAACCTGTAAAAACAAACGAGAACAACACATAAAATTTACCCTTAACATCGGCTTCATGGTTCACAAAGAAAAAACCATGTTGCGTTGTGGTTTCATAGAAATTTAACTGATTATCCCTGTTCAGTAATGATTTAGATAAGCATTACTCATTTGTTTTTAACCATAACTACAAGCCAAAAAACGAACAAATTCGTAAAACATTAGATTTTTGACATTTTGTAGTTAAACGAATAGAAGAAAAAGAAGGTGGTATTTATTTTTAAAAGTCCAGGTCTACAGCTGCTTTCAAATAAAGGTAAATGTAATATTGTTAAAATGTTGAAGTTCTCTGTATTTGCATTTTTTATATTATCTATGTGATACCAGCTTTGGTACTGTGTTTTTTTTACCCAGTGGGTTGATATCCACTGCGGTAACACAGAGGTTTCCTAGGTTTTTGCAAGTCCGGTCTGTCCACTTATCTGACACGAATATACTAAGTAACCAAGAATTGTATTGGAATTTCCACCAATTTTCTAATTTTTTTAAAGGACTTTTTTCTTTCCTTGTACTGCACTTGGTCCGCCATGGTCGATACCATTGGTGCTGGATTAGCTTCCCTTTCCGAACTTTATTGGCATCGAGACATCAAAGGATCATTTTGTATACCTATGTATACTTATACGATGCATTTCCACAAAAAGCATAACATGTCATAAAATAGTCGATGCCAACACGACTGAGGATTAATATTAAAAACGAAAGAATATGGAATTTGTGCCAGAAAGACACGATCCACATATTGAAATGATTTGATAAATGTACAACAGCAAAATTTTACTGCGTGTGAAGCGCTTTTCTGGATTTAACTCATCAGACACGCTAGGAGTAGAAAACTTGGAAACCGGTAGATATTAGATCTGGTTAAACAGAAACAGAAGCCAAAAATATTACAACAATGACCAAACAGATAAGTTTAACAAATTTTAAAGAAATAGCCAAACGTTGTCAAATTTTTGAAATATGTAAACTGTGTCTTTCCAAGTACGGTTTCTTTATGTCAGCTGTACAACTACTGTGCTACTGTAGATGTAACATGGTTTTACTCAGTATTTGTTTAATACCTGTAAGGCGAAATTTGCAAATGTCATGTCCAAGTTATTGTTTCACCATTGATTTATGACTTTTAATTAAGGATGATTGCTGGTCTATTTTTGAGATTTCTGTCAGATTTTCGGAATCCTCTAGATTTTACCATTAAAGTAGGGATATTTTTTTTGCCCGGCAACCCCCTAGTTTCTTTTCATAATAAGGTTCATTAGGTCATTGAGAGCTACTATACAAAGTTTTATAAATTTCTTGTTATTATTTCAGAGGTTTTTGCATTAAAACAAGCCTAATGCTAAACCTATGAAAAAGCCGGAGAAAGCCTTTTTCCGCCAATTTTTTAACGCTTTTTATCTCGAAAACGAGTTCGGCAACCTATGAATTTTATGACCTTATATTGTACCTTAACCTTTGGTCTATTCATCAAATATATAAATTTTGATACCTTGTTATTTCCAAACTGACCAGCAAACATCCTGAAAACATTTGCCAGTGATCCTCTGATGGGACTCCATGAAACGAATTAGCAAACGACAACTCGATGCAGTTTTGCTATGAGTATTTAATTTATAGTCTGAGAAACAAGATTCATTTTTTATTTAATTTAAAAGTTTTTTGATTTATTATTACACCTTGTCATTTTTATGACAAACGATAAACAAACAGTAAACCACGTACCTCTCAGACAACGTATTATGCATGAATTTTCTATGGGCATTTTCCATTGTGTGACTCAGCCTTTACTTTTATGTTGGTTTCGTTTATTTTTTTTCCACAGGTTTTGAGGATCTTTATTAAGAGTGAAAAGGTACCATGGCGTCTTCTAGTCCGGGAAGTGATATCAGTCCGGACTACATTCGTCACATCTTCCTGTCAAAATCTTCAGACTTTCTCAAACGGTTAGTGCCAATTTTAAAAGATATAGATGCATACATAACCAATGAAGAAGTAGACGATGTCACACTTGGATTGTTGTTGCACATCTTTGCTCAGGCATGTAGCAGCAAATTGCATTCAGCCCGCAAAGAGGTTTTGACATTGCTGCATTTTCTGTCAACGTCACCGATTTTGGATAAAAGAGGGGCTGAACTTCTGCTTAGAAAGCCAGATGGTGAACATCCATTTCGGTGCGTTCTTAGAGACTTGGTTACTATGTTACAAACGCTTAAGATGTTAATGCCAGCATCGATTTTAACAGCTCAGAAAATTAGTCTGATTTCACTTTTACAAAATCAAATCAATGAAGATGAACAGTTGAATGATGAAATTGATATAAAAGATGGAATTAAAGACCTTCAGAGTAATTATCTAGTTAAACGTACCGACAAATCAGAAGCAACAAAGAACGACAAGTCACAACGAGAACACAATGAAGACAAAAGGAAGCCAACAGAGGATTTCCGAAAACTACCAGTTATGCCAGTAAAGGATGACCTTTTGCATGCCACAGTTTTTCTCAGACGTAACAAGAGAGTAGGACGTTACAAAGATTTAGACCATTATCTGGATGTCCAGTTCCGCCTTAATAGGGAGGACTACATAGTCCCATTGCGTGAAGCTTACGAAGAGTTTTTGACAAAGGATAAGGAGCAACGAAATTTTAGATTAGATTCAGGACGGTTTTATCGAGATATTCAAATCTTAAAAGGTTCAAGTACATCAGCTGAGCACGGCGAAGTTTTCAATGTTAAAATAAACATAGAACATAGAAAAAGAATCCACTGGAACAATTCCCGAAGACTTACATTCGGATCTCTTTTGATTATGTCGTTCGACAGATTTAAAACTAATATATTTGCAGTGGTGTCCGATTCTGACTCCGAGCAATTAAGAAACGAAGGTTTGTTCAAAGTAAAGATATATAGAACTTTCAACAACCAACAAATTCCAAGAGAAACAAATGGCATCATTATAGAGGCGACCTCTGCATATTTTGAAGCATATTCACATGTTTTAACAGCACTACAGTCAATAAATGACTATCTACCTTTTCAAAGGTACATAGTAGAATGCAATAAAGAAATTTTCTTGCCAAGATACCTATCAAAACAGCCAAATGCTTTATATTCAATCCAGCTGAAAAGAACTGTAACACCCGTTCACACACGAAAGAAATATGAATTCGAACAGTGTAAAGTAGTAGTGACTGACATAACCCAATGGCCGTCGAGTGAAGAACTTGGAATGGACGAATCACAACGACAAGCATTCATATCGGCCCTTACTAGAGAGTTTGTGCTGATACAGGGGCCACCGGGTACAGGAAAGACATATTTGGGTATACAAATTGCTAAATGCCTATTAATGAATACCGAGATTTGGAGGGATACACAGATATTAAGAAAGAAGCCATGTCTACTCGTTGTATGTTACACGAATCACGCTTTAGATCAGTTTATGGAAGGTATTATCAACCTTTTACCACATAAAGATAAGATTAGAATAAGTAAAATTCCAGAAGTGATAAGAATTGGAAAAAGATCCAAAAATGAAATGGCTGAAAAGTTTTCAATAAAGAATTTTCGTCATGTCATCAGAAGAGAAAGAGAAAATCAAAAAACTGTAATTGGAAAAGCAGAGACAGCAAAAGAACATGTTTTGAGAATTCGTGCGTTCCTAAAAGCTATTCAAAGTAAAAAGGTTGTTGTACACTTAAAAAACCTGAGTCCTTACATGAAAAAAAATCATTTAGAGCAATTTACCAACAATGAGTCGAATATATGGTATGATTGGCTACAAACTTCTCCTGGAAAATGGATCAAGGAATGTGAAAGTCCACAAAACTTAAAGGAACACATAAAAAGAGAAACTCAGACAGAAGTAAACGAAGAACAGAGGGAAATAGATAAAATGTTTGAAAGTGAAGTAAACGAAAGAACTTTGGATGATGACACAGAATATCAACTGGATATGAATATTGTAGGCATTGACTTAGAACAACAACTTAAACAAATCTTAGATAAAATACCTGATGAAACACATCAAGAAAGATTGAAAAATGAAGCTCAAATTACGTTTGATTTTTTACAAGATGGTGAAGTGGCAAGCGACGGCAAGATGCAAAGTCAAACAAAACTTGGGAAACGAAACATCAAAGAGCGATGGGCAATGTACCATTATTGGCTAAATCGATATGTAGATTCTCTAAAGCAAACACTCCATGTAAAAGAAGAGGAATATAACAAGGTCTTTGAGGAATATAGAGCAGCTAGGCTTGAGATAGACGAAGAAATTTTAAAACGAACTTCTGTCATTGCAATAACAACAACAGGTGCTGCAAAATACCATGACTCGTTGATGAAAATTGGTCCACAGATTACCATAATTGAAGAAGCAGCGGAAGTTCCAGAATCACACATAGTAACAGCAATAAATCCAGACTGTGAACATCTTATCTTGATAGGCGACCACAAACAGTTAGAACCTAAACCCGCAGTGATCGAGCTTGCCACCCGGTATAACTTGTCATTTTCACTCTTTGAACGAATGTTAAACAATGGGCTTCACTACAATTGCCTCCAAAGACAACATCGTATGAGACCAGAAATTTCTAATTTAGTTAGACATATGTATCCGGTATTAGAAGATAATGGAAACGTTCTTGAATACGACAATGTGAAAGGTGTATGTCGGAATCTATTTTTCATCACTCACGAATATCCAGAAGAATTCAACGAAGATAACCGGAGTTATTCAAGTGAACATGAAGCCAATTACATAACTGAACTTTGTCGTTACCTTCTCAAACAAGGTTACTTACCCACAGAAATAACTGTCATTGCAGCATACACTGGACAGATGCTTCTCTTAAGAAATAAAATGTCAAGTGGTGTGTTCGAAAGCGTTAATATTTCTGTGCTTGACAACTATCAAGGCGAGGAAAATGAAATCATAATTCTATCCCTCGTAAGAAGCAACAACAGAGGCGATATAGGATTTCTTAGACGAGAAAATAGAATATGCGTGGCTTTATCAAGAGCAAAGAAAGGACTTTACATTCTTGGTAATAGCAATACCTTGATTCAACAATCAGAAGAGTGGAACAGAGTCATCGACAAGATACAGACATCGACGAGTAATGGAGAGGAAGTCTGTCTATTAGGTAAAGCACTGCCCTTGTACTGCCAGAACCACCCACAGACAAAGATATTAGCCGAGTCCAGTCATGATTTTGGAAAGGCGCCCGATGGGGGTTGTCAACTCAAATGCCAGCTGAGGTTAGATTGTGGTCATATCTGCCGCTTGTATTGTCATCCATACGACCAAGAACACTTAGAGTATAAATGTAAAAGTACGTGTAACAAACGGTGTCCTGAGAAACACATCTGCAAGAACACCTGTCACTTTCCAGAAGATTGCAAATGCAACATGATGATGAACCGGGATCTGACATGTGGACATAGTGCTTATCTACAGTGTCATGAAAACGAATTTGAATATAAATGTCAAGTAAAAGAGGAAAAAGAACTAGATTGTGGGCATCTTGTTTCTCTGTTTTGTCATGTTAATTGCGAAGATTATGAATGTAAAGTTGTTGTGTCCGAGGTAAGAGTTGATTGTGGACACAGCTTTGAAAGAGAATGTCACGATAAATTCTATGAGGTAGAACATAAATGTGATGTTGTGGATAAAAAAGTGTTTGAAATATGTAAGCACTCTATACTATTGCCATGTTATGAGCCAATTCAATTTTACAAATGTGAGAAACCAATTTCCAAAGTTCTAGATTGTGGCCATACTAATACAAAAACCTGCAATGAATGGCAATCAAAATCACATAGATGTCAGGAAAATTGTGAGAAAATTTGTCCTAATGGCCATATTTGTCAAAAACAATGTCACCACCCATTCCCATGTGATTGTCAAGTAAAGATGGAAAAGAAAATACCAAAGTGTGGACATTGTATAAAAATAGCTTGCTCAGAAAAGATGTGTACCGAAATTGTTACATATGAACTTAGATGTGGCCATACAGCAACAACAGAATGTTGCGAAAAAGATGAATACGAATCAAATTCTGTTGAGGATTGCTTGTTAGGAAAATCAAATGTAAAATGTTATCAGAAGGTTTCTTTGAAGCAGTTTTGTGAACATAAAATTGATGTCGAATGCTGGAAAAAGCACCAATACAAGGAAGAGGTAAACCTGTCCTCTGAATTAGGTTCCTTATACACAAGAATAAAGCATACTCGTTTAAGACACGTTAATTTAATTGAAGAACTGGACATTCGTTGTAGCAAGTATGTAGACTTAAAACTTCCATGTGGCCATTTAAAAATGGTCAAATGTTGGGAGGAATATCTTTTTGATGCTCGACATGAAATTCGCGTTTCCTTTAATAATGAAAAACGTTTTGATTTTACGAAAAGTACTATTGAGCTCAAATGCGAAACTGATGTTAACATGGAGATACCCACTTGTGGACATGTTGTCGTAGTTAAATGCTATGAAAGGGACACATTAAAGGCATCAGAAGTAAAATGTCCAGAACTTGTCACATACGTATATGACAATTGTGGGCACTCGATACAAGTTCAATGTCATGAACGCTTTAGTTATGAGAGTCGAATATTTTCCGTCGGACAAAAATGTGCAATGCCTCACTGCCAAGCGGAAATAATAAAGGACCTCGAATGTGGCCATGAAGTTGCCTGTAAATGTGCTGAATCAAAATTTATTAAATGCCCGAAAGATTGTAGCAAAAAGATGGGATGTGGTCACGTTTGTACAGAAAAGTGTGCAGTTTGTCATATGAATTTAACCCACAAAGAATGCTCAAATTCATGTGATAAATCGTTATATTGTGGTCACAAATGTAAAAGTAAGAAATGCATGCAATGTGTACAATGTGACATGACATGCATGTTCAAGTGTGCGCATGCAAAATGCCGCCAAAAATGCATTGAACCTTGCATAGCTTGTCCACTTCCTTGCAATTGGGAATGCGAACACTTCAAATGTACAGAAATATGTTCCAAACCTTGCAACCGACCCAGATGTAAAGATTATTGTAAAAACATTTTATCCTGTGGGCACTTGTGCTCAGGGTTTTGTAGTGAGCCTTGTCCGAGGTTTTGTATGAAGTGTGACAATAACTCATTCAGGTACGTTGACGAGAATGACAACACAACGGTTACTATCACAGATTGCGGTCACTCATTCGGTTACCAGTTTTTAGATTGGTACATGGAAGCAAAAGGAAGCAACGTGGTAACTAGATGTCCAACTTGTCAAAACGTCTTCTACTGGCATCCTAGATATGACAGTATTTTGAAGAAAAAGAAAGCTTTTACAGAAGAAGTTAAAAACATTGTAGCTAAAATTTTCAATAGATCAAAGCACAGTTACTTTCCGATATGCGATGCTGCCGTTTGTCAACGATTTAATGCTTACATCGAAACATTTCTAGCATTTCTCCAGCATAGATACGTTACAACCAATATGGGTGACATAGATGCTATAAACAAATGCCAAGTGTTTGGAATTCGATTATTGAACGTTATACGAAAAACGAGAACAAATTCATTCCAAAATTTTCAGGACATATCTGATGACCTGTTTAATGTCTATGTCATGTGGATGGAGGTCTTATTGGATCGCAATAAAAACCTGCCGAATATGAACTTTAAGATAAAACACAAAACTGCTATCAAAAACTCCAAAGCAAAAAATGCATTTCCGATTCTAACTGCGAACGAAAACGATTATCAAACACTATTTTCTATGGACGCTTTTAGTGGACATGATGTTGTTTCGAAAATTAAGGAATATAGACGAACAGGGCAAAAAGAGAGACTAATGCGTGTACTGAGCGAAGTAAAACGCTTTATTCTAGATGACCCCTATGCTGTTGACGCTATGAAGTATCCTGTTCTATCCAATGTGCAGGTAGTTGGAATACACGAAGCAGACTGGTTTATATGCAGTGGAGGTAAGATTGATATTTTGTATAGTTCTCTGGCTATAAAGTAAAGGCAATAACAAAATCTGCAATACTGGGATAATCAAATTCAATTGTCAAGAATAAAAACAAAGCAAAGCGTAGAATTGAAGATCGCAATGACCCTGACGTGGAATTCAAAAGAAATAGTGGCATTAACCAGGTTTTGTTGCGCTAAACATATGTCCTCCATTGTAAACAACATAGTTTGATATGGCATCCGATTACCATTCTGTTTTTCGTAAGATATCTTTTTTCTGCAATTGCATGAACAATCCTTTTATGTTTGGTGGCTAGAGTTATAAAGAGATATATAAATATTTTTCATACTGTGTAGATGTGTTCGCTTTTGCAATGTTTTTCTTAGTTTTGTGTTTTAAACTCAACCTACTATTTTAATGGAGTGCCATTGTTATTATAAAGAAAGCCAACGTCAATCATAAAACAGTTTAAAGGTACACACATATTTAAACATTTTTAAACTTTATCACGAAATAACCGGAACCTTTCTAGCTAATGTTACGAAATTATTTATCTTTTTAGGCCATGTTGTACCAAGTGTCGTCTCAGACGATTGTTTCATTTGTAAGAATGGTGAGGATGCGAAAGCCTGGTTCCAGAAATTTGAACCAAATTTTCAATCTGATAAACATATTAAAGAAGTTATAACTAAGACATCAAAAGAAAACAAGAAAGGAAAGAAAAATCGTAAATCTAAGAATAAAAAGAAAAGCGAATCTGAAACTCAATTAGTTTTTTCTGGAGTAGGTAATAGGACAGACACAGACACAACGCAGAACCAGCCACACCAACAACAAGCTATTATTTTCTTAGATTCGATTGTTAATCCACAGCAGGCACCGTCAAGAGACTTCAATCCTGATGCACACAGTGGCCGTTATCGCGATGGGAAACGCATTTCGACAAGCACAGACCAAAGGACACAGAACCAACAAACTTCTTTGGCTTCGAATGATGGATTTCAATTCAGGGGTGAATTTAGTAATTCAAGAATGAATGAACATACAGTTGATCAAGGACAAATTGTCAATAATTTTTCCAGTGAAAGAGGCGGAAGCGGGCGTGGTAAAAGTGGAGATAGAGGTGGACTGGGTAGTAGTGTTGGGAGGAACGAGAGAAGAGGCAAAGACCAACGGGAAGGAAGAGGGAGTGGAGAAAGGGGTAGAGGAGGTAACGAAAGAGGCGGAAGGGGGTGTGGTAAAAGAGGAGGTAGAGGTAGACGGGGTAGTAGTGTGGGGAGGAACGACAGAGAAAGTAGTGAGAGAGGGGGCATATAACAACGGGGAGGAAGAGGGAGAGGAGAAAGAGGTAGAGGAGGTGACAAAAGAGGTGGTGGAAGACGTGAATGCACTGAGAGGGATGGAAGAGGGAGCGGCAAAGGAGAAAGTGGTAGTCGTGGAAGGAGTGGAGGTGAATCTAGTGATACGTAGAGGTAGTCATGGTGGACGTGGCAGAGGAGAAAAAGGGGGTCGTGGAAGGACAGGGAGAGGTGGAGGAAGGAAAAGACGCTAATAGCTTAATGGCACGACCGCATCATGAAGTAATACAATACAAAACTTGCAAAGTACAATTGATGTAAAGTCATTATTGGTGCAAATTTTAATATATTTTTTGCTTTAATTTGTCATTTCTAAATACTTGAAATAACCAAAATATATATAGTATTACACAATGTGTTAATAGATTATTTTAACCATTTAAGACACATATGAAAGATTATTAATGTTATGACGCAATGGAAGGCAAAAGTATTTTTGTATGTTGTATATGTGTATTAAGTTCATTACCTAGTTATGTCCTATCTACAAAAGTAGGGGGTATATCGTCTCCGGGTCTGTTCGTTTGTCCGTCCCAAATTGCGAGATGGGCATTGTGTCATTTGGACATATTCTTGTTTGTTATATATTTTGCTTAAAGGTATTTTACTAAAATGTTATTTCATTAAAAGGAAAAACCAAAGCTTCATATTCACTAGATATGGACTATTTTTATAAAGTGAAATATTGTGACCAACTATTAAATGAATTGTTGTACATGAATTTAAAAATGCACATAAAATCATTTATTTACATATATTACGCCCATATATTTTTAATGCCAAAAAGATGAAGAAATTCAGAGCTAACAGTTATAACAACCTTATCATTCAACACCTGAAACAATAAAATTAATGATCAAAATATTATTAATTAAAATAAAAACGAATAAAACACTTTAGACAGATATTTTGAAATGCATAAATTTTAAGTAACATTTTAATTCTATGATAAATCTTTCAAACAATTTATTACAATGTATTACTATCTTTTAAAAAAAATAGAAATTAATCATATATTCTAAAAGACTCTAAAAAGATTTCTCATTTATAATTTCAAATGAATTAAAGATATTATTTAAAATTTAACCCAATGTTGTGCCTGTATGCCACTCATTACTCATTTTTACTCCATATCCATTAAATTTGTTTCTTTGAACAATTTATAAATTGTAATATTCATCACTGTGTTTAACTAAATTGGCAATTTTATCAAAAGCAACATATTGGTGTGTGCTTCTTTTTATACCCAGTTTTTAAATCAACAAACAGGTTAACTGATTCAACACTAACCCTAACCCTAACCTTTTTTGTATATTCATTGTCTTTGCACTGTAATTTATGATTTAGTTGTTTGGATTGTAATTTTTGTAATTCATAATCTCTTCATGAGGAACAAAATTTATGAATGAATGAATGATACGAAGCTATGAATTAGAATTCCCTTAAAGCATAATTGCCTAAAAAGAGATATTTCAATGATTTCAACATAATCACATTTATCTGATTTTATTTTAAAATTCCTCCCAAATTTTATCCATACCTTCAAATAGAGCGGCAAACACATTTGTAAGTGTATACTTATTTTTTATCATTTTAATAATTATCAAGCAGCTAGAATACACTATTAAAATATCATGGTTTCTGGACCATTTTAGATTTTTTTTTCTCATATTGTTATCATTATTATATATAATATATAAAACTTATGAATGTATGAATGAGCCGTGTGAAGAGTGAACGTGGCTAATTGGTTAGATATATGTGAGCAGTGTGAAGAGTGAAGTGACAATTTGGTTATATTTATGTTAACAGTGTGAAAAGTAAACGTGGCCATTTTGGTTAGATTTATGTGAGCAGTGTGAAGAGTGAACTGATGTGAGCAGTGTGAAGAGTGAAGTGACTATTTGGTTAGATTTATGTGAGCAGTGTGAAGAGTGAAGTGACAATTTGGTTAGATTTATGTGAGCAGTGTGAAGAGTGAAGTGACTATTTGGTTAGATTTATGTGAGCAGTGCGAAGAGTGAATGTGGCTATTTGGTTAAATTTATGTGAGCAGTGTGAAGAGTGAAGAGACTATTTTGTTAGATTTATGTGAGCAGTGTGAAGAGTGATCGTGACTATTTGGTTAGATTTAAGTGAGCAGTGTGAAGAGTGATCGTGACTATTTGGTTAGATTTATGTGAGCAGTGTGAAGAGTGATCGTGACTATTTGGTTAGATTTATGTGAGCAGTGTGAAGAGTGTTCGTGACTATTTGGTTAGATTTATGTGAGCAGTGTGAAGAGTGATCGTGACTATTTGGTAAGATTTATGTGAGCAGTGTGAAGAGTGAAGTGACTATTTGGTTAGATTTATGTGAGCAGTGTGAAGAGTGAAGTGACTATTTGGTTAGATTTATGTGAGCAGTGCGAAGAGTGAATGTGGCTATTTGGTTAGATTTATGTGAGCAGTGTGAAAAGTGAAGTGACTATTTGGTTAGATGTATGTGAGCAGTGTGAAGAGTGATCGTGACTATTTGGTTAGATTTATGTGAGCAGTGTGAAGAGTGAACGTGAGTATTTGGTTAGATTTATGAATGAGCAATGTGAAGAGTGAAGTGACTCTTTGGTTAGATTTATGTGAGCAGTGCGAAGAGTGAATGTGGCTATTTGGTTAGATTTATGTGAGCAGTGTGAAGAGTGAAATGACTATTTGGTTAGATTAATGTGAGCAGTGTGAAGAGTGAAGTGACTATTTGGTTAGATTTATGTGAGCAGTGTGAAGATTGATCGTGACTATTTGGTTAGATTTATGTGAGCAGTGTGAAGAGTGAAGTGACTATTGTGTTAGATTTATGTGAGCAGTGTGAAGAGTGAAGTGACTATTTGGTTAGATTTATGTGAGCAGTGCGAAGAGTGATCGTGACTATTTGGTTAGATTTATGTGAGCAGTGTGAAGAGTGAAGTGACTATTTGGTTAGATTGATGTGAGCAGTGTGAAGAGTGATCGTGACTATTAGGTTAGATTTATGAGAGCAGTGCGAAGAGTGATCGTGACTATTTGGTTAGATTTATGTGAGCAGTGTGAAGAGTGATCGTGACTATTTGGTTACATTTATGTGAGCAGTGCGAAGAGTGAATGTGGCTATTTGGTTAGATTTATGTGAGCAGTGTGAAGAGTGAAGTGACTATTTGGTTAGATTTATGTGACCAGTGTGAAAAGTGATCGTGACTATTTGGTTAGATTGATGTGAGCAGTGTGAAGAGTGATCGTGACTATTAGGTTAGATTTATGTGAGCAGTGTGAAGAGTGAAGTGACTATTTTGTTAGATTTATGTGAGCAGTGTAAAGAGTGAAGTGACTATTTGGTTAGATTTATGTGAGCAGTGTGAAGAGTGAACGTGACTATTTGGTTAGATTTATGTGAGCAGTGTGACGAGTGATCGTGAGTATTTGGTTAGATTTATGTGAGCAGTGTGAAGAGTGAACGTGACTATTTGGTTAGATTTATGAATGAGCAATGTGAAGAGTGAAGTGACTCTTTGAATAGATTTATGTGAGTAGTGTGAAGAGTGAACGTGACTATTTGGTTAGATTTATGTGAGCAGTGTGAAGAGCGAAGTGACTATTTGGTTAGATTTATGTGAGCAGGGTGAAGAGTGAGCGTGGCTATTTGGTTAGATTTATGTGAGCAGTGCGAAGAGTGAACGTGGTTATTTGGTTAGATTTATGAATGAGCACTGTAAAGAGTGAACGTGGTTATTTGGTTAGATTTATGTGAGCAGTGAGAATTAAGAGTGAATGAATGTGGCTATTTGGTTAGATTTATGTTAGCCGTGCGAAGAGTGAATGTGGCTATTTGGTTAGATTTATGTGAGCAGTGTGAAGAGTGAACGTGGCTATTTGGTTAGATTTATGTGAGCAATGTGATGAGTGATTTTTTTTATTTGGGACTTACGTTACACAAAACTTTAGCTGGTAACCTTATATTATTATATTGTTATCATCAAGGCATCAGTTTGCCAGATTGTCGTCCATGGATGTAAATTATAAATGAAATCACCAATGTAAAAAATTGATTTATTTTGTTACCTGTATGTAATAATTTATAAGTAGCGTAAAATTCTCTTACGTGTGTCTTAAATAGACGAAACGCGCGTCAGGCGTAGCAAAATTTATGTCTGGAACTTTGTCATTTGTATTTTGACATAAGATTCAAGATTATGTTGAACAAAGTTTGTCTTCTTCTGTACTTGTCGCATGTATATATTTTGTAATAATCTTTTTACCTATAAATCTATATATCCGTTTGGTTTGGTTTGTCGTTATTATCCCCGCCAAAAACAAAATGTCTTTGCCAATATATATCTATGTATCAATTCTTCATCCTTTGAACACATAAGGTCATTTTGGGTTCGAATATTCTCTTGTGATTTTTTCTTTGAAATTCATTTTAACTGCTACGTACGTATGTTTACAGTCTAAAATGATCTTCATTAACAACTGAAAGAATCCAAATTTTAATACATTGTACTAGATGTACTTGTTTTAGGTACTTGCAGACCATATAGCTTTTAACCAATATGGCCAGTCTTATCATAAACATTTTTTTTAAATTTCAACACCATTGAAAAACTAACTTTTTGAAACACCTATGTCTTGGGGTAGTGTATACAATAGATACCAAAATTATGAATCATGTGCATGTTGATGCTTTGTGCTGCTGCACAAAGTAGATTTCTTAAATACTGATAGAATAATGAGATGTGGAATTAGTGTACGCAAAACAGCTCACTTAACAAGCGGCAATTTAGAAAAACCAAAATGGACAACCGGCAGCAGCCTTCAACAAGGCCAGTGACGCTGTTCCCGGTTCTGTAATTAGCCCATGGTCTAAATTAAATGCTTATATGTAATTCAAATCCAGTCCTGACATAGTCACAGATAGACCCCCTCCTTAAACATCAAAAAGACAAGTACAAACAAAAGCTTTGACAAAGATTCCTGGCTAAGGACAGGCGCAATGTGGCGAGGTTTAACTCCTTTTTAGGCGCAACCTTCCCCCTATTAATATTCCTAGACAAATCCCAAAATCTAAACTCACAATAAAAATTAAATCGATCAAAGTTCAATTCCACAAGCGAGAACCTTAGACAAAAGACAACAAGATCAAACGAAAGGACGATAAAGGAACTCCCTATCACTATAGAACACTCGCTGTTACTGACAGCTAGCTGAGAATCACCAATCGACTGATTTAAAAAAAATCATGAGTTGGTTGTGGATTTAACTTTCATGATTACGATTTATCATTCTCTTTTTTTGCTTTTTGGCGTTTTAACTTAAAACCTTTTTGCAGATGAATGTTGTGGACGATAGAGTATACGTCCATATACGAGTGATCTACTAATCTACATTTACCATTTTGAGTTGAAGCTACGGAGCACTATCGAATTAATCGTCAAATCTGTCTGATAATACCTTTGTATGTAATTTCCATTTTACATTTTCAAAAACAAAAATTGAATTATTTTGCTTATTTTATCTTGTTTATGTCATTAATTTAAAGCCTAGCAAGTTTTAACTACTCTCTGCATGAATGATCAAAGCACTAAAGCGTTAAAAGGCAGAGCTAACACTAAGCATTAAAAGAAGAACGACCTGCTCTTCACAAACTGGAAAAATAACACTATAAAAATGATCATATTTACTTTTGTTTTTTTATTAATAATAATACATCTTTAAAAAAGGAAAACATAAAAATCTATTTCTTTTTCTGTTTGTGAAACCGTAAACCTGTGAATAAACAGGTCCATGGTGAAACATTCGAAACAATTCATTGACTAACAAGCACAAGACTCGCTAGAGTGCCATGTGTCGTCAAGCCTAATGCACACCGTCTCTAACCACATGGTAGCTCTGGTTTGAATTCGGGAGCATGTATTTATTATACACATTGAGCATTTGTTAAGAAAACTGTTACAGTAATTTGGCTCCGCCCATTTAAACATTATTACGAAAGCTGTAATCGGGCTCTATCCAGTTGAATATATGTAATGACTGGGTAAAAGGTCAAAAGTCAATCATTCTGTCTAGACAAAAAAAACCGCGAAAATCAGCTAGTTACATGGCTACATAAAGAAATGCCTAAAAACTAAATATTAAAATCGACGATAAATGTAACAACAAAACGACCAATCTCATTTGTCCAAGAATGAAAGACAAAACAAGACAAAATTGAGGATTGCAATTGTCCCGATTTTGGTACAGACAAATCAAAATAAATGGTAAGTTCAATATGGTTTTAGGGAGCAACCATTTGATTTTTATGGGGGGGGGGGGCTATGGATATTTCCTTCGTCCTGCCTTTTTATTTTCGGAAAATGTCGAATTTTTTAGCCAAAAGTACCAACCTCTTTTTTTTTACTCAAAGTACTGTCCTGCCTTATTTCTGGATTTTTGCCATCCTGCCTTTTTATTTCAAATTTCACCATAGCCCCCCATAAAAGTCCAATGGTCGCTCCCTTACGTATAGTGCAAAACCTCCCTCTGCATAATAGCCTAGGGATAGTGGATGAGCATTTCAATACTTGCATACACAACAAACAGCCAAACACTAATAAAAACAAACACGAATCATTCCATCTAACAAATAATTTTGAACTTTTCAACCAGTGGCTGATATCGAAATAAAAAAAATGGAAATACGAAAGTTGGTGTTAGTAAAATACAGTAAATTGAGTTTTGCTGGATTTCTTTTTATTCGTGGATAGTCGTAAATTTTGCATTCAATCAAACCAGATATGATAAAGTCAAACTATCAAAGAGAATGAAAAATCACCATAAACAGAACTCAGAGAAGCCAAATATAGCACTGATGATATCGACTTTGTACAACACGAGACAGACAAAAAAGACTAATACACAACTCCCACAAAAAAATATTTAATACATTATTCAAGCTGTAATCAGTATGGTGAAATTGCATTTAAACGAAAGTTGACACATGTTTTCCGGAAGGGAAACCAGATGAAACATTCTCTTTTACACGTATTATGTAATGTACCACATATGCCACGTTGCCATCGATCATTTAGTTTTATAACTAAATCTAGTAAAAAAAAAACTCCCAAAAATAATGGTGCACAAACATTTTTTGCTTATCTGAGAGATAGAAATCTCATATTCTTTAAAGTAACAACAGCATTCTGGTCAAGCTACGCCTGGCATGAGTTTCGTGTATTGAAGACTAATAAGATGCGCTCTAGCCAAAAGATATAAAATGCCAAACTTCAACTCAATATGATGTAGAGCATATATTATTATCAAAGGAAAAAATGCAGAATTTGACTCCAAATTTTGACAAAGATCAACCTACGTCTTGGGTATGGATAACATTTACATTGACAATTTAATAGCTTTGATGCATTCTTCGACACAAAAAGATCGAAGTCGGAACCAGCTTACCTACGGATCATGGGCAAACATGATGACTTAACATTTCCAATCGTCAACTTTCCTTTTTGTTTAGCAACATTCCGTCCGATTCATTTCTTATTCCTGATCTTGTAGGGATTACATCGATTTCCTTGGCAGATGGTGTCGTCTGACACAAAAATTGCTTATATACACAAGGTTATATGTTTCTCCTCGGTTGTTGTCTTCATTCAAGAAATTTTACGGACGATATTATGAGCTTTAAAAAAAATGGGGACTTCTGTCTTTCAGATGAGTGCAGAGGTTGGTTTGTCAGAGTTTTGTTTTGTCGCCCTTTATCAGATTAACCCGCTGAATTTTACTATTGGCAGCGCGACAAGAGTACCATAGCAAGCAAGACCCTGCTCACTCTTCCGGAGCACCTAAGTATACTTTCATTACGACTTGAGTTTGCGTTGTTGATTGCTATTCGGTTGTTTGTGTATTCTTTTGTGTTTTTGTGGTGTCTGTTTCTGCGGTCTGTTCTCGTTGGTTTTGCCCTTTCCCTTTTGGCCTTTTGACATTCGATCGAATATCCCATTGGTACCCCTGTTTTTTTTTTCTGGTGAGTAATATTTTAGTCATAAATCTAGAAAAAAAAATAAAAAGAGAGCATAAATCTTACATGAATGATCTCACTCAGTAACTCACTCTTTCTTGAATGTTTTTTATTAAAACTTGTGTTGACTTTGAAAATTGAATGGTACTTAGGGAAACCTATTGTCTGATGTGTACAAGTAAAGTAAAAAACATTTTAAACAGTATTTACAGATTATATGAACCATATATAGTACAGTACATCATAATGAATTATGATTGCGAAATGTGTACAATTGATTCAATTAACACATTAAGGTAATAATAGTACATTTCACTATATAAATATCTAGTTAACATGGAAAGGTCAAGGAATTAGATGAATTTTATTTAAATTCTTGGCCAGACGTCTTCTGCCTCTGAATCACTACAGGTCCCTCTCTATCAAAATTATTTCTGATCATTAACTATTGATGATAAATGCTACGAAATTGCATCCTACTAAAACATTGCTATGACATTTCCTGATTTCATCCTTTCTTTCTATTATCATTAAACATTTATTATAACATTTATAATTCTAGTATCTCTTAAATATGAAATTTCTATACTAAATTGTTAGAAAGGGACTTATAGCAAGTTTATCTACTTCTTTAAGTACAGTTATCATAAGATGTAGTCAAAATCACTTATGGATAAAAAGATCCTACAAACATCTTTATTATAAAAGATAACCCCCGAAGATTATTTCATGAAGTATCTATTGAGCATGATGATTCAAAATGCATTCTATAAATTTAGGGAATAAAATAAATTTCATATATTACAAACTTAATAATACATATATGTCATGCATGTAAATACGTTTTTGATGCATCAATGCCCAATTTAGGTACATGATCGTGATAGAATAGTATAACGTGCATGATTTTTTTTTCTTTTTAGTCATATTATAATATTATTCTAAAACAATTACAATAAACCCTCAACACATGCTTAATCCAATTACAATTCACAAATTATTTTAATAATAACTTGTAAAACATACAGATGAATTTTAATAGCACTAAATGTAAAATTTATGTAAAATTAATAAAAAAAATGTTATAACAAAAAGTTGATCCTCCCAGATCAGTAATTTTGTTATAACCTTTATATTCTATATCAAACAGCAAAAAAAACAATAGAAATTTTAATTTGGACAAAAAGATCAGTTGGAACTTATAGAACTCATAGAATACTCATAGAATAATATATCATTGTATGACAATACTCATATTGGTACTTGGACGGGAAAAATCTATAGTTCTTAGATACAGAAATGGTAGTGTGGTTACATAAAAATTCAATGGTCAAAACAAGAGGTTTATGACTGTTTACATGCAGCCCATCATATATTTCACTACAACGTTTATAAATGGAATTTTAGGAGTTTTTTTTCATACAGCGTTTTGAAGGCCACATTACATAATCTTAATTCCACATCATCCTAAGTATGGGAATAGGCAAAAGTAAATACTTTCTTCTCCTGTCCTAGTTGTGTCTTCAGGTTCGAAATCCCTGTAAGTGAAAAATAATATAAGAAAAAAAAGCTAACTGATACCCCATTGGTACCTCTGCTTCTTTTATTAGTCATCCCCCTCAACCAGGTCTTTAAAATGTTTTTTTTTATGCATGATGAAATCAAAGGAGGTAATGGAAAACTGTTAAATATTTATTCTCTATTTTAATGAATTTTAAGTAAGCTTTTGTTGAAGGTTGTTGGCTGTTTTTCTTTAAGATTTATTTAAATTATCGTGTTTTCCGGTTTTGTCGTTGCCTTTTCGGACCTTTGACACTCGAATTGCCCATTGGTGCATCTTTGCTTAATATAGTACACATAATCCATTACCTTACAAATGTATTTATAAAACCCTCTTCCATCTCGTTTTTCTCTTACTCCCAGAAGATTGTCTATCCTGTGATTCATTTGCTTTAGCATGTCCAGTGTGTCTCCCATCTTGGCTCTCATCTTTGTTTTTACTAGAGTTCTTATCATTTCTTCTATAAGTCTGTTGATCTGATCGTTCTGTTCCTCGCCTTTGATACCAATGACCCTTTGTTTCCAACTTTCCAGCTCTATATTGCTCTGGGTGCGTTTCTGTAGATGCATCATTCTGTCTCCGTCTGTCTGGTTTGTCACCTTGTTTAGTATAATCACCGATAACACGCGAGCTACCTCGTTGAAAAGCATCTTTAGTTTGAGTACCATCAAAAGTTGTAGTATTACGGTTTTCTCTAGACCAAGCGCACTGTTCGCCTTTAGTGTTTCGTTTATCAAAACTTGGTCGGGTTGAGTCCATCCTCTGTTCAGGAGGCAGATTATCATTAGTTTTTCGTCTACGTTCGGCCCAACATTCAAAGGATTGAGGGTTTGTACTACTTTTAGCAAAATGATGCTGGAGAAAGTCATTTGGGCCATCAACCCTCAGCGACGAAGGTACTGCAAGAAAGCTTTCTTTTTTTAAGTCTGTTAATAATCTTGTTTTGTCTCTTTTCTGTTGACCCTTAGCAATGTCTTTTTTCAGACGCGTAGCAGCATGTTTCTCATTGCATATCTTTTCTTTGGCCGCATTGATATCTGGTGTCATTTGGTCTTCTGAAATAGAGGATAGTGTCTCCTGGTTTTTGTTGGTATCGTTGGTGCTTTGTTTTCTTACTGACAAGATAAGTTGTTCTTGTGTTTCTAGATGTATTGCCTGGTCAATGTTATATGCTCCAATACAAACATCACACGACGAGCTGCTGATCACGCAAGGCATCAAATGACCTACAAATAATTGTTTTGAAATATGTTTACAATTAAACAAAATATTGTTACGCACAAGTACAGGTGCAGGGAGGTCGTTTACGAGAACGAGACGTTTTTGTTCAACCGTTCGATATTTCGGTAAATCTATTACATTCGTATTTAAATTTTCAAATAATACCGTTTTTGTAAATTGTACTCTTTAAGTTCACTCTTGATCTGTCGGTAGTCGAATAAATGTAGCTTATTCAATTAACAAAATTTATATATCTTATTTATAGGCCTCGTTATACTTTTTGACTTTAACGAACTTGATCGTTGAATTTTGTTTTTATTTGTATATTTTTATGCTCTGTGGTATTTTAATTAATTTACTCTGTTTATCCTTGCTACAATATGAGAATGATATTTCTATAGATGTAAATACTTTTCTTACTCACCATTTGGGCATGCTTTCCAATCTCCCTCATGTACACCATATGCTCTGGTAATCTGTGGTACTTTTATTGCTTCGTCAATGTATATTTCATTTCTCATAACACCATATAAAACACTGAAATGTTCCTCTATTTCATCCCTTCTTTCTCTAACCATTAATTCTATTATGTACTCTGCGAATTGATTTAAACTAAGATTCATAAAATCATCTTCTTTATCGTCAGACAGAGAGCCATTCTCGAATTTGATCTTTACACGAAATTGTTTGTTAACTACATTTTCATTTGATGTGACATAGAGCAACATCCAATAGCAATGAAGCTTGTATATTTGCTGATAGATCGATAAACATCTTGATGGTAGATGTAAATGCTCGTAATCGTTGATAGCCCGTGTCAGGTTTTCAGAATATTGTTTCAGTTGGTCTAAATCCCATATTGTTGACTTTCCCTCATATTTATATCTTATCAGCTCTAAAAACTGTAGAAAGATTCCTGTGTATTTTGTACATGCTGATAGGTTTTGTATATTAATACACGGAAATGATTGTTCTTTACAAACCCTTATTGCTCTTATTTGTCTTTTTGCATTTTCCATTAACATTTTCTTTACTTTTAAAGTTGCATTGTATCGAGGATGTGCACGTACAATTGTTTTGCATTCTGGACAACGGATCAGCAGATTCTCTGAAGTCTCTTGTATATGCCGATCAAGGATGGAACTTTCAAAAGCATGGTTACAATCGAGTAACATAATAACGTTTTGTTGGTAAGAATCTGACAGTCCAACAATTTTCTCGGGTGTGCAAATAACACACGGTGAGCATGGTTCGCCACAGAACCCACGACAGTTGTGACCACAAGCTAGCTGGACCGGGCATTGTTCTAAGCACGGTTCTCTGTTACATACCTCATAGCATAGGTTTGAGCAAGTTGCATGAGGACAGATCCAATCGCAGCGTTTTCTACACGGTTCACACGGCTCATTGCAATTCTTGTTGCATTTATTATGGTTACAGAAAAATGAACATGGTTCACAGCAAGGTCTGTAGTTGTAGCACTGGAAAGCTTGACATTCGTGTCCACAGACCAAATTACGAATACAAAGTGAGTCACACGATTCATGGGCCATCTTAGTGTTACATTCATGACATTTCCCAGAACATTTATGGCCGCATAACATTCTAAATTGACATCGTTCGATACATTTATTTTTGTTTGGATCAGAACATATGATTTCTCTTTTATGTCCACACAACAATTGAACATCGGACAATTTATACCGACACTTCAGCAAACTTGATTCTGAAAACTCCATCTCTTGTGCTTGGTGGCATTCTATCAATGCATCATGTCCACATTCAGGAAATGTATAGGTAACAAGTTTCTGACAATAAGAGATTTCATCGACGAGACATTTTCGAGTTGTGGGGTCATTACAAGTTGCAATCTGGATAGCTTTAACCCATGTTATTTCAGTTGTAGGCCCACAAACGTCCAACTCACAGCTAACTTCCTTTCTACATTTCATACGTATATTTATTCCAGTATGTCCCTCTAGTAGTAGCTTTTGGTTCCAACATTCTACCATAATATGGTGTTTACATTTTGGAAATGTATATGAAACAAGAATTCTGCAACGATGTGCTTCACCAATGAGCTGTTTTCGAATGTTTGGATCGTTGGTAGCCAAAGCTTTGACAGCACGAAAGCACGGAAGTTGAATTGTATGTCCACAATCTAAAATAAAATCGACTTCTTTTTCGCATTTTATTCCGAGCATTTCTTCAGGTGTTCCTTTCATCAATAGTTTTTGCTTCCAGCATTCGATATCGATAGAGTGCTTACAATGCTGTGATAACTGTGCTCTCTGAATAATTGTACATTTGTAACGATCTTTCAGTACGTTTTCTTTATCATCAAGCATTAAACGATTGTTCGTTTCAAGTAAGAGAAGGGACTTAACGACTGATATGCGTTCTTCGGAATCCTTTGCTGTCAAGAAGCATGGGAGTTTAATTTCATGTCCACAAAGTTCTGATTCAACTTTTACCTCTTCTTTACAAATAATTTTATAAAGCTTTTCGGACCTGCCATCTGGAAACCTTGAGTTTTTCCAGCACTCTATTTCATAAAAATGATCACAATTCTTGTATTGAACTCTGACATTTGTTTTACAGTTGTACATTCTACTAATAGATATCCTAGATCTAACCTCTTTTGATTCTGAAAGGTATTTCGTCTTTTCATTACACGGGACGAAGATTTCGTGACCACAATCCTCTAATATAAGCTCGACGATCTCTGTACATTTACATATTTTTTCCAATCCTGAAAGATATTTTGTCTTTGTATTACATTCGACGTTGATTTTGTGGCCACAACTGTCTAATATAAGCTGGACAGTCTCCTTGCATCTGCATAAATCTCTGGATCCTGAAAGGTACTTCGTCTTTGTGTCACACAGAACGCTTATTTCATGTCCACATTCTTCTAATGTAAGCTGGACCGTCTCTGTACATCTACACATAGTATCATAGTGACATATCTCCTTACATATATGACCTTGCGAACAAACTTTTTCACATTTATTGTCACATTTAGTGGTCATAAGTTGACTACAACATTGTACGGTTTTCGTATGGCCACAATCTAGCATTTTATCGATCATTTCAGTGCAAAACAGGGAGGTATCTGCCGCCCTATAACATGTGAAGGGGCCGAATCTATTACTTTCAAACTCAGACGCAGTTTTCAACGCTGAAGAACAAGGAACAGTTTTCTCGTGTCCACAATCTTCGAATGTCTTTATCACGTCTACACGACATGATTTTTTTCGATTGTAACAAAGGTCACAGCATTTAGATACAAGGTCATGTCCACAATCTCTAATTTCCTTCACTTTAGTTTTACATGCAATGTTTTTTGGGTCATTGTAACACTGCATTTCTGCAAAGTGATCGCAGGGTAATTTTCTATTCACAATTAGAGGACAATAGCAAAGTTCTGGAAAATGGCACTCCTTTTGGCAAAGATGATCATCTGGACATCTTTTGTTGCAAACTTTGGTACAGATATATGCCTCATGATTTCGATCAACAGGGTGACAGTGCAATTTACAAGCATGTCCGCAATCCAATCGTTCTTCGCAAAGTTTATTACATCCGCCGTCAGGAGCCTTAGTGAAATCGTCAACTTTTTCTGCCATAATTCCAGCTTCTTTGTTGTGGTTTTGACAAACAAGAGGTAAAGCTTTTCCAAAACAATCACCTATGTTTGTTTCAGAAGTGTTGTCTTTTGATTGTAGCATTTTAATAATGTATTGCCAACTTTTACACTTATTACACAACGTATTACTGTCTCCTATGATATAAAGACCAATTTTTGCTCTTGATAATGCAACGCATATTCTATTTTCTTTTGACAAAAATCCAATATCTCCCTGATCGTTGCTTCGAACCAATGACAAAATAATTATTTCATTCTCCTCCCCTTGATAGTTGTCCAAAACACATAATTTCACATTCCAAAACTTCTCGGCAAGCAACTTTTCTTTAATACATAAAACTTGACCTGCATAAGGAGTTAGAATCGTTATGTCTGTGTTTTTATAACCTTGTTTGATCAGGTAACTATATAAGGCTACAACGTATTTCGCCTCATGTTCATTTGAATAACTTTTTAGTTCTTCGTTTCTTTTTTCGGCCTGTCTATGGTCAATGAAAAATAAATTCTTTGTTATTCCTTTCACATTTTCGTATTTGGTAACATTAATATGGTCGTTGAGGACTGGATATATATGTCTTACCAAATCTGCTATTTCTGGTCTCATTCTATGCTGCTCTGCCAAACAATGATATTCCATTCCGTTTTCAATCATTCTTTCGAACAGTGATATCGACAAATTATATCTAACTGCGAGCTCCCGAACAGCAGTTTTGGGCTCTAGCTGCTTGTGGTCTCCGATGAGAACTAAATGTTCACATCCTGGGTTAATAGCAGACACTATGTGTGCTTCCGGGACTTCTGCAGCCTCTTCGATAATTGTAATTTTTGGTGAAACTCTTTTTAAAAGTTCATTATATCGAGCTGCACACGTTGTTGTCATTCCAATTACAGTGGCATTTCGAAGAATCTGTTCATCTACTTCCAGTCTTGCTTTTTTATATTCTTCAAATATGGCATTGAATTGCTGGCCTTTTTCTTTTATTTTTAAGAGCAAGTCTTTTTCGTACAATTTTTGCCAATACCTATACAGTTTCCATCTGTTTTCATAACTTAGATCCCATAAGTTCGTGGAGTCCTGAATAAAATCAATTTCTGTCACAGTTTTTGACTGCAACTCCTGAATAAAGCGATTGCCTTCATCAATCAGGAAATATTTTAAGTATTGCTTCTTTGTATCATTTGTGAGAGTATTCAGTTGCTCCACTATATCTTTTCCAATGACAGACACGTTTAATTGAACGTGCTGATCTCCATCAACGGTTCTTTCATTTATCATATCTTCATTTTCCAGATCCTCCTCTTGTTGGTCTTGGTTCTGTCCTTCCATAATAGTCGGTGGTCGTCTAGGATATTTGTTTCTTGACTTCTTTGCCTTTTCCTTGGCAGTTTGTAACCACATTTCGGGCAAAACACCAAGCCAATGATACCAGTTTACATCAGAGTCCAAATAAAGATCCTCATGATACTCTTCTGGAATTACATATTTCATTATTTCAAAATTAAGAACTAGTCGTTGGGTTTTGAGAACATCGATTATTTTACGATTTATTAATATTGCCCTTTTGGTTCTTTCAGCTTTTGTCATAACATCGTAATACCCGTGTCTGGTATCAATATTTTTTCGATGATTTTTGATTACGTAATTTTCTAATTTGGGATTTTTACACTGATTTCCTATTCGCACAAGAAACTCTCTTGATACATCTATCGGAACGAAATCAATGATTCCCTCTAAAAATTGATCTAAGGCATGATTGGTATAACACACCACTAACAGTGATCATTGCTTTTCAGTTTCGTTCCCTTGCTTTATGTTATGAAGTAAGGCTTTCGCTATCTGTAAGCCAAGGTATGTTTTTCCAGTACCAGGTGGACCTTGTATCAATACAAACTCGTTTAGAAGTGCAGATGTAAAGGCTCTTTTCTGTGAATCGTCCATGCGTAGTTCTTCTCCAGACGGCCATGTGGTACTTAAAGTACAACTCTTATTTATTGTAACAACGCCCTCTCCATCTTGTCGTCTACTATCAACCTTTATTCTGGAGCCATGTACGATTGGTGTTAAATCATACGACACTTCCTCGTTAACCAATAAATATTTTGGCATGTCTATTTCTTTTTGACAAAACACGATGTACTTTTGAAACAGAAAGTGTTCCTCTTGGATGGATTGGAGAGCAGACAAAACGTGGTAGTAAGCCTCGAAGTAAGCGGATGTTGTTTCGATGATAATACCCATAATACCTTTAGGTATTTTTTGCTTTGGATTTGTTCTGATAATCTTCACTGTTACAATGCCTCTTTGTCTTGTTTCTTTGTCAGATTCTGCTACTATAGCAAACATTATGGATTGGAACCGATCAAATGATAAGATCAAAAGAGAACCATATATTAGCCGTTTGGAATTTACCCATCTAATTCGGCTCAAATGGTCAGGATCTAGACATACATTATACACCTCTCCATGCTCTACTGAAGTACTAGTCTGGCTTTCAATCCAGACATTTCTGTACATGCGACCACTTTCTAAACGAAAACTTCTATGATTGATTTTATGGTCTTTGATGATGAATTCTTCATAGGCTTCTCTGAGTGGGGCAATACAGTCCTCTCTATATAATCTAAATTGTACATCAAGGTAATGGTCTAAGTCTTTATATTCTCCGCTCTTCTTGTTCTTCCGTAAAAACTGGATAGGGTACACTAAGTCTTCGTCTGTTGGGAGGATCGAAAGTTCTCTGAAGTTTTCTGGTGGACGTAAGTTGTCTTCTTTGTTATCAATTCGAGGTTTGTCCTGCGATTTTTGAACAAGAGTATCAAGTATTCTCTTTTTGATTTGAAATATGCGATTTAAAGTTTCAGCTTGATCAACACGTGTGTTCGCTATGGTCATTTCATTACGCAATAACTCAATAAACCCCATGTTCTGAACTGTTGCCATTGATGTTGGTATATTTAAAGAAACTCTCTCGTATATTACCACGAAATCCTTTAGTAAACAGTTCAAGTCGTGACATTCACCTAAATTTTCTTCGTTTTGCAAGAGGGGGATACAAATTTTTGTAATAAAGTTTTGATCTGATATTTGTCTACAAAGCTCTAGAACCATCGTCTTATCTAAATTCTCACCACGTGATAAGATATCTGCAACATTGTGAAGATCACGTGACACCTCTGTCATCTTTACGTTATTAGATGAGACGATTTTAGTGATGACTCTCACCAGTTCTTGTAAGTCCATTTCCAAAGGAACAGTCTTCTCGCTCGCGCCAGTTTCCATGGCGTTCTTATTGTATGATGACCCTCAATGTGAATCATACATTCTCAAAATTCATTGTATTTTTCTGAAAAGGAATAAATAACGTGTGTTAACAATATGTCAAGTTATTGTCGTATGCGATCTCTCTATAGCAGTACACCTTTTTTGCATTGGGATACATTAACTACACAAAAACTTATTTATGTATATCATCATCGTGTTCTACCACAAAACTGTCCTGTCCCTTCAATTCACGAACATATTGTCTCATGTCAAAATAGGGCTATTTATTTTCATACTGGAATTATTCGCATGTGACATGTGTGAATCTTAAAAACTGAAAAGATTTATTGAAAAAAAATTGACTTAATAATTATTGTATAATAACTTGGCAATATGTTGATCATATTTGGATAAGAGATTTTTTACAAGAAATCAACATTCCGATAAGCACAAACTGTGCTACACTCCTCTCCGGTTTATTAGTATCAGTCATTGGTAAAAAAAAATCAAAATTCTATCGGAGGATTAGTTCATATTAAAATTATTTAGACTGTATGTTGTATGCTGAGAGGATTACCATCCAACTGTGTACCACCACCATGATGTGATTTGTGTTACTACAGTCAGAGAGGTGGTGACAAAATATTATCTCCCTTGTAAATATTTTTGTATGTTTCATGAGTTGAAATGCACATCATTATTAAGGACGCACTGAGCTGAAATCACCGACTTAATCTTCAAGTGAATGGACAAAATATGTTTTTTTTTCTTAGCAAGGATGATTTACGCATAGAATAATAATTTGTGACAAAAAAGGAATTTATTATCTCTAAGGAATAACCGGAACTCTATAAAGGTGATAAATATGTTGAATTTTAAAAATAATGGTAAGTGCGACGGGTTACATACTTTGACAGATGACGACCAATCCTATGCTTTTTGTGTGGTTAAAATTTTAAGGAAATCGGAGAATGATGTTTTTTTTTTGTCACAAGCAAGTCTAAAACGTTGCTAGGCAAATGAAGGGAGACGATTAAAGTTTTACAAATCGAACAAACCTTACTTTATAGAACTCCCCCTTCTAAAACGTTATTTTACACTTGCTTATTATCATTCTAGTTCTAAGACATGCATTATATTAATAAAAAGTAAAATTTAAAGTTTCATCAGTTTAAGCCTATTTTAATAGCAGAATTTAAGAAAAAATATGTTAGGAAGTCGAATAGACCATTACTATTTTTAGCTGGGTATGGGATACTCTCAATGTTTATTGATTTTATGAATGAAATTTCTATATTTAGAAAGGGGAATTCACAAATAACTTATGAAATTAGCACAATTTTGAACATAATTTCTTATCAATTCCGCTATAGCGACGGGTTCAGGACTTTTTGATCAGAAAGAATGGAGTCTTATCTGTTGGATATATTTTTTTCAGATTTTTTTAACATGAAGTTTTTTTTTGTCACAAAGGAAATCAGACCCCATAATATCACTTAACATGAGAAATGTGCTCTTTTCCTGTTGAATATTTAATAAACCATCGCAAATTTGGTGTTATATAATTTCATTTTACATATTTTATGTCATATTTTATTTAAAAAGTTACTTTAATATACTTTTTAATGCCCATAGTTACAACGTAAACATCCCGAATCAAATTCCATCTTATTTACTGAAGAGCGCATATTCTTTTGTCTCGTTCTGACCACCTTTCTGACTGACTACCTGACCATGATATCGCAATGGAAGAGGGAAGTTAAGGGGGCTCGAGGGTCTAAATTTTTAATTATTGATTTTTCTGTAAATTGGCACACTTGTAGTCCTTTGTGTATGGATAAAAAAATATGCAATAAAGAATTGGGGTCACCGTTCATTCAAGCCCGCTATTGAGGTTCTAAAAATAGGCTATTACCCATCTATTTTATATAGATTATATAGGGAAAATGATAATTTAAACATGTTAAAGCTTAAAAATGAAATAGAAAAAAATCTAAACAACAGAATTTCTTCAAATTTGCAAAGAATGTGTGTTTTAATGCAATCTTCAAACTGAATCAATAAAAATTTGGGGTCAAATGAAATTAAAAAAACTGTTGAAATTTTGGCATTTTTCGCACAAAATATAAAGAAAATGAGGATTTCAATGTAAAACATGGCATACAGAAAGAACTGTGCAATAGAATTTCTTCAAATTTGGACAGAAGCTGTGTTGATTAATGTAATCAGTGACGATGCTACAGACATTCGGAGGATTGTCCGATACAATACCGCTGCGCAAAAAATATGCGCAAATTTTGACCCGCGAGCCTCCTTAAGTTCCACAAAACCTGGTTCCACCAACCTTTTGTTTTGAATTGCCTGTTCCCAATCAGAACCATGGAGATCTTCAATTTATCCCGCCTTGTTTTGTCTTATCAGACATTTTTATTTATCATTGCAGTTTGGTAATTTGGTCTCATAACCTTTATTTCCAAATGAATGTGAAAATTTTTGCAATGAAAATACAACGCAGGGTTTCATCGTCAAAAAAGTTAAATTACTTTTTCTGAATTAAAATCAACAAGTTTATATAAAATTGTTTTAATCACTTTGTTTGTGGTCGGGTGGACACACATGCAGTGGAGGTAAAATCTATCCAAAACATCTTCTTATGCAAAATTAAGGTCACAGTTGTGTGGCAGATGACTGAAACATTTCATAAACAAATAAGGAATTTTGGTTCCACTATGGTGGTTCTAGATATTATATCCATTCCAAGGATGACGCGAATCGAGCCATGCAATTTTTTATTAACACTTTATATAGACAACTTGAGTCTTATCATTATTGCTAACCCGTTAAGGATTTTTTATATTCAATTTTTCTAACGGGCTTCAGCCTTATTGGTTATAAGAAAAATTATTTCACTTAAATCGCTTCTAATTGGCATAGAGATAATGTAGTAGGCTATAAGTAAAATATTTCTTTTGTACAAAAATACCCGGCTTGAGTCGCGTGTTTCTAGGATTGATATCGTTATTATCAAGAAACATACTAGGCCTTAAATTACTGAACAAAAAATCAAGCAATGATTACGGAGTTATCGACGATTACGGAGTTATTGAAGTGTTTAAGTAAGGCCATAATTGCACCATTGTTTTAGACACGTAGCCCGTTGTCCATATATAGTACCTTAAAACCAAATATCAGATGACAAGGTACTATACTTTTGTAGTCATTCATTTTCCATAATACCCTATTTAAAATATAGTGCACAAGCCCAGAATTTACCGATTCGTTGGAATGTGCAAATTGAATAAGGTCACGGTCACGCAGAATTCATCTAGAATTTCAAGGTCTAAACAAAGAGAACCACTTTTTATGTATTTTGTTATGTGCCTACTCTTCACTATGTGCAGAATACCCAAAATAATTTAACCAAGATTGGTGATGGTTACAAAAACATTTCCCCCTAACTTTAGTTCGTAATATTTAAAAAGCACATGTATATGTAATCGTCTTCTTTATTTCCGACACTTTTATCCGTAAATAACTGCCTTTGACGTTAAACTGCGAACTTGTAAACTGTTTTCACAATAAAGAAGTTGTAAAGCCAGACTATGATTAGGATTTTTTTCTAAGCAGTCAACAATCGCTCAAACGAATAATTTATAAAAGACGTTTAAATTAATGAAATGGATTTCAGTAAATAATAGTTCAGTAAAGATGAATAACCATACTTTGGTAATACAATTATGTCGAGCAAAACTAAGTTATTCGATATACCTACATTATAACATGTATTAATTGTCAAAAAGCTCTTTGTATAAGTACATTTTCTTTTAAATTTGTCATTTAATATTTATCAACTTGATATAAGGCACCTTAATAAACTAAAATGGAAATCTTCCAATTTTATAGAAACTATGACTTGACATGGTTGTTCCACACAAAATGTGCATGGAGATAGAAACTTAATCAAACAAGAGGCTCCCTGAATCGCTAAATGATTATTTGCATATTTTGGGGATGCGAAAAAAATCCCCTTAAAGATTCGGTTTAGTGGGAAAACGGTCGATAACGACAGACACAAAATGTTCACGAAAGCCGGTCCAAACAAGCTCAAAGGTGACCTAATCCCATATAAATCAACCAATGATTACGGAGTTATTGAAGTGTTTGAGTAAGGCTATGGTTGCACCATGGTTTTAGACACGTAGCCCGTTGTCCATATATAGTACCTTAAAACCAAATATCAGATGACAAGGTACTATACTTTTGTAGTCATTCATTTTCCATAAAACCCTATTTAAAATATAGTGCACAAGCCCAGAATTTACCGATTCGTTGGAATGTGCAAATTGAATATGGTCACGGTCACTCAGAATTCACCTAGAATTTCAAGGTCGAAACAAAGAACCACTTTTTATATATTGTGTTATATACCTACTCTCCACTTTCGTGCTATATGCAGGATACCCAAAGAATTTAACCAAGATTTGTGATGGTTACACAGAACCAAATATGCTAAAATATTTAGAACCGCGGATGCAAAGTAATGACAATAACTTATATCCAATTTACAGTAAAGATATAAATGTGACATTAAATTTTGCCCACCCATAACAAAACGCATTGAAATGGCTTACTAAAAGTATTCCCCCCTAACTTTATCAAGTGACCATAGTGGGAAGGAAAAACTAGAAAATATGACTTACGTCGTAAATATCACATGGGAATTACATCTTGGTTCCTTTCCTACGCTTCAGAACAACAACAAAACAATCTATAAAAAAACAAATAATTCTAGTTCGTAATATTTAAAAATCAAATGTATGGAATCGATTTACTTCCTTCAGACACTTTTATCCGTAAATAAGTGCCTTTGACGTTAAACTGCGAACTTGTAAACCGTTTGCACAATTAAGAAGTTGTAAAGCCAGACTATGATTAGCAACAACAATCGCTCAAACAAATAATTTATGAAAGACGTTTGAATTAATGAAATGGATTTCAGTAAATAATAGTTCAGTAAAGATGAATAACCATACTTTGGTAATACAATTATGTCGATTCGATATACCTACATTAAACATGTATTAATTGTCAAAAAGCTCTTTGTATAAGTACATTTTTCAAATTTGTCATTTAATATATCGATCAACTTGAGTTCATACATATAAGGCACCTAAAAAAGCTAAAATGGAAATCTTCCAATTTTATAGAAATTATGACTACACATGGTTGTTCCACACAAAATGTGCATCGAGATAGAAACTAATTCAAACAAGAGGCTCCCTGAATCGCTAAATGATTATTTGCATATTTTGGGGATGCGGAAAAGGATTCGGCTTACTGGGAAAACGGTCGATAACGACAGACACAAAATGTTCACGAAAGCCGGTCCATGGAGGCTCAAAGGAGACCTAATCCCACATAAAGACTTTTTTTTCATACTGTCGTTTTACGATGGATACTGAAGGTGTATATGTATATACCCAGGGGAAAGTACTCTAATCTTTTTATTGGCTGTCAAGTATCAGACCAGTATGCAGAGTGATTTTTCACTTGTAAATTTTATTGAATACCTAAATTAAAAAAAGTATTTATATCTGAATACTAGTATCACCTATATTATTATCAAGTTGAAAAATTATACCTATTGTACATGTATCCATAGGAAATACAATCCCTCCTACACCCTTCACACCACCATCGCGAAGTTCTTTGTTTTGTATGTTTTATGTCCAGTCAGCAATATTCAGTCATAATCAGGACAAGAACAAATTGAAACAACAAATTGAATTGTGGAGACCCACCAGGAAACAGCACCCATAACACAGACCCATGTATATCATGCAAAAAAGGGCCAGTTCTAGTTTAATATGTATTACTTTGTTACGGCCTTGTCTCCCGTTTGATTCAGATGGTATCAGGTATGTTTTTAATCCCCCCGCTTGTAAAGAGGGGGTATATAGTGATAGGGGTGTCCGTTCATCCGTGTATCCGTCCTTCCGTTACACCTTTGGATATCCATCTCATATCCACAGCTCCTTCTACACTCCTGGATGGATTTTCATGAAACTTTCACACAATCTTAGTGCATAATGTAGATATGCATTTCCTATTTTAAAATTTTATAATAATGATTTTTTGGGGTTTCCCATAGCAACAATAATGCAGCTTCTTTGACATTTTAATGGGCGGAGATACAATGTGGTCCAATTAGTCTTAAAATGGAACAAATCGAATTTCTTTATTTTACTCGCACAAAGCTTCAAAGTGGTTCAGTACTGCTAAACACACATATAAATAGCTTACAAGTTTTATGGAAATTTTGATTTAAAACCACAGTTAATATGCATTGCTATATAAAATTACATTTTCAATATTCTTATCCAGAACTTCATCATAAAGCTCAAGATCAATTCAAAAATATATGCTTTCACAAAAATCTTGAAAATTGCGAAAATTGTCCAAAACTTTTAACTGGATTCGTCATGTAACATTAGCAACATTTACCAAATATACCATCTAATGGATAAAACTTCGCTTTCGGCGTTGATCCATTCACAGGAAATTGCTCACCTCTATTAATATTATGTTAGAGTTAATGTGCAGTACGGAAAATAACACTGTGTTTTTTTTTTCGTACCACACATTAACTCTTACAAAATATTGATAGAGGGGAATAAGTCCCTGTATTCTATGACGAGTAATAGGACCGCATTGTAGCTGCGCCCAACCAAAGATGTCAAAGGTGCTATATTATTGTAGCTTGGTTTCCAATAGTAAAATATTAACTAAGCCATTAGACAAGAAGGGGTACCCATCTCTTATCCAAAACTCCCTCTTAATCCCTCAATAGATTTTCATGAAATTTTCAAACAGTCTTTAATTTGTGTCATATATTTTTTTTAATTTGATCTGATTAATGATAGTGCGCGAGGTTATCTAAACTTATCTATTTGTGAACAGCCGCTCACAGTTTTTCTTTTTCCTTCTGTGATTACAAAAAATATATCTTAACCTTAATTATAAGTCCGTTTGAGTTTTATAAATCAACGAAAAATGGCTTGTAAATTCACGTCTTGCATAATATTTTAACTATTTTAGTATGTCATGACTTTTTAATGGCATACGAACTCGGGCAAAAAATTTCAAAATTTTTGCATTATTAATAAAAATGTTTTCCATAGACCTTAATAGTAAAAATGGACCAAAAATTCATAGAAATCCATGGGAGTACAACCTTGTGACCAGGAACAGCATTTGCTCCGTATACCTTTAAAAATCCTTTGTGGAGCTAATTGGTCATCTAATCTCCTATTGTTAGTCCTTTCAATTATGTTCAGGTGGGCCCAACACCTGGCTGTTCCGTCAGATAAACACACCATTTAAGGTATTTTCAAAATTAGTGAAATATTTATCATTCGACTATATGGAAAACCTTTTTGTTTTAGTAGATAACATCTTGGTTTTTGTTATCAGAGTTCGTATACTAATAAAAAGCTTATTTGTGTTTAAAAAATAAATTTTATTTGAGAGACAAAAAAATTTAAAAGAATTTTCGTTGATTTATAGAACTCAAATGGACTATATGCATTTATTCCTGTTCTATGTCTACATGTACTTACTTATTCTATTCAGGAAGCAGAAGCCAAGTTCTGTAAACTACAGTCATCCTAACTGAAACGTGAATGTGATCAATATGCAATAATCTGTTATCAATATTTAAATGTTGTGTGAATCCCATGACTTGATTTCAGAAAAAAAAAACATTCATTCTACTTTCGTTTATGTCTAAGGCCAAATAAAAATATAGTTAGCTTTTCAGGCAACTGCCTCATCTGTTCTGGGACACCTTCATTATCCCTTTTTATTGCTTTTTCATACAATAAAAACAAAATATCACATACCCCATTACTTTTTTCTAGCTGTATAGTGTTGACAGTATAAAAATTTGCCTCATACACTTTTGTACATGTTGAAAAAAATGCTCATAGAAACAAAAAAAAGTAACTTTGTATGGCCTAATATGACAAAATGCCAGCAAGCAAAAACCTGATTAGTGACTATTCATTTATGAAATGAGAATAAAAAAAAACGTCAAAGTTAAAAATGGCCGGATTTCGTTAAACAGGAAGTACCTGAACTTGTATCACACATTATTTATGATAATCTAATGGGTGTCCGTTCGATAGTCCGAAGGGTCGATAGTCCGAAGGGGCAATGGTCCGAAGGGTCGATAGTCCGAAGGGTCATTGGTCCGATAACGCACTCATCCATTCATAACATAAAGAATCCTGACCACCCGTGTGGGCACGGTACGTCTAAACACCATACAGGACTCCTTAGTGCACTAAGGACCCAAAATGTGCACTAAGGACATGATGCATTTGTTTAAGATTAATAAAAGACCGTTTAATGGTTTCTTATCATTATAAATTATATAAATCGAAAGTTTTATAAAGATATTATTATCGGTTTTTAAGTAATTAAGGATTTTGTAAAAATCCTTTGATATTCCGCGACAAGATCCCGCTGAGATCAATCAAATCGAGCGTGAAAATTCAATAAGCATATAATTAACAATTATATTAATACAGGAAGAAGCAGAGGTACCAATGGGGTATCCGAATGTCAAAAGTCCGAAAGGGCAGAGACTAAACCAGTAAACACAAACAAGAACGGGACAAAAACAGACAACACGTAAAACATGGAAACACAAAACAACTGAATATCAATCAACAACGCGAACTCCAGTCGAAACAAGAGTGAACTCAGGTGCTCCGGAAGAGTAAGCAGTTCCTGCTTGCTATAGCACACCCGTCGCGTTGCCAATAGTCCATTCAGCGTGTCAAATCCAGTAAAGGAAGACAAAACAACACCCCATGACAAACCAACATCTGCACTCATCTGAGAGATCGAAATCCCATATTTGTCTATAAGTGCATGATGTCTTCCGTAAAATTTCTTGAGTGAAGACAGCAACCGAGGAGCAACATAACCCTGTGTGAGCAATTTTTGCGTCAGACTTGTCGCTCTGCTAAGGAAATCGATGTAAGTCCCGCACGCTCTGGAGTAACGAATCAATTGAGATACGTAAACTCCATAAGCTGAATATTGCTACACAAGAAGGGGAAGTTGACGATTGGAAAGTTGAAGTCATCACGTTTGTCATAGAGCCTTGTTGAAAGTCTTCCTTGAGAGTCAATTTCGAGATGTAGATCTAAATATGAAGCAGACTTCCTAGACTCCGTTGTGTCCTTTATCTCAAGCTCCTGGGGATATATGAGATGGAGAAAGTCACCAAATCGAGAATTGTTTAGTGAAAGGACATCATCAATATAACGGAACGTGAGGTTGAAAGAGAGAGCTAGTCTACGGTCTTTTTTGTCTATAAAGAAGAGATTGCAAGAAGTCTGCTTCATATGAATGAAGAAACAAATCAGCAAGCAAAGGTGCACAATTAGTGCCCATTGGAATCCCTATTGTTTGCTGAAAAACACGTCCACCAAACTGAACAAATATGTTGTCAATAAGAAAGTTGAGCATGTCGATTATTTGGTCTTCTGTAAATTTGTTCTTTTTCTTGGACTCATTGATGACAAAGTAAGTCTTGGTATAATCGACTACAAGAAATTTGTACCTGCGTTTTCCATTCTTTTTGAAAAAGCTGCGTTTAATCAGCTGTGCCAATCGCGATTTCAGTTGTTCATGTGGAATAGAAGTGTAAAGTGTGGAGAAATCGAATGTTTTGATGCTGTTACAAGATGAAACTGATTTAGAGTTAAGAATCTCCATCAGTTCCTTCGAATTCTTCAGGATCCACATTTGATTGACACCATTTCTAGAATAACAACAATCGTAATATTTCTGGAGACCGGATTTTACTGCCGTAAGTATTGAAGTCAACAAAACTGAAAGAGGTTAAGTTGTACATTTGGATGACCCTGCAATGAAGCGCTGTTTGTATGGATTTTTATGTAATTTGGGAATCCAATACAGGGATGGAATGTCATCATTATTGCCACCAACAGAAAGGCCGAAGGAGGAAATGACAGATTTGTGATTGTCAATGATTTCCTCCTTAGACAGTGTTGTAGCCGTGTATGTGGTGCTGTTGCTGGTACAACCAACCCCCAATTCAGCTGTCAAACAGTCTATATAGTGTTTTTTGCACACAAAAATGATGTTATTTGGTGCTTTGTCTGCAGGTACAACAACATATTTGTCATGTAAGGTGGACAATGTTTTGGCAACATCAGCGTTGCTGAAAATGGATGTTGCCTTAGTGCTCATTGAGCCTTTCAAAGAATTGATTCTTTTCTAAACCAATGACCTCACAGCTTTTACCCATTCTGACAAAACGTCACATTCTTTCTCCTGTTCTTTTTTGGGATAACAAGGAAGCAAGGAAATTTAATTAGTATATAATTCAAAATTAGAAATATCTAAAAAAAAATCGAAAAAAGTATAATATATAAAATATATTTAAATAAAAAATAAAGATTTTTGCCCCTTGATTATAAAAGGTTTGTAATAATCTATGAAGTCATTTTTGACATGAGTAGGTTAAATGATTATCTGTTAATTGTTTAATTGTTATCAAAACAATGTTATGATTGAAAACCAACCGTTTGAAATTGAAAGTGCTACCAAAACATCCCTTTTGTGACAGTTTTATTGCTAAGATAACAAAGAAAACCTATATGTACCGTGGAACCATGAAACCATTTGAGTCCCTATGACATGTTATACTAGTTTTTTGGGCCCAACCTTCCCCCTATTGATAATCTTGTACAAAGCACAAAAATAACACACTCTAAAAATCAAATCGATAAAAGTCCAAATCGTCAAGAGAGTTTGTTTTAATCATTTCTAGCTAAAAAAGGTCTGGCACACTTCTGTCTTTAAGTCTCATCTGAATACCTCTACCAAAAGTAAAAAAAAATGTATTTGAAAAATCGAAAGAAGATGAAATATGACACTTACATAGAACTTAAACCAACTTATATTGATTTCACAGACAAGCCATAATACAATTAGTGGCTTAAAAGGCCTACATGTTTACTAAACGGGAATGATTAAAAAAAGCGATGTAACCTACATAGACAAGCAGCAATTTAAAAAATCAACAACAGAAGACCGTTCAGAAGAGTAAAAATAAATGAAGTACACATATGTTCCTTACTTGGTACAAAATGGGTGGTTTAAAATAGGTTTTCGATGCAGAATTCACACTTTTCAAATGTTGCTATATTGTGGTTGATAAAAAGAAGCAGAGGTACCAATGGGACATCCGAATGTCAAAAGTCCGAAAGGGCAGAGACAAATCCAGTCAACACCAATGAGAACAGGACGAAAAAACACAATATAAAACTAAAAAATACATAAACATCTGAAAAGCAATCAGGTGTACCAATGGGGAATTCGAATGTCAAAAGTTAGAAAGGACAGAGATATGTAGGTTGAGTAGCATACACTTTTTCAGAGAATCAGACGGCTTCTTTACAAACGTATTGTAAATGGGTATATGACCTGAAATACCTACAATGAATCAAACCCTTCGGACCAATGACCCTTCGGACCATTGCCCCTTCGGACCAATGACCCTTCGGACCAATGACCTGGAATTATGATTATTAAAAACGAATGTGCCAGAAAGAAACGATCCACATTTTGGTATGATTTTGATAAATGTACAAAGCAAAATTTCACTGGGTGAAGCGCTTTTATGAGACTACATGCTGATGCGCTTATGATCGAATATCAAAGGGTTGTGATTATTAGTGAGAAAACTGATTCGAAAATTATTTTCTCCCCTAGTAAAATGGTCGGTCCGTTTCTACTTTAAGATCTAGTCACTTTTAGATTGATCGAAGCACCATTTAAAGATTTTTATTGTGGGTTAGTATACAAAGTAGTCCGAGGATGTTGCATCCAATACTTATTAAAAAACAAGAATCTTAATTAATAGGTTGTACTTGATAGGTTGTCTGACTTAGTCTTCACACCCGCCTTTAAAAAATAGCTCCCAAAAGATATAAGAAAGTACCCGTATAAGATCCGTCCACCCTACCAATAGACAGTAGTATAAAAGCCTGGCATTTAAGTTACCAACCCCCCCCTTTTCCATTATTCCATCCTACCGATAGACAGTAGTATTTAAGTTACCCCTTACCCCCTTCCCCAATAGGTATAAAGTATTTACCTTAAAATGAGTTATTCTACATCACAGGTGATCATAGGTGCCAACCTCGCTGCCATTTTCAGAAAATGTATTTTACTTTCGTTTTACATAGACCGGATATTATATGTTTTGTGTATTGATTGGAAATCTATAAATGCATTATGTCATTAAACTGTTTAATCATCTGAAATGTGCTTCTCAACACTTTTATGAAACCCATTCTCATTGATAAACTGAAAGGGAACCATGGGAACGGCATTTTACTAGATAAAAAAAGTGGTCTGGTTTTTTTTTCCTTAGGGAACGACCATTTGATTTTTAGGGGGGGGATGGTGAAATTTGAAATAAAAAGGCAGGATGGCAAAAATCTAGAAAAGAAAAAGGCAAGACAGTGCTTTGAGTAAAAAAAGACAGGATGGTATTTTTGCCTTAAAATTAAAAATTTATAGTGTAAATCCAGGCTCGACTCAATCTAATTAAAACTAGATCTTGAATTGATTGCGGGAACGTAGTGGACAGAAATTCAAGATCTAGTTTTAATTAGATTGGGCTCGACTTTTTCCGAAAATAAAAAGGCAGGAAGAAGAAAATATCCATAGCCCCCCCCCCCCCCCCCTGAAACATCAAATGGTTGCGCCCTTAAAATTTCATCCATTTGATATACTTATATATAGATATAAGTTTTATTTTATAGTATATTATCTGAGTAACTTGTTAACAAAATGACAGCAAAGTTTTTTTTTGTCAGTTCCTGTCAAAATATAAGTCTACAACGTTCAATCCCGGGGGAGGGGAGCACTCCCTTTATAAATAGTACCGGGGATGTTCCGAAATTAAAACGGGTTTGCATTTTTAGAAGATTTGTCTGGAACGGGGTACTAAAATTTTATCTCCTCTTAGAAGGTGTATTTTTTTGTCTGTCTAAAATGCGGTTTTTTGACTAGTCTGATTTTTAACAGATCGTGAAAGATATCGCATAATCGTCTTATTATGCAAATGTTGGTATAAAATTGTTCTTTTTAAATATGATATGCAATATAATAAGTATGTGAATACTGCGTATATCATTATTTGACAGGTTTAAATCTAAAGGTTCTACAATTTCGTCCTTTTGTCTGGATCAATCAATTAAAGCGCTAATGCGTTAAAAGGCAAGCGAAATATATATATATATTAAAGTACTGAAAAAAGAACAATCTGTTTTTTGTCTTAATATATCATTGTTTAAGACGTTCACAAAATAATTGATGTGGGCGAGGTGAGTGTGTTGTGCAGATGTTTTCAAAGTTAATAAACACTCTTATGAACCACCCCCAGTTGCTTAGAAGAATATTCAATGTTCATATTATCATATTTTAAACAAAAACTATATAAATTTTGGGGTGTACATGCAATGTATTGTTCACAAATGGTATCGATTCACACACCCCTTCGATTAAAATAAACTCGTCCAGCATATGTATTTTGTATTGACTTTTATGATTCAACAAGAAAGAAACCTAGCATAAACCAATGAAATAACAGAAAGGTAGAGTGCACGACCAATCAAGTTATAGATGAATATGTCTGTATGTTCTGGTGCCCATCATGTACGCGACAGAACCTACAGTATAAACGATAATTTAAAAAATCCACAATGGAAAACAGCCAGCAGCCATCAATGTGACCAGTGGTCGCTGCTCGCTGTTTTTCAGTTGATATTCGTATTGTAAAATGCAAAGGAATAAACAAAACTCGTTGTGTGTTGTTTAAAAATGGAGATATAAATATAATGCGTTGATTTCTAACATATTTGATAATATTCTGAAAAGTAAAGAATACAGTATGCGAACTACTCCGTCTAGACTAAATAAAAACACGAAAGCTAGCATTTATCTTATGACTACGTAAGGCAGCTAACGCTTGTGTAAAAATTGTCTGGAAAGGGGTCTGGGTTTTTAACTGTCAGAAGAATCTCCCGTCAATTTTCAGACCAGGTGCCCCCCGGGCGTTCGATGTGCATCTTTTTACCAATGTGAAACCATAGGCATAACTTTCTTTATATTTTGAGCTATGATTGTAATGTTTCGGACAAATCCGATTCTGTAACTGGGCAAAGTGAAATTGTCATTTCTGGTTTGGAACTCGTTCCCATTGATCCGTATAAAATGCAAATTTCATCCAAAACATTTATCCGGTTAACCTTAGTTTATACATATTTATTCATTTAGGATTGGGAAACAAGCTTAATGCTTATGTGAATCCCTTTCCAGCTAGCATTTGCGAGTGTGGACTTTGTAGCAGCCCCCATTGAGCCTACTTTTATCGAACTCTTCAAAGGGGTCTCTAACGTATGCTCTCCACATACAACCTTTTTTCGTCATTTCCGATGGACTAGCATTGTTCCTTGAGACCATCCTCGCAAATGGAGTCGGAAAATTGGATCATGAAATTTTTACCCCGGACGAGGATCGAGCCACAAACCTTGTTGTTAGTAGCCCGACGCGTTAACCACGACACCATCGGCTCTCATACGGTTTACCTTATTAGAGCATGTTGCATTTACATGTCGTTTTTATCGGCCATCATATTTTCAAACCATTTTTCATCATGATATGTTTTGCCATATTCTGATATTCCTAACCCTATTTTATTACTTCCGAAATATGGAGACGACCATAGAACGGCCACTCTTCTTTTAGTATCACAGATTTCCCAAGATACAATCCAACTTGATCCGGATTTCTTGTGACAGATCTGTAAAAATACAAGTCATATTTACATATATAATAACAACAAATAGATAAAATATTTTTTTTTTTATTTAAACATAGCAACAACCTGTTTATTTATTTAAAGTTCATTCATACAGTAATCCAACAATGAATAATTTAACAATCTATTTACATATATAGAGTTTACAATTATATTAGCCAAAGCCAAAACCTGAAAACATTTTTGACGATTCGTGTCCAATAAAATAAAATCCAAAGCAGAAATTAGGGATAAAAAAGCTTATACATAGACTAGCAAGAGATTTTCCAACAACAGGTTGGTATTCCTATTCGGCACAAAGTGTGCCCTCTCCTCACCCACTTGTTTTATACTCTTACGAAACTGTATTTCTCCAGGAACTCGTTAAAAAAGACATGTTTTATCAGTTTTTGGTTGTATAATGTACTAATGTGATCAATGTGATCAACTCACTATCGCTATCCCTATTATGTCGTACAACCATGTTGTATTTTGGGTTACTACCGGACCCTCAGATCGCAATAGGGGGTTTGGCGCTATAATGCCTGGCATAACCCATCATTTTTTTTAAATGCATGTCAGGATCATTACAATTTTCAGTTTACCCGGTATATCGACTATCTTCCTTGTTTTATCTTTAACTTCCTTATTAGGGATATATGAGCTTGATCACCCCAGTCCCATAGTTTTGTTACAACATGCATTTCATATTCACCAATATAATACTTTAAATTATTATATCAAAAAACTATAACAAGATTAAATAAATCCTATGTAGGCATATGGTAATTGGTAGGCAATTCAAGCAAAGGCACATGCTCCCCTCCATCAATATTTTGAGTCATATGGTTTTTTTTCTCTTCATTTGGCACATTGACTCTTTAAAAACGGAGAGCAAGTACCCGCGATTCAAGCTTTTAAGGAGTCTTGACTTCTACGACCGCCACCCATCCCCCACCCCACCCGACCATGAGCTGAATGCATTGTAAAGTACTTAGCAACCTGGCAATGAGTTCAAGGCATTGTAAAGTACTAACGACAGCTTGACGGGCAGAGCCCTATGTAGTCATAAAGCTATCTGATTTTCGCGTTTTTTATCGTCTAGACAGGGTAAATCGGCCAAACAATATTCCTACCAGAGGATCTATTATAGAATATTCATCGTGTATAATTATTGTTTCAAAGTATCAAATGTTATACAGGTTGTCTAACAAAGAGGTACATCTTTACACCCCTATCAAATACGATATACAATTTCATATATCGATTCACCATGGCCAGTTGATGTACACTTAAGCATTGTTGACCTTGTACCTTTAATTTAATCAATGTGTCATATATACTGTGGTTTCATCATTATTCGTGGGGTATCAATTTTCGTTGTTTTCGTGGGTGGCTTTGACCCACGAAATTTGATACCCAACGAAAAGGAAATTAACATTGGTTTGTATGCGGCAAACTTCAGAACCACGAATTCAAGAATCCACGAACTAATCATTTTTCTCCAAACCACGAAAAATGGTACCTACGAAAAAAAATGAATCCACAGTATTAAAGTTAGCGGAGCCAAATTACAGATTTCTTAACAAATGTTTAAGTGGACGGAGCAAACGATATCATTCTTTTATCTTGAATTTGTAAGACAGATACAAAGCGTATTTTAATACAAGTACCTGAAAAATTTTCAGTTGTAACAACGATCTTAAATCTGATAAGAACCAAAAAAGAATTTTAAATGTTTCTTTTTATGATTTATTACTAAACATGTTGTTTCAGTGTGTTTTGCCTTGCAGCCCGCATCGCCAGCAGAACTGGATCAAAAGATATTCAAAAAAGCTGCGTTCGATTTTCGTTTTGTTTAAAAAGGGTGTTAAACTAATAAATGTATAAATGTAATCAGGTAAAAACAAACTAGCATATAAGGTCCACAGTATAAAACGTAAAAGTATCGAGCATTGTACAATGCCAAGCCTTAGACATGTAAGAGTAGAAGTATCATTAGTATGAAGCAAAAGGCAACAATGGGGCATTCGTGTAAATGATTCTTCCCTGTTCGAACCTTTTGGCTTTGAGTACTTTTCAATCAATCCTTTTGGTTTTTGACCTTCTTATGTTTTGATTGAAATGCTGCTGATGATAGGTTACTCCCTGAAATATTGATATCCAGCATAAACAAATTAACCGTTTTTAAACCCGTTTTGGTATAGTATTATTATTTCATATGACTTGTAAATATCTACCAATACCAATATGTAAGAATTTTGAGTTTTTTTACGACAAGTGATAAATGATGCCCACAATCAAGATAAACTAGTGATAACCTTGTGTACTGACGTGTAATCATAACTATGCTTGTGTAAGAAAATAAATAATAACAACAAAATTTAAAAGTTTTTTGGATGATTATTTGTCATAGCTATAATCAAAGCAAATGCATCAAATTGGTCAACATAAAATCTTGTTGACAAAACAACATTGAAGGATAGCCAATCAATGTAGCAAATATTCAGTCAATTAATGTTCTGCTAGGATAATCCAACACAGATCAGCTTTCAAAGATAAATTCCGCCATATGAGCATAAACCTTTATGCTAATCCGCCATTAATTTATCAGACAAAAAATCAGCCAAAAACAAAGCCAAAAATTCAAAGCTTAAAGCAAGCCAAAATAAAAGAATTGAAGCAGCAAATTATAATTAAAATGCAAATGAAATCAAATTTAATTTATAAATATTCAAAGCATAATTGAGACAAATTAACAAAGCACAGGTAACAATAATTGTTCAAGACAAGTCTGTATATCGTTGATAAAAATGTCATTTCCAAGAAAAGAAAGATGAACATCATCCTTTGCGTAAAGCGCTGGATGACCATCCTGAAGATGAGTGTGTTTAATAATTTGGGCATTGCCTTTATAATAGTACGTTCTCATACCCCTGTTTATTCTCTTACGAGCTCTATTCATTTTATCAGTTGAGTGATATCTCCACCGGCTACATGGCAACATCTGGGAGTAAATAACCTCAGATGTCGGAAGCATTTTTCTTAATATGTATGTAACAAATATCAGGTGAACTAATACTTCTCTTGTAGAATGAGGGCCTATGTCGTTGGCCCAACAATGAAAAACAAGGGCATATGGCAAACCGTGATCCCTTATCATTCCCAAAACAAGAGGAACTAGTGATGAAATTGTCATCCCCGGAATTCCTTCCCAAATTATATTTCTGTCAAGACCAAGATTTATACCAGTCGGCCTAGATATGGTGTGCTTTTCAGCCCTTGCAATTATGGAAGACCACATAATCCATATGTCTCTTGTGTACCACCCTGAAATTCAAATTTGCCCAAATATTAAAACCTTATATATTTATTGAATGCCTCCGATTTCCATCGTCCTAGTTTTTTTATTTATTCATCGGATTTGCCTTGAATTGCAAAAGATGTAGCAGCACCTTTTCGGAAAGAATGAGTATTAAAGTCGTCTTGATTCAAAATAATAAACTTTATAGAAGATTTTAACACTGAAGCAACTTGCGACCTTGTTAATGATTTATGATCTAGATGACAAAACCACGCTCCATTGACTTTCGGTCTTTCATTTAGGTAATAACCCATGTTTTTAACTGGACAAATAAGCTAACAACTGTTGGGATAAATTACAAACTGAGTTGAATATGCAAATTGATCTGTTTTTGAAGATTGCAATCTCAATGTTAAAAAATTTCCATTTTGTTCTAAATTAACATCTTCAATTTGTAACATATGGTGCTGAGAATTTGGAGATAATGCGAATTCTCCAACTCTTAAAAAAAAGTAAAAGAAGCAGCAAAAAGTTTGGCTTCAAATGAAGAAGTACAAACAATACGCAAAACTGAAATAATTTTTTGTAAAATTTCAAACGTAATTGGTTTTCTTGCATCGATTCTCTTATTGATTTTTTCCATACCAAATAACATTTTTGAAACGATAAATGATTTAGTTGTATCGTTAACTCCCATTATTTTCATCCTAAAGCTCAATCCAGAAATGTACGATTTAGCAGTAGCTGCTTTATATTTCATTTTTTCTAAATAAGCAATGAAATTTACCAAGCCCGACAAAGGAACTGGCCATATGGATTGCAAGTTAAAAGAAATTTTAAACTTTTCAAAGGCATAACAAGCCGACTCATAAACTTTCCAAGTGTTTTTGAAATAGAATTTTCTATTAAACGAAAGTACTCTGTCTCAAGAATTCCCAAAACTCGAATGGAATCATTGTGGGCAAGGCATCCGCTGTTGGTTCCAACTCCCTGAATTTCTTAAATTGAGCACGAGATATAGCATCAGCTATTGAATTACGTGAAGAGCTAATATAAACCGCTTTTAAATAAAAATTTCCAATGAGCGAGTGATACACTATAAATCGTAATACCTCAAGTACCCTTTCTGATTTTGAAGTCATCGCATTTAACATGGAAACTACCGCCATATTATCAATATGGAACAGAATTTTCTTTCTGTAGAACTTTTTGTGCCACAAACAGACTGCTAAAGCAATTGGTATTATTTCCAAAAATGTCATATCTTGCATTAATTCTGAGCTATCCCAATCACAAGGCCAAGGGAAATAGCACCAACTACCCATACAAATTACACCACAACCATTTTTACTTGAATTTAAATGAGCTTTCCTTACCAGCACTATCAGTATATAAATGTAAGTCGACATTTGAAATCCAATTCTTTTCCAAAATATACGAAACGCCATTGAAATTTTCTAAAAATTGTTTCCAGACCATTAGATCATCAAACATGGTTCTTGTTACTCTGATAAAATGATAAGGTTTTGAAGCTTTAGATGTAGCCATGTACAAGCTCCTACTAAATGCTCTTCCAGCTGGAAGAGCTCTGGTGCAAAAGGCCAAGCTGCCACACAGTGATTGTAACTGCTTAAGGGTCACTCTCTTTGAAAATAAAACAATGTTGGTATTTTTAAGTAATTCTTTGACCTTATTATCAGGTATTCTTATTAACATTTCAAGTGTATCCAAAATTAAACCTAAATACTCCATGACTGTAGATGGACCTTCAGTCTTTTCATGGGCTATTGGCACATTTAATCGCTTGCATATCAAATCAAAAGTTTCCATTAATTTTTTGCAATGACAAGTATTTGCTTCACCGGCAAAAAAGAAATCGTCCAAATAATGGTCTAAGTTTTCATTACCACTTTCTTGGGTAACAAGCCAATGTAAAAATGTTGAGAACTGCTCAAAGGTTGAACAGGAAATAGAACAACCCATAGGTAAACATTTATCAATATAATAATCTGATCCTATTTTAAAACCTAAAAGGTCAAAATCGCCAGGATATATTGGTAATAATCTAAATGCTGATTTGATATCTTTTTTAGCAATAAGAGCGCCTTTGCCTAATCTATTAACAATATCAAATGCATTATCAAATAAAGAATACTGAACTTAAGTAAATTTCTCGTCAATAAAATCATTGACACTGCCTAATTTAGGATATGACAAGTGCGTAATTAATCTCCAGCCTGAAGTCTTTTTAGGGACAACACCTATAGGTAAGCACCTCAAATTGGAAATAGGTTTCTCAGAAAAGGGACCCGCTATTCTCTCTAATTTAATTTCATTTTCAACTTTTTCTAAAGCAATTAGGGGATTCAAAATTACAGATATAAGGTTTTTTTTATTCAATAGGCAATCTAGGACCATGATACTGAAGCTTACAACCATAAGCAAACCCTTCAGACAATTTTTTTGCTACATCCTTTTTAGGATAGTTAAGAAGGGCATATCTTAACACATTAACATTAATAGGAGAGTAACCCATTTTCCAAACATCAAATCTGTCATGTTCTGAAAAAATTAAAATTTTACTATTTTAATTGTGGAACATTAAGAAGGGATGGTTTAGCATTAAGCTTATAATTTCCAGGCATACTTGGTTGTGCAATTTTTTGTACAGCCCTGCGATTGCTATTGAGGTTTGGAAAACTTAGTGCAAGTTGAAGCAGCTGAATGATTTTCATTGCATTTTATGCAAGAATGCAAATAAATACAATTACTTCGAAAACACCATCGCTTAAAATTAAAATCGTAACACTTGTTTCTAGTATCCAATTTTTGGTTTGCTACTACGGTGCCTTTTGTCGCTACAAATCTTAACCATAAATTGCACTCTATTTGAGGCCAAGGCCGATTTGCATTAAGTGCCTTCCTTAATCTAAATTGTTGGTCATACATATCAATTCTATCAAATGAGGTATCAGATAATGCTCCTCTTATTATCGATAAATAAGCAAATAAGTCAGATGCCATAGATACATGTTTCTTAACTAAATTTTTTGAATAGTTCAAAAAGGCATCAGTCCAATTTTCTATGTTTTCAATTTGTTTTGTTTTCACCATTTTATTCATTTGACTAACCACTAGCCTTCCGTTTTCAATTGACACGCAATTTTGTGTCTCATTTGGAAGAGAAAAATTAGTTTTTAACAAAATAGACAAATCTATGTAACTTAAGTTCCAATTTTTTCTTTGAGGTTTTGCGGAACGAAAATATCTAATTGATTCGAAAAAGGTATCAATAGCGGGTCAAAATTTGTAGGTGCAGGGACTAAATTTAAATATGCCTCACCGTTCAAGCTAGCAGTTTGCACTGCTTGGGTACAAAGATGGTTGGGTACAGGTGCATTCACTGCTTGTCGGTGATGCATTTCTTGAACTGCAAAATCTTGCTGTACGGGATCCTGATGTGCAGGTTGTGCAGGTTGTAGTTGTGCAGGCTGTTCAGGTTGTAGTTGTACAGGTTGCTGTTGAGCAGGTTCTGGTTGCTGACGATCAAGTTGCCTCTGAATCCTACGACGACCTGGTCTGTCAACGGGCTGTTTTTGTTGTACCAGTGGTCCCCTATTTCGTAACCATTGTCGATACGCTAAACCATTCTGGTTTACCGCACACCTTCGTAATGGTGCGCCCCCTTGGCATGTAAAAAAACAAAAATACAACTGTCAAAATTTGATTTAAACAAACCACTAGTTCAACTCTTAACGTAAGTATTTTATTTATTTTTTAATTTAAAATGTGTTCTCACAGTAAGTATGAATTATTTTAACAAAGCACGATTTATGCTTTGAAATAAATAATGAAAATCAAATTACTAAATTTAAGGCTTTGCGCAAAGGTTGAGATATAATAGGCAAAATTAATAACGTTGGATGGCTAATATAAACAACCTACGAAATGAAAACCATAATATGTCATCAATGTATATATGAATTTGCTAAACTTTTTATCATTTATCCTTCATTAATTTACTAACTAACAATTCATATTGCTTTATGCTAGATATTCAAGTTAAATTATCTTCTTCTAGTATTGAAATAACAGACTACTTACATGAACGTACATTTACTGTACCAATCAACAATTCAAGCTATTCAAAATAACACATTAACAAATCATGAAAAACGATAAAAGATAAATTCAAAAAGTAAACAAGAGGCTCCCAGGAGCCTGAATCGCTCACCTGGTCTTGATGTTGACCCTATACTTTTGTAGAGCTAAATGAGCTGAACATTTAAGCAAGCAACAGCTTTTCTCTACCTGCAATAGTTTTCATTCTATAGACCAAAAACACCATTTTTCACCTATAAGGGGCCATAACCCCTATAAGGAGTTACTGACAACTTTGACCCTATGGAGACTTTTGTAGAGTTAAATGAGCTGAACATTTAAGCAAGCAACAGCTAATCTCTATCTGCAATGGTTTTCATTCTGTAGGCCAAAAACATGTAAAATCGCTTTTTTCAAAGGCCGTAACCCCTGTAAGGGGTCACCTGACAACTTCTACCCTATGGAGAATTTTGTAGAGCTAAATGAGCTGAACATTTAAGCAAGCAACAGCTAATCTCTATCTGCAATAGTTTTCATTCTGTAGGCTAAAAACATGAAAAATCGCTATTTTTCAGGGGCCGTAACCCCTATAAGGGGTCATCTGACAACTTCAACCCTATGGACAATTTTGTAGAGCTAAATGAGCTGAACATTTAAGCAAGCAACAGCTAATCTCTATCCGCAATAGTTTTCATTTTATAAGACAAAAACATGATAAATCGCTATTTTTCAGGGGCCGTAATCCCTATAAGGGGTCATCTGACAACTTCGACCCTATGGAGAATTTTGTAAAGCTAAATGAGCTGAACATTTAAGCAAGCAACAGCTAATCTCTATCTGCAATAGTTTTCATTCTGTAGGCCAAAAACATGAAAAATCGCTATTTTTCAGGGGCCGTAACCCCTATAAGGGATCATCTGACAACTTCGACCCTATGGAAAATTTTGTAGAGCTAAATGAGCTGAACATCTAAGCAAGCAACAGCTAATCTCTATCTGCAATAGTTTTCATTCTGTAGGACAAAAACATGAAAAAACGCTATTTTTCAGGGACCGTAACCCCTATAAGGGGTTATCTGACAACTTCGACCCTATGGAGACTTTTGTAGAGCTACATGTAAATGAGCTAAACATTTAAGCAAGCAACAGCTAAACTCTACCTGCAATAGTTTTCATTCTATAGGCCAAAAACACCATTTTTCACCTATAAGGGGCCATAACCCCTATAAGGAGTTACTGACAACTTTGACCCTATGGAGACTTTTGTAGAGTTAAACGAGCTGAACATTTAAGCAAGCAACAGCTAATCTCTATCTGCAATAGTTTTCATTCTGTAGGCCAAAAACATGTAAAATCGCTTTTTTCAAAGGCCGTAACCCCTGTAAGGGGTCACCTGACAACTTCTACCCTATGGACAATTTTGTAGAGCTAAATGAGCTGAACATTTAAGCAAGCAATAGCTAATCTTTATCTGCAATAGTTTTCATTTTATAAGACAAAAACATGATAAATCGCTATTTTTCAGAGGCCGTAATCCCTATAAGGGGTCATCTGACAACTTCGACCCTATGGAGAATTTTGTAAAGCTAAATGAGCTGAACATTTAAGCAAGCAACAGCTAATCTCTATCTGCAATAGTTTTCATTCTGTAGGCCAAAAACATGAAAAATCGCTATTTTTCAGGGGCCGTAACCCCTATAAGGGATCATCTGACAACTTCGACCCTATGGAAAATTTTGTAGAGCTAAATGAGCTGAACATCTAAGCAAGCAACAGCTAATCTCTATCTGCAATAGTTTTCATTCTGTAGGACAAAAACATGAAAAAACGCTATTTTTCAGGGGCCGTAACCCCTATAAGGGGTTATCTGACAACTTCGATCCTATGGAGACTTTTGTAGAGCTAAATGAGCTAAACATTTAAGCAAGCAACAGCTAATCTCTATCTGCAATAGTTTTCATTCTGTAGGCCAAAAACATGAAAAATGGCTATTTTTCACCTTTAAGGGGCCGTAACCCCTATAAGGGGTCATCTGACAACTTCGACCCTATGGAGAATTTTGTAGAGTTAAATGAGATGAACATTTAAGCAAGCAACAGCTAATCTCTATCTGCAATAGTTTTCATTCTGTAGGCCAAAAACATGAAAAAATGCTATTTTTCACCTTCAAGGGGCCGTAACCCCTATAAGGGGTCATCTGACAACTTTGACCAAATGGAGACTTTTGTAGAGCTTTTGATGCTGAATCAGTAGCGTGGCCTCATATTTCCTCTATCTCTTATACTTTTTGATTTATAAGCCAAAAACAGTAGTCTGACCCCCCTAGTCTATTTTTAGTAACGGCGGCCATGTTTTTTAACGGATCAAAAATCAAAACACAAGTTTGGTGCAGGACACCCTAAGGATCATTCATACCAAGTTTCATTAAATTCTGTTCGGTAGTTTCAGAGGAGAAGATTTTTGAAAAATTGTTAACAGACGACGACGACGACGACGACAGACGACGACAGACGACGACGACGACGACGACGGACGCCAAGTGATGGTAATAGCTCACATGGACCTTCGGTCCAGGTGAGCTAAAAATTAATACTTCCAAATTCAAAAATGCATTTAAAGTTAAACAAAATTGTTGAGCGTTCACAAAACAAAAAATAAAAACTAAAGTAATATTAAAAATACTTATCTTTTCGAAATCGAAATCGAAATCCTATGTCCTATAATACAATTTGTTTGTGTGAGCAACGTGCTATGAACTGGCATGCTTTATACAATAAATTTCGCGCCAAAAACCTGCACGATCTGAAGTCACGTATCTTAACTTTACTAACGAAGGCAATGTATAAAATGTGGATATGATTTGACTTAAAGTGGGCATCATGTAAAAAGTGGGATTGAAATTCAATAAAATAAATCAATTTAATATTGATTATTAAATTTAATTAAATCACTGGGTCGATTACTGCTGCTGGTGGACCTGAGGTCTTCGAGAGTAATTATGAGCCTTGTCGTCAGAAATAGAAATTCCTGACAGTCACTGTTAGATTTTAAATTGTTTAAAACATCAAGTTTCTTTTCTTGTACTGCACATGGTCTCGGGGGTGGGTGGCACTTCCTACATAGAAGGTAATAGGACGTACCGCTGGAATAGGTACCATTTTTCGAGTTGAGAATAAGGTCGAGAAAACCAATATAAGATATATGATAAGGTCAATATATTTTACTTGCTGATTATATGGCAAGCCAGACCAGGACATAATACAAATGTATTCATACATGTGTAAAAGTGTTTGATGATTGACTATACATCTTTGAATTGCTATAAATGAATTGCTATTAATAAATCAATGATATCCATTTTTATCTTCAGTTCTTAGCATCAATTATGGGATAAGGATACTTTTTCAGAAAAAAATATTATAAGCTACCGATATCGAATTTTCAAATTCATAATATATGAAAAAATCTCAGCGACACCCTCCTACATGTATTCATGAATCTGCTGAATCTGGTTTAAAAAAAATAGAAAAGACAAAAAACAAAACCATAATTACTAAATGGCGTGGAATAAGTGGCTGCAGTCCACAGTTCAATTTTCATTATTCAGTATGTTGCAATTTGAAAATCCAGAATTGAAAATGGTCGACAGCCGTGGAACCTTGCCTCTTTGTCCCATATAATAAATAAAACAGTATGATTCAAAACTAATTCTTAAATTTATCAGCAATTTACCAATTATAGTTATACCTAACGACTTAAAAAAATAAAAATAACTTTAATAAATCAGAAAAATAAAAAAATAAAAATGATAACGGAATCCCTTAAAGAGGTCATCTGACAACTGGAGTAGCTAAGCTTCACTCTCTCTTCATTAATATTTATTCAGAATGCTAAAATTAAAAAAAAAATAGGTATTATCCATTGTTATCTGGCAACTTTGACTCAATTGAGTCTCTTAAAGGTGTTGTACGCAAGCAACAACTTTCCTCATGTGTTATAGTTTTCATTCTTCAGGCAAAAGAACATGACAAGCGCTACTTTTCACCCTTAAAGGGCCATAACTCCTATTAGACATTTTCACTGTATCTGAAACCCATGCAAATCAAAACTGTAAGAACAAAAATTAGACAAAAAGACAAAATAAGTCAACACAACAGAGAATAACAAGACGAATCAGATTACACAAGACCACACAAAAACTACCGCTCGAGGTGTATACAATGAAGACGATTCATAGCAGTTTGGATTCCTTAATTAATTCTATACATTGCTCTATATATTGTTGCAATCAACAAAAGACAGACACCCCATTTATATATCAAAAATGTCTTGTAAACAAAGCTTCGACAGTGCTAAGCGATACACCTGTGAGTGCATCGTCCTGTTTTATATACCCTTTTCTAAAATTGAGGCACTACTAGTATTATAAGTTTTCGTTTTACTCCTTGATATCAAGAAGACCTTGGTCGGAATAAGTGAATGCTATGATTCACACATTGAAAATGTAACCGAAGAGCATGAATTACTTCACAAAATCGACATGTCCTGACCGGAAATCGAACCCGAGACCTCTAGGTATGCATTCAGGTGCTCTACCTCTGAACCAAAGCAGAACTTCCCTGGCTGGCTCTTTAAATCTACTAATTAATGTACGAAGGGGAGCAACCCCGTTTCCTATGCCACCTAAAACGATGCAACGATGCGTTGTGATATAGTGATACAGATTGAGATGTAAAAATGGGACAAAACTACCGAACTTGGTGGATCAATATCTGATTTTCAATAGAACAAACAAAGCAAGTCAGCCATGCCTAAGAAATAAAAGATCGCAATGGTTCTTACTTGGTACATACATTTAAAAAAGAAAATTTATGATGCCAAACCTTTTTGACTTTTTTTCATATTGCAATTTTTTTTCGATAGTATTTTTTTTACACGGCTTTAAATATAAATGGGATTGTGGGATGATTGTCTATGAACCAGAAATCATGCTATAATAATATGACGTAAATCTATTTTTTAGACATATACCTGATATAGAAAGAAAAACGTTTTCGAGACTATGGCATTTCACTCATTCAAGTGCAAGAACATACTTTTTATTCTCCCACCACAAGTTGATACCCGGCCGTGTGCTATTTTAAGTAACGGTAGCCATGTTATTCATTCGACAGTCACTATTTTGCAGTTCTGGTAATATTAAAAGATTATCACATTAATGATCATATGAATAGAAAATAATGAGATGAGGAATAAGGGTACGCGACACAGCACACACAACAAGCGGTAATTTGTAAACCCCAGAACCGCCTGCAGCCTTCCTCGAGGCCAGTAGGCACTGCTCGCCGTTCTTCAATTCCCATGGTCTAAATAAAATGCATATAATTCAAATCCAGTCCTGAAATAGCCACAGATAGACTCCCTCTTTAAACAAGAAGCAGAAACATGAAAAATCAAAGATTCCTGGCTAAGGGCAAGCACATGTAAAATGTGGGGAGGTTAACTCAAAGTTAACGACGACGATAACGAAAACGACTGATGACAGCCCGTAACAATAGCTTACCTGGTCCGACTTTTAGGACAAAGTAAAAACAGGCATATTAAGAAAAATATATACATGTATAAACATCTTTTTATTTCCAAATTAGGAGTCCACAAGGAGCAAACCCAGTTAGATAATAAGATAGAAAATACATGATTGATAGATATAATAAGTTATGAGGCACAAATATAATACATTAAATAAGGCAACTGTTTCTTACTTTCAATATTGCTGTTGACGATTAATCTACATGTAGCAGTGGCAGATATAAGTAAAAAATTAGTTTTGGGGACGACAATTTGATTTAGTATTTGGGTCGAGTCAGATTATTCATTTTCAATATTTTGCGGGAAATTTATTTCCGCCGCTATTTGGATTGGAAATAAGATTTATACATTTTATACTTATTTGAAACTAATTTAAATATTACTGTTCTTTCACTTTCAAAAAATTGACATGAACTTGAAAAAGTGTATTTATGATGTAATATTACATTGCCGTCACATGGTTTCAATTTGCAATCTGTGCGCAGATATTCTTGATTTTGCTTAGTACTGTTCTTTGACTAAAATCTATGAAATATTCTATATATTTTCCAAACCAAAATTACTTTTATATTAAATAATGATATTATATGATTAAATTTATATATGAGAAAATAAATAATCACACCGCACAAACCTTTTTTTTTTTCATGATTTACGCTATGATGAAAGTCGCACACAGATCAACAAGTAACACATGCAAACAAAGACTGGCTTATTTTTTCTTAAAACTTATGTTTTAAGAAATAATCGGTGCAACTGCTTTTTAGTATATTCCTTAAGCAAGGTACATTTTAAAGAGCCTGCATCATGTGAAAATTTTTACGACAATTAGAATAAATTTGCTGACGTAAATATTGCGAGTTTTATAAAATGACTAAACATGATGGACATTCTAGTAAAATTCTTAATGTAATAAGGAATTTCGATCGCAAACCATCATGATTTTTTATCAAAACTTTAAGCAATTGTCCTCAGCCGTTCTGAACACATGAACTAATTTAAGATCGACGCATATGATCAAGAGTAAGATTGGTATATTGACCATGTTGACTGAGTTATAAACAGTAAACTATGTCATGTATGTTGTAGAAGTGAAATATTCATTTATTTGCCAAATAGGCAAAATTAGTATTTTTGTCTTTAGTCTTTTAACTTGTCATTGTTTTTTTAGAAAAAAAAGTGTTATTATGAGAAAAGAAATTTAAATCAATGAATTCCCTAAAAATCAACATAAAAGTACAGTAAAAAGAATTTCCAACATTATTGTAAAATTAAACAAGTCAGTAGAATAGAAAAAAATGATAAGTTGACACACAAATCCACATGAAATCTATATTAACAGACTCATCATGTCAATAGAAAATGAACTTAAATTTGTTTTATGTAATACATTTAGTATATATTATACATAGTATCTTCGCTGACCTGACAATTTATATCAAAAATTAACATTGAAGATTTATTGAAGTAACGTTGAAACTAATGAGCTCGTTTCACCGTGGTTCTATTAAGCGTTTCCCCAAAATGAACGAATCGGTTACACGGTATAAAATGCTGGTTATAATTTATACCAGCGCCTTTGACCACACGTTCACACAGTTCCGGTGACTTTTATTACATGTTAAGTTTATGATACGAAATACTAATAGATTTAGACCGATATAAACACCATATCTTTTTTTTTACTTTTTTATAAGTTTGGTCGACAAATTTTTCATTTCCGCTGGCTGAATTTCAAACGTGACTTCTGCACGACTGCTGTTTCCCATTGAACCATTAACCACGACAGTTCCGTCAGTGGCACTAATATTTTTAATCTCCTGGCCACACGAGTGAACACTAAAAGTCAATGACTGATCGTGTTTTTCTGACATTATTTTTTCGAACCATTCCTGCTTATGTTCTTTTGTCTTGGCTATTCCTACTCCAATTCTATTACTACCAAAGAAAAGAGGCACCGCCCATGCAACGACCACTCGAAGATTCTTGTCGCCTACTAGCCATGATGCTATGCCACTGGATCCACTTAGAAAGGCAGATTTGTGTGAAATCTGACCCAAAAAAAAAGATTAAGAAAAATAAAAAATAAAATACAATCAATACTTTATAAAAACATTTGATGATCATTGATTCATAGAGGCTCAGAAGATGGGACAGTTTCCCGATATGAACTCGACTTACTCTTAAGTAGTAGTCCACCTAAGAATCATGCAAAATTGAAGAAGTGGTTTATTGTTAACGACAAATAGTTCAAAGTATATAAAATAAGAAATACATAACAATTTGATTACAAGATAAGTTTTTCAAAAAAGCTAGTGTCAGGCCTTGGCGATATTATGTTAGTTTCATACATTAATATCATGAACCATTTTTAAGTTAAATTTTTAATATTTTTTTAAACGATAGAAAAAGCGTTGCATGTTATTTTTAAATGACTAGTTCTTTTGGACAATGGTTATGATATAAAAAAGAGAATCACTTTTGCTTATTTGCTTTATGATAATGGATCATGCCTTAAAATTTAGTTCATAAATATAGACGATTGAATATTCTCACAATTTTTAAAAGAAAGGGCGGACGGTGATCTTGATATTGAAAATAAACTACCAATTTTTGTTCTAGATTACAAAGTTTAAACATATATAAGTTTATCACATTCTCGTGCAGGTCTTGGTAGAAATTACATTTTTGTTTTATTCTTTGATGTCCGTTTTAAAAAGAGTGAGTAAGAAATTCGTTTCTGTAGGTCCACGGCAAGAAAATCATAATGCTGAGATTTTTTTACAGCGTTCATAGCTTGTTATGGAAACCTTCAACAATGAAACCAGCAATCACTCTTTGGAGTCTTTCGACAAGGACACACAAATTTAGCAACAAAACATGGTAATAAGTTACATTATACCAGAATGTTTTTCTCATTTTTTTGCTTTTTGCTCTCTCTCTCTGTGTCTTACTATCAACTTTAAAAGTAGGTTGCACAATTCATGCAATTCACGTTTTAATATTGTGATTTATTTTTTGTCTTTTTCGAGAAAGCAATCAACAGTTATAAATATGTCGTTACATCATTAATAAATAGCTGGGTCCACACTATGCCATGTTGGTACTCTAGGAAATGTTATTTCCCGGGCCGGGTACTGTTATTTCCCCAAATTGTGCATCACGTGGTTTTCTTATATTGATTACCGACATCTAAATTTAAAGCTTCTGAAGCAAAACGGTATTGCTAAGCTGTAAAATGGAAAGTATATTACTTTTATGAACATTTCAAATCAAACCTTTAAAAAAAATGAAAAGTAAATATGTCTGTGTAAACTTTTATTTAATATTTCTTGCTTGAAAATTAGCACACAAACTGAAATATTTCATTGATTGTCTCTTAAAAACAAATAAAACAATGACCATACATTAAATAATGAATTAAACCCTTCATAAAAATCATTTTCTTCCTTTCTCATGCATTTTAATATCGACATCAATATTATTTGTTGTGATTTTCAACGATTAGTTGCGGTGGGTAATTTTAAAATTTTACTGTTATTTCGCGTGGTAAATATGCATGGGGTACTGTTATTTCCTGTGGTTTGGTACTGATATTTTAGTGCAGCGGTATGACCAAGAAAAAAATGACTTTAATGGTCCGGAAGAACACACACCTATATCATACATCATTTTAAAGAGAAACATTTGTAGTTTCAGAAAAACCAGGTTGTCACATGTTTCTATTGGTCAAACTTGAAATATTAAGCCAAAGGTCAATCGGTCTAAAATTAAAAAAAATCTAAGTTTCACTTTTTAAAGTAGAGAAAATTCCAAAGAGATATATACTAGTAACTAAACTCAATTTATTCCAATTAATTAGATATATTTTAGCTTAACACATCAAAATTTGAAGCAAACCATTATTTAAATTGACGTAAAATGACGTTATATATATTTTCATAAGTAAACATAAACTTCAATGTGTTTCTTCTTTTTCACTTCATTTAATTTGTTAAAGAGTTCATATAAACTGCGTTTAAATACAAATTTAGGCACAATATTATAATGTTAGACACTTTTTAAAGTCATACAACAATTTAAACGTTTCATATAGGAATTTAAAAAAAGGGAGGTAATTAAGAGTTTTACGCACTAACAACACTTTATAGGTTATATGAAACGATGAACATGAAAAGGGTGATAAAATGAATACGAAATGATGGAAACTGTTTGGGCAAGTGAAAAATAAAGAAAAAGTAATTTTAAAGACCACTGGAAAAAGGGGAGAATTGGGGGTAAGAGGGGGACAGGCGGAAAATTTACTGAAGTATCTAGCTGTATTGTACAGAAATAAACTTTTGAGCCCTTTTTAAATACTTAATAATTTTTTCATACAGAACTCAATGAAACTAGTAAATACACGATTTTGTAATAACTTTGGAAGGTAAAAGAAGCAGAGGAACTAATGCAGCATACGATTTTTAAAAGTCCGAAAGGGCAAAGACGAAACCAGTAAAAACAAACGAAGAAACAAACAGTATAAAAACACACAAAGCAATTGAATAGCAATTAACAACGCGAACTCAAGTGGTAACGATAGTGAACTCAGGTGCTCTGGAAGGGTAACTTTCTTCGCAAAATGTCTTATAGTATATTATTATTATTTATAAGTCATCGGAGTTTTCATTAAAGTGTGTATTTGGATTGCAACATGTCTCACTTCCTTGGCCACTACACAAGTCAGTACACGAAAGACTCTGACTAAGACAAACACAATTTTTTGAACATACAGCCTTTCCTTTACACTGACAGATCAAATCTTGCAAAAAGTCAGAAGACATTGGCCCCTCAAATAACACAGGTTCCAAACCATACAACCCTTTCTTCCAACCAAACGACATAGGGGATACTGGTGGCGGTTTAGGTTCGTCGGCAGTCATCCATATTTTCGTTTGAATTGACGCCCTAAGCACATGTTGTTTGAAAGCAGCTTCACTTGGCGGAAGTCGGACAAGACTGCAGTCTTTGCTGTTGGAAAGCTTTACCCTCAGTTTATTTAGGTCTGAATGAGTATCGCTGATTTTGCTCTTAGGGTCATACAGTATTGACAAAAGCCGTCTCGACAAATCAAGAGCAGTATCAATGTCAGAGTTGCCAATTTCATGAAGATTCTGATATCTTTCGGGATTGCCCTTAATGACCCTGTAAACTGACTTCTTTCCAATGCCAAAGAAACCTGACGTTGTGTCACAACCAGACAATGCATGTACTGCTGGAAGTATTCTTTGAACAATAGAAGAAAGAGATGAACAAATTTCATGTACGGGGATATTTCGTCTGTGGTCTTTAACTGCACCGACTGATCCCGTCTGAAACCAAAGTTCTTTCGTGTTTGTCATCTTGGAATAGAAGTGTACTAACAAAACTAATACATCTGTGTCAGGCGACTTTACAACTATTCTACCATCTGTTCCCTTGTTTTTAAACATTCTATCAGCATGTAATGCGTGTACGACAATTCGAGTATCAGCTTCTTCCTGAGAAGAAAACAACTGCGTAAGATCTTTAATGCCACCAGCAGTTATTTCTTTTACCACCTCGGGGTCACTAAAAACACCTGCCATAATCACTGATTGGTTCTGGTTCATCTTCAATTTACCTATACTTTCATAGAAGGAAACTATGTACTCGCCAGTAAATTTAATGAGTGACTGTTTGTTAGCGTTTGAAGACATAAACTTTTTCCAATCTGGTAGCGCTCTTCCCTCAATAATATCAAAGGTTCTGACTAACGACTTCGATTGACCTAAGGAGCACCCATACAAAATCTGAAGTTACAACAGCTTCTGACGAGTGACTCATAATTTGATCTATTGGGTTTTCAACTCGAGGCGGCTCTGGTTTATTCTTTGGCTTTTCAAAAGGGGCACGTTCAATGAGAGAACATATGTTTTCATCTAATGAGAGCGATTTACACTGTGTTCGGGGAACTTTTATGCTGTCAATAACTGTGCCTTCTACATGAGGCGACTGTACCTGGAAAACTGCTCGTGCCATTGAGTGAAACGTGTTTTTCCCGTCAACAGTTTCAGTGTTAATGTCTATGTTGTCGCAACCTTCTTGAAGCAAAAATCCACCGTCAATGAAAGTCATGATACCGATGGGAACACTGAATCCTGACTGAAAGCGACTTATCTCGTAATTAGCTAGATTTGTAAGATAACGTCTGACTTCATCATATGAAGAGCACAAACCATGAGCATACAAAGTGTCAATCAGGTGTTTGGAGCCTAAATCATTGTGTACTTGGATTGCTAACCCAATAGTAAACGGTGTCAAAGTATTTTTGCTCAGACTCATAATCAATTCAGCAATAGCTAAATACTTACGCATTTTGTCCTCGGATGGATGGGTTTCTGGCGAATCTGAATGGAAGCCGTCATGACCCATTAGCCAACACAAAAAGCTTATGAGAGTATCTGGAATTAGTTCCATTGAATTTGACAATGAGAGATGGACAGGTGAAGGATAATACATTGTGGAAACCTTGACTTGTTCAATTTCATCTCTCAGAATATTTGCAGCAGTATGTAATATTTGGGATCTATTCAATGTGTGTGATCTTGTTGGTAATCGGTCATCTTGTAACGACTTAACTTCAGCTTTTAATGATCTAGCTGACTTCACAGCATCACCTACTGATATACAACTACTGTATATAATGTTGGATTTCCCCTGACCTTGCTGAGAATGTACATTTATAGCGTCTCCGTAATGGGTTTGTAACCTGGATTGCAACTTAAACGTTGTGTAACTAGAGTCTGTATCATCCGGAAGAAAAGATTTAAACTTGTCTAAGAGGTCTGACAAGGAAAATGCTTTTTTGTGTACTATTATATCGTCGTTGATCAAAGATATTAGCTTTTGAAAGGCTATATCATAAAATGATTGGTTTTCGCCAGCTTTGCTTACTTTTGCAGCCTTCAACAGGTAGTTTGTCATGCAGGAACAGTGGTACAAAGCATTGCCGAGAAAATTTTCCTGTAAAATACATAACTCTAAATCATAGTCTAAAAGTGATTGTGCAACTTCTAATATGTTATTTGCTCTTTTAGCAGTCGTAACCTGGTGTAGCTTAATGTCACCTTTGCGTTTTTTACATTTACAAAAAATGCAAGAGCTCCAGTCTGATCGTTTGAAAATGGCCGTACCACGTTGCTTTCCATGTTTCTTCTTCAAACTACTATTTGAATCTGAGATCTCATTTTTTACAAATGACTTAAGATTGTGTCGGCTAGTATACGAACAATAACAGGCCTTGTGGTATCTGATTGTTCTATCTTCCGATTTAATATCACATATAGAGGGAATCTCTGTTAAAAGCTGATTGTAGATCTCATCCGTACGGGTTTCCATGGCAGCACAAAACGTGTCCTTTCCTTTGGACGACATGGTTACCAAAGATTTGCTTGAAACACTCTCTTGGCAAAAAACACATTTGTCCCAATTAAAAGAAGGTCTACTGCGTTTGGCTGGGGACGGCGCAAACTTTACGGGACTTCCAAAACCAGACATATTTAAAATATTTGAAATCAATTCTAGAAAAAGCAAACAAATTACAACTATATGAATACAAGGAAAATCAGAATTATCTATTCTGAAACAACAACAAAACAAAAAGTGATTATAAATCAATGAGCAAAATAAACAACAAGTGTGGCCACTAAAAGTATGTCTCGCCTGCCGGCACCATCACTAAAATCAACTACCTAAGCTTTCATTTCTTGATATAAACACAAAAAGTGTCAGTATACCTAATAACAGATGCCTAGTTATTATACTATTCAAGCAATCCATTATCCACACAAGTATTACAAAAAGTTTTCTGTCTGAAAAAAGACCTAAGTTCACAGAGTCACTGGAGCATAAAAATGGGGTCATGGTCACATGGCATGGTGACAGTTGCGTTGTCCTTAACTGCAACTGTCTGTTTACCCAATATCAGATGCCTAGCTATTATACTTTTCAAGCAATTCATCTTCCATAAAAGTCTTACAAAAAAGTTTTTTGGCCTGAAAAACACCTAAGTTCACAGAGTCACTGGAGCGTGAAAATGGGGTCAGGGTCACACAGCATGGTGACAGTTGCATGGACCATAACCTAAACTGTCTGTATACTAAATATCAGATGCCTAGCTATTATACTTTTCAAGCAATTCATCGTCCACAAAAGTCTTACAAAAAAGTTTATGGCCTGAAAAAAGACCTAAGTTCACAGAGTCACTGGAGCGTGAAAATGGGGTCAGGGTCAAACGGCATGGGGACAGTTGCGTAGACCATAACCTGAACTGTCTGTATTCGAAATATCAGATGCCTAGCTATTATACTTTTCAAGCAATTCATCGTCCACAAAAGTCTTACAAAAAAGTTTACGGCCTGAAAAAAGACCTAAGTTCACAGAGTCACTGGAGCGTGAAAATGGGGTCAGGGTCAAACGGCATGGTGACAGTTGCATAGACCATAACCTGAACTGTCTGTATACCAAATATCAGATGCCTAGCTATTATACTTTTCAAGCAATTCATCGTCCACAAAAGTCTTACAAAAAAGTTTACGGCCTGAAAAAAAACCTAAGTTCACAGAGTCACTGGAGCGTGAAAATGGGGTCAGGGTCAAACGGCATGGTGACAGTTGCGTAGACCATAACCTGAACTGTCTGTATACCAAATATCAGATGCCTAGCTATTATACTTTTCAAGCAATTCATTGTCCACAAAAGTCTTACAAAAAAGTTTACGCCGCCGCCGTCGCCGCCGCCGCCGTCGCCGCCGCCGTCGCCGGAAAGTAATACCTATGTCTCGCCTTCCGCGACTATTCGTCGCAGGCGAGACAAAAACTGAGAAACGTCAAAAAAATTCATTGTCTTGAACATAGATCTATGTCTTGAATAACTATATGTATCAGCAAAAAACAACGATTGCAAACTCAACATAGAAATCACCAAAATGAGGGTTTATAAATGAGCACGTGTACTGCGGGTGACATACACAATATCGTGAACTTTCTTATATAAATGTAATTTGAATCGCGTTTATTTTATTCTTAATCCCCCTTAAGGCAAAATATGTATGGTTATCGTCACACAAACACGGGTATGGTCCGAATTTCCGGAAATTTATTTCATCAAAATGACCTACGATCTTAACACGAAATACATAAAAAAAAACAATATTTATGATACGATTACAATCAAATTTTGCAGTTATGTTCAGATTTAACTTATAAAGAGTATGAGCATATAAAATTACAAACGGAAATGTCTTATTTCGATAAATATTTACTTATTGTCTAAAAACATGCTATAAAAATAGGCTTTTTTAAACTTGGTTTTCTTTAATGATCAAATCGACATCTGTTCAAAACTTTTATTGCAAAAGCTAGAATTAGGTCTATACTTTTTAATTCAGTAAAAATAAGTTATGAAATAATGTAGAATTATAAGATTTATAGCTGTAAATCTGTGCAAGAATTTTCACAAAAATACACCACTGTTAAAAAAAATCGATTTTTTACAAAAATGACCAGTACGATTCCGTGACAACCCGTTTTAAATCAAACTTAAATGATTGTTTTATGTTCAAAATAATTTTCAGCTGTGTGTTATGTCGGTACATTAAACTCCTTAAATAGACGACTTTTTGGCGGTCCACCGCTGCACTATTTCATGTGATTACTTAAAACTTTGTTCAAATTTTTGCAAGAACTGATAGTTAACAATTGAACAAGCATTCTGAGAGTATTGCAAAACAATATATAGTCCCCCTACCGGCGTCATATTTCAGTCTCTGGTAAAAATTAGTGTAACGAAACAAAACTTAAACTTGATCAGTTTATTATTTACAAAAGCGTTAATAAAAAAGTGCAGATAACAAATTTTAGTAAGTTCAAATGACCCGTAAAAATGCGCAGACCGGACCAAAACGCCAACTTGATCTGTAACTCGATATGGTAGACTCACATACCAAACATCAGTTCATTATCTGCAAGGGTTTAGTAAAACAAAGTGCGGAAAACTGAGGCGTGACGGTCAGCTAGACGTGCAAACCTATAGTCCCTTTCTGTCGCCGATAGGGACTAAAAACACTAGATATTCTAGATAGTGCACCTAATTTTGTGAGGTGGAAGACCAATTCATATGCACGTGACCATTATTTTGCGACTCGCAGCCCAAACAAAAAAGTTGACCTATAAAAAGTAAACCAGAGGTTCTCTAGGTCTAGATTGTTCAATGTAGGCCTGGTCCGCTTGAGTTCAGACCAAACCATATTTAGAGCGGACCTTGAGTAGACCAGTCTCAAAGCAGACCAGATTACGAAAAAGTACCAAATTAAGAATGAACTTTTGAGCAGAGTGTGACCCGCCAATCACAAATAAATACTGACCCCCCCCCCAAAAAAAAAAAAAAAAACCAACCAAAAACCTAAAACAACAAACAAAAACAAAAAATAACTAACAAGATAAGATATTCAAATAGAAAGATTAGGTTCATATCCACATTTTAACATTGAAGTATTATTGAAAGTCCAATGGAGATTTATTAAGAGGTTTATTAGGCGTCGTGAATAACAAATAAAGACCATTTATCAGACTTAATTATAGAAATGATATCTACATGATAAGGTCACACAGATTGTTTGAATTTTTCATATATACCAATTGAGTAGTTGATATAAAAGTGTAACTAAGAGGTGTAACGGACGTACATTTCTATCACTATATAATCCCCATAATTGAACGAGGGCAAAAAATACAGTTTCCCTTTTACAGGAAATAACAGTACCATAGTAAATTTTCTAACCAGAAATGTCAGTACCATACCACGCGAAATAACAGTACAATTTTAATATACCCACTGCAACTAATCGTTGAAAATCACAACAAATAATATTGATGTCGAGATCAAAACGTATGAGAAAGGAAGAAAAATAATTTTTATGAAGGGTTTAATTCGTGATTTAATGCATGGTCATTGTTTTATTTGTTTTTAAGAGACAATCAATCAAATATTTCGGTTCAAGCAAGAAATATTAAATGAAAGTTTACACAGACATTTTTTTTCTTTTCAATTTTTTAAAGGTTTGTTTGAAATGTTCATAAAAGTAATATACTTTCCATTTTACAGCTTAGCAATACCGTTTTGCTTCAGAATCTTTAAATTTAGGTGTCGGTAATCAATATAAGAAAACCACGTGATGCACAATTTAAATAACAGGCGGCACGGGAAATAACATTTCATAGAGTACCAACATGGCATTGTGTGTGGGCCTTCATTAGATTAGTGATGGCAGTCGCATCGATACAAATATTTCATGCACGCTTGTTTATAATCCACATTTATTCACTAAAATTATATTTGTTTTCATATTTCAAATGTATTGTAATAGCCATATTAACGAATTTTGACATAAAACAGTCGACATGGTGGATATGTTACTTTTTGCTTTCATCGACTTCTAGAACTGGGTCAGTTCACCATGTACATTTTCAAAGACATCTTGTTCATAGTAATTCCACTGCCTATAAATCCTTGTTTTCAAGCTCGGCCATCTCAAAATAATTATATGTTCTGAATAGACTTTTCTTTACAAATCGAAGCTTTTGATGTTATGTCACATATTTATATAAACTATTATTCGATCTTGTTATTTAAAATTCAATTGGGCTTTGAAAATATTCATCAGTAAGTTAAACTTAATAAAACTTTACAGTTTTGAAACATACAAAATATTAATTTGGTAGGGAAGATCTCAAAATTTTACTTCTTCTCAATACAACATTAATAACAGTCAACTAGTAATTTGTAGATTTCTGAGAGGTGCCCAGATTAAAAGCATGGCTACAACCGTATATGTCAGGCCCGAGGGCCTGACAATAACTGCCTGGTCCAGGGAGAAATCTTGCCATTTTGTTATAATGGTGTTTATAGTGTTTATTGAAATTATTGACATTTTTAAGATTTATCTCTTTCTTACATTTTTCCAATGCATTCTATATATTTTTTTCTCTAAGGACCAGGGCTAGTTTGGTAAAAAAGAGCACAGAGCACAAAACATCAAAGCAGGGTGCTAGTAGGAGTAACACATCAAAAATAAATTGGTGTAGGCTTTCCACCTATGAATCGCTCTTTGCATGATTCTTATTAAAAGTGGTACTTAAAATGAAAAATATGTAAGTGACGAAAGGAATATTTACATTAAAAGGCATTATAGATAGGTTTTTAAAATACTGTCTAGCTTAGTACATGTAGTTGACCATAAAATGATACAGGGCTGAGTGCATCACCATTGTTAGGCATCAAAATAAGAAGACTTGCACCATAGCATCAATTAAGTACTGTTGTTTCTTTTTTATCCTTCTAGCAACATGTGTAAACTACAACATTAAAGTTCTGAAGAAATGTCTTTATCGGGGTGAACTATACCAATTGATACCCACAAAAATAAATGAATCCACAGCAGTATACTATTAAAGGTGCATGGTGTGTTGATCTGTGTTTGCAATGACTCATCGAAAAACAAGAAGCATCGATCATTGGTTTACGATATTGATGCAGACTGTTGACTTATTTTACAGAGGTTGCAGTTGATATCTGGTAAGTGAGTATTGCAGTTGATCCCTGTTAAATGTGTATTGCAGTTGATCCCTTTAAAGTGTGTATTGCAGTTGATCAATGTTAAGTGGTTATTGCAGTTGATCCCTGTTAAGTGTATGTTGCTGTTGATTCCTGTTAAGTGTATGTTGCTGTTGATTCCTGTTATGTGTGAATTGCAGTTGATCTCTGATATGATCTCTGCTGAGTGTGTATATTGCATTTGATATCTGTTAAGTGTATATCGGTGTTGATCCCTGTTTAGTGTGCATTGCAGTTGATCCCTATTAAGTGTATATTGCTGTTGATCCCTGTTAAGTGTGTATTGCAGTTGATCCATGTTAAGTGTTTATTGCAGTTGATACCTGTTAAGTGTATGTTGCTGTTGATCCAGGTTAAGTGTACATTGCTGTTGATCCCTGTTAAGCGGGCATGGAGTGAATTACATTGCAATGTAATGCATTGAATTACCATTACATTGAGAAAACTTGCATTGAATTACCATTACCATTAGAAGGATTTTGAAAAGAAATGCATTGAATTACCATTACTTCAGCTAAGTAATGCATTGAATTACCATTACATTTTTAAGTTCCGTTTACTTGTTTGAAAAATTCATCATACCTACATCTAAGTAAACTTTATTTTAAAAGATTTCTAATAAAAATAAAAACTTAATAAGTCAGAACTTATAAACCTTTGTATGCTGATACATTGTATATCTTGGCACAAAAACAAAACAGAATAGGAAAAAAATGGTTACCAAACACTTTGTTTGTTTCAAAGAACTAAAACGTCTTTTTCAATGTATATCAGACATAGGTTGATTATCTTAGTAATAATTTGGTTCCCTAGTTTGGTATTTTTGGTTTATTTGTTCTATGCTCTTCATATTCATATAGTGTTTGGCATTTTCAATATTTTTGGTAGAGCGCCTCTGATGAGTCTTGAATAGACGAAACGCGCGTCAGGCGTAGCAAAATTTATTGTCTGGAACTTTGTTGTCATTTGTATTTCGAACACACGTGAAGGTTAGCACTGCTGGTGGAGTTTTAATTCCCCGAGGTTAGCCCGCTCCGGCACCAACACTTTTGAGTTGGAGAAAACATCAAAGCTTTAAATTATCCGTCTAAATTTCAAAATTGTCTAAACCCTAAGGTTATTCCTACCCAAGACATAGGTTGATTATCTTAGTAATAATTTGGTTCCCCTAGTTTGGTATTTTTGGTTTATTTGTTCTATGCTCTTCATATTCATATAGTGTTTGGCATTTTCAATATTTTTGGTATAGCGCCTCTGATGAGTCTTGAATAGACGAAACGCGTCAGGCGTAGCAAAATTTATTGTCCGGAACTTTGTTGTCATTTGTATTTCGAACACACGTGAAGGTTAGCACTGCTGGTGGAGTTTTAATTCCCCGAGGTTAGCCCACTCTGGCACCAACACTTTTGAGTTGGAGAAAACATCAAAGCTTTAAATTATCCGTCTAAATTTCAAAATTGTCTAAACCCTAAGGTTATTCCTACCCCAGACATAGGTTGACTATCTTAGTAATAATTTGGTTTCCCAGTTTGGTATTTTTGGTTTATTTGTTCTATGCTCTTCATATTCATATAGTGTTTGGCATTTTCAATATTTTTGGTAGAGCGCCTCTGATGAGTCTTGAATAGACGAAACACGCGTCAGGCGTAGCAAAATTTATTGTCTGGAACTTTGTTGTCATTTGTATTTAATGCATCGTGCCATGAACAAAACAAATAAATAGAAAAATCGGAGTTTAAAAATATAACATGTATAAGTTTATAACTCATATCCTAAAGAATATTGTTCATAACTCATGCATTGAAGAATATTATTCATAAAATATTATATGTTCATAACTCATATATTGAAGAAAATTAGATCATGAATAGACATAGCGTGTCGTTAAGCCAGCTTGTGATCTGTACAAACAAAAATAGAAGAAGTTCTGAAGTTGAATTCATTTTTGTCAAGGAAGATAACAAAGTATTACTGAATGACAATAAAAAAAAACATGTTATTTTGCATATTCTGTTGGGTAATTTGGAATTTATTTGCCAATTCAACTCTCTTTGTTCATGGTCAGCTTTCATCTGTTAAGATATACACTATAAACATGATAAATAAATAAAAATAAATAATTCAGTTAATATTTTTCACCTGAAGCCATTCTTGTATCTCTTGCAGTCCTCCATTTAACTTCGGAGCACCATGCAAAATAGAGCATGTGAATATAGTGGTGTTGGGGGAGGGTGAATGATTTAACTATATCGCATATTACTGATTCCCTATCCAGTTTGTAATTAACACAGTTTACAACACGGAATACACAATATATATAAAAAAAGGTCAGTTTATGTAGCAAATGAGTTATAGTTATGAGTTAAGCTGAGTTCTTTACTATTGTTGCCCTGTTACAATGTAGGTCAAACAACAAATTTCGTGAGATTGTCTCTATCTGTATAGCAGTTTTTTCACACTCTATGAATCTCCATGTGTCTGGATGTGAACAGTCAAGAATGCATTGCAACAGGATGTTTTTATCGCTTAGAATAATGTCACACGCCTCAACCCTATGTTTGACTGTCAGTGATTGCTGTAGAGCAGTGAGGTGTTTTTGACGTTTTTGATGTAATGTTGTGCAGTGCAGAATGAAGTGTTTTCTGTCTTCTGTATGTGTTTTACATAATGGACATATGTCAGACACCTGGTGTTGGTTGAACTTTTTTCTGTATGCCTGTAGGGCGTATGTCCCAGTCAGGATACGGGCCTTAATGGTGGCTTTTGACACTGCTCGTGGGTCACTTCCTGCACTAACCCAGATGTTATGCGGGTTCATGGTTGGCTTGGGTTGTATATGGAGATGTTTGAGAGATGGTTTGTTTTCTCTTTCTTTTTTCCATTCATCATGCCAGTAATTGTCTATGGCACGGTCTAACATGGTTTTCTAGACAGTTTTCTTTGGAGGATCTCTCATGATCTCAAAGGCAGAAGGTAAGCTGTATTTCTGTAATATAAAACAAACTTGTGTGAACCAGCTGTGACTGTGCTCGTCCTTTATGACAAGTTGTCTGGTGGCAATGTCATACTCAATAGACTTGGGATTAGATGCACTGTTGAAAAGGACATTAACAGCTTGTCTCTCTATTTGGCTTGTGATGCGTATAGCTCCCAGCAGGATGTATGTTGCAATGTTTGAACATCTTTCTGGAAGTCTTTGGATGTTTTTGAGTATTTTCCTTTCAAATTTCTCTAAGTCAGTTCTTTCCGTGTTGTTGAGGTGGATAACTCCTAGTCTCGTTCTTGGTCTACAGAAGGTTGTGTATAGTTTATGTGACACTGTGGGGTTCAGCCCATTCTTCCCATGGAGTCCGGCTCCCATTAGGGCGTAGAGCCTTCTTCTTCCTTTTTGTATTCTTCCATGTACTGCATTTTTGTTATTTGACTGTCTTGTGAGGCCAATGTAAGTGGTTTTGTCTACCTCTTCTATTTTACTGTTACCAAGCGACCATTCTTGCTGTTCTCTTTGACTACTAGCATTACAGATAATGGCATCACTTTTTGATGAGTTGTTGGTTACTCTGTCAGCTTGTGTGCAATTTTTGACGATGTGTAGAGCGCATTGGAGGCGACCGGGTCATTTGCAATGATTACAACGTCATCTGCCACTGTTGGTGCTCCAATGAAGGTGGTACCGATGCGGACTCCTGCATTGTGTCGCTGTAGTACTAGTGTGTCCAACATTTGGTTGTTGTACCTTTTATAGAGGCTGGGTGAGAGTTTCGCTCCTTGTCTAATACCCTGCTGTTATAGAAAAGTTGGATTCAGATTTCCTTTCCATTTGACTTTGATGAGTGCTTCTGTTTTTAACGACTTAATCAGTGTCCAGTTGCAATTGTTGATACCACAATGATAGAGCTTTCTGTGAAGATGATGATGGTCTACTTTATCGAAGGCCTTCTCTGCATCAAGGGTAATTATAGCTACACTGTTTCCAGAGTCAAGTGCTTCGTTGATTCCCTCTTAGATCAGTAATCCTGCATATAGAGTGGGTTTGTGTTCTTTGATAAACCTCTCTGTAATCTGTTTTGAGTAGAATCCATGGTGTCATCAATTTGGGTTTGTGATATACATTCTAGGAGTTTGTTCATTACCAGTGTCACAGTTATTCATCGGTAGTTATCTGGTAGCTTAGGATCTTTATTTTTCTTTAGGATTGGGGTGAGAAGTCCAATCTTCAGGATTTCTGGTGTAAAGTTCTTGTATCATACTGATTATTATATAGCTCTGTTATATAATGTTACCTCCAGCTTTCACATGTTCAGCTGTAATACCTAAATGGTCTGGTGCCTTTCCATTTGCAAGTTTGCTAATAGCCTTATACACAATGTGCACAGGAATTGTTGGCAGATCTCCTGGTCCTTGGAAACAGAGTATCAATTCTTCTATTATTTTACAATCCAGTGTTGCCATGTTATGGTACTGCGTTTCGTGATTGACTTCATTCTGAGGGGTAGGGAGGCGTTCAAAGTGTTCTCCCAATCCATTGAGAATATCCTCCTCAGTGGCCAGTTCTTTTCATCTATGATCAGTATATGTGTGTCTTGGTTGTTTGATGCCCTTTGATCTTTTATCAGTTTGTAGTAGAGTTTTTGGTCATACTCATGAACCTGCATAATCTTGCTATATTTGTCATCTCGCATCCGAGCTTGTGCCTGTCTTTGTTTTTGCTGCAGTTTCTTTTTAGCATGTTTCATCGATTGGAAATAGTTATTCGTTACATATCTTGGAGATCTATTGGTTTTCCAGTCAAAAAAGGTTCTTTTTGAACTATTTGCAGCTTCACCTATTTCTCCATTCCAGGGTAGTCGACCTTTAGACTTTTGTTTGGAGTTGGTATTGGAGTCATAATTTGGTATGGTGTTTCTTCTTGCTTCATGCAGAACATTTGTCAGATGAATTGTTTTCAGGGAGATATCAAATTTTGATATGGATGGGTAGTGGTCCTCAGGCAATTTTAACAGCTCTTCAACAGTGTTTTGAAAGGCAGCTTTATCACATTTCTCCCATTTAGGCTTTTTGAATGTTAATTTTGTCTGGACAGCGTTTTTCATTTTGGTCATATTCTGTATTGGGACAGATCCAGATATCAAGGTATGGTCTGAAGTGTTCAAAGGTTGAGGCCCATAGTTCTTTATCTTTTGGATTGAGGATTCTTTCTGTGTTCTTCTGGGATAAGAAAGTAGTCAATCTGAGATTGTGTCTTGCCATCATGATGGAAGAAGGTATGGGATGAGGGGTATTTATCTGGAGTTGTGAGCCCTTTAGCCAACATAAACTTCTTCAGTTCTTTGTAATTTTCATTCTAATGTAATCTGCTAAGTGAGGCATTCATATCACCACCAATGATAACTGTGTGGGAGTTTCTGTACTTTGTAAGTATTTCTCTAAGGATGTCAAGTGAGTCCAAGTATTCTGACTTCTGATTTCCATTACTTCTACAGGGAAGGTATAGGTTAATTAAACATATGGGATTAGGTTTGCATTCTATTTGTATAGCTGAGACTCGATGGTTGCCGTCTGGAAGAGGTTTGATGTTCGGTGACATGGTTTTGTTCCAGATGAACGCTGTTCCACCATATTCTCTTATTCTTTGTTATTGGGTCATCTTCATCTACAAATCTGCCAAAGGAGTCCTTATCAGGAAGTAGTGTAGTAAATTCAAATTCTTCAAATTTAAAGGGCCGATGTTCTTGTAGAAGTACAACACTAAGTTTGTCTAAAATTGTTTTAAGATAAGATAAATTGCCTCGTACATTTTGAATTTTAATGCTTTCAATCTCTAAATTAGTGAATTGTTGGTTTGTGGAGTTCTGCTTTGTTGTAAGCTGTGAGCTGGTTTAATCAGTAATGGTTCACGGTCGTTATACTTGTCCTGCGACAACATGTTTTCTACCGATTTTTCTGCTTGTTTTCTACCGATGATCCTTGTTTTCTACCGATTGTTTTTTTAGAAATATGAAAAATAACGCTTATTTTTAACATTTGAATACATCCTATGGGAGAAAATGAAATAAATGATCGTTTATTTGTAAAAGAGCCATTTGCTTTTTCATATAACTAACAGGTTTAAGAAATTTGATATGTCCTGGTTTTCTACCGATTAGGTATGTTCTTGACTGTGTTTTCTACCGATGAGTCCTTGATTTCTACCGATGATCTAATTTCATATAACTACACATTTTGGTTGTTTCTAAAGGCATACATACACCGTAAATGATTGTGTTGTACAGTGAAGTTTCATCATACTGTTGTATGGAACGCCATTTCAACCAAAACCTTGGTATTTATAGGATACCTCAGATAACTGGGGGTTTACTGGCAGCTACAAATGTATCTGGGGGTTTTCTGGACGAAACTGTCAATTACATCAGGTATTTAGAGTTATCTTGGTAACTGGGGGTTTGCTGTCAGCTTTCACATTTAGATACCTAATTAAACCCCCTTCGACCTACATATATTGTAGTCCCGTGCGGGGCCCGAGTGGCAAATAGGCCCACAGCAGAGTCTAGCTTGTCGTAAGAGGCGGCTATGGTTTCTTACGTCGGGTCAGTGTTCAGCCCACAGAGCGACCAAATGTGTACCCTAAGTGGCTGAATATTGTGGCCCTCGTCCGCAGGGATTGTCAGGTCTATAATACGGAAACCCTGACGGCCGACCATAGTGGGCCAACGTGAGAGGAGAGTGCCACGCTTCATGCACGTAAAATACCCCTTTGTGGACCGCCCAGTAGTGCACCACATACGCTAAATTTTCAGTCCCTACCCACCTCTCCCCTTTTCCCGTGGTTCTTCAGTTCCTTTGTTTCCCACCCCAACCCCATGTTTCATTTATCATCCTCATTTCATGTTCATTTTATCATCCTTTCCATGTTATAACCTATTTAGCGTTGTACGGGCGTAAAACACCAACTCACTCACTCACAGATATTGTAAGCTGATGATATTTCACTCTTTGAAAGCAGAATTTATCAATGTAAAGCTGAAAACTATCAATTCCTCAAAAACTTATACAAAGCTCGGCTTCCAATAAATTATTTTTTGAAAAATCTTAATAGCAGGAGTTTTTGTGGTATCCATGGGATAGCTGATAGGAAACCCTCAGTTACCTGAAATTACTGTAAATACCTGATGTAATTAAAAGATGTTGGAGGTCTTTGCATTTTCCTACCTGATTTCTCTTTGCTTGTGGGGTGTAGTGTCTCGATTTTTTTCGTCACCATTTTCCCTTCTGATTGTTTGTGTAATGGTAATCTTTTGGGCAGTCTATCAATTGGGGTTTGGGTTTCTGGCAGTGCTTGTGGTGAAATTTGGCACGTATAATCAGCTTCTCTGTCAGATAGGATTTGGGTTTCTGTATTTATTGACCATGTCTATCTTCACTGGCCTTGAGTACAGTTTTTCATCAGTGTTGTTTTATCAATAACCATCTTCTCATACTCTGTTGGTGGCTGTGTTGGTTTGGTTTTGTGTAAGGTTGGGAGACTTTGTAAGATAAGTTGAATGTTGAGGTAATCATTCGTCTCATCTTTTGTACTAGGTGTGCTTTCTGGTTTGTTGTGATTTTGTCCTAGGATAAAGCTGTTGAGTTTGTTGGTTAGTAGACCATTTTCCAGTCTGACTTTGCTAACTTCAAGTTTTAGTTGTTCAATTCCTAGAAGTATTTTCTCCATTAGTAGATTGTCTTGTCTAGTGTGTAGTGGGATCTGCTCCTGAGTTGGAAATCCTTTATCTGTCATTTTCTGGCCATTGTCTGCTAATAAGAGTTTCATGAGCATAGATGAAATCGTTTTGTCTTTTTCATTATTCAGATCTTCTAGTCTGGCTACTTCAGCTCTACATGCCGCAAGTTGTTGCTCTGTGTCGTTTAATTTAAAAGTCTTTTATGTACGTTTCACTTTTGGTTTTTCTACATCTTGGCCATTCTTTGATTCATTATGTGTTGGTGTTGAATGTATTGAAAAGATGTTTTTACTGTCTAGTTTGTTTTCCCCTTGTGTAGAGTCAGCATATTTATTCTCAACAATCACTGTACCATCCTTTCTTCTGCTGACCTCACTTTCCTTTTCTTTGACAAGTTGCTTAACTAAGGTGATATCGTCATGGTAGTCATTGTCATCTTTACTACCCTTTCTCTTGGGATGACCTGTTTGTGAAGAATCAGACTTTTTGTTATTATTCTTCATTTCATTTACCCTGTTATTATCTGTGTCGGCAGTTTGTTTGACTACAGTGGTGGCGGCTATATGACGATTAACTGTCTCAACATATCTCTTACTCCATCTCTTTGGATGACTTGGTTCTGTAGAGTCAGAGCTTTCCCTGTCAGCTCTTGTTGGAAGTATTCCTGTTGTACCACTATTTCTCGTGTTATTTCCTCTATTCTTTTCTTGTGCCAGTTGTTTCACTGTGGTGATATCATCTTGATCTTCACTTTCGTCAGTTCTTGTAGTGTCTAGTGTCAGGTCCCTGAGAAGGTTATCTGCACTATCCAGACATTAACAGCTGTTACATGTATATTCAAGGCTAAAGTTCTCATCCTATCTTTTGAAGGATTCTTCTGTGAGGTTTTCACAAACGTAATGTGGCCATTTTAAGCATCTCCCACCTTCAATAGTTCCCTCATTTGCTCCTTCACTTCAGATAGGACAAGTCCAGCAGTTCTGCTGCTCTGTATCTCTAATGTCGATCTGTTGGGATTCACTCTCTTGATTTGCAATGGGATGTTGTTCTACGTGTGGGGTTTGTGTGGTCTCAGGTATTTGCATTTGCTATTCGTCGTTTGCGTCTTCATTTGTCTCCTGCTGTGTGGCTGGCTGATTTGTTAGTGTGGCAATCTGAAGCAAATCATCATCATCGCTGCATGTTTTCCTGAAAACGGAGGTAGTCTGGGATTGATGGCATTTCTTGCAGTATCTGGTTATGAACTTCCAAGAACAGATGATGATGTTTTCCATTTACCATCATCTTGAAATTTATGTTGTAAAGCACAATACAGAATATCAGTGCCCCCTTTCTGCTTGGTCGATTTCCTGCTGTCTTTGAATACACCTGAATCTTGTGTTCTGCAACCTCACCATTTTGGTCCGACCTGGCTGAGACAGTGACTGAGTAGGTGCAGTTTGTATCTTGCTCTTTTTCAGTGTATAACGCAATGATTTTTGGGAGTATATGTTGTATGAAATGGTCCTATTTGCAAAGACATGGTTGCCTAGCTTGTTTGTGTGTGTAATGTTTTCAGATGGTACACACTATAACAGATCAGTTAGTATGACACAGAACACAGGATTAAAATCGTACCACACAATATATAGATCAGGCAAGGCAATGATCTTATTTCTAAGTCTACTACAAAGCCATGCAGGAATTGATCACATATGCGTTGGTTGAATGTATCTGTTGTTTTGATTACACAATATACATACGCCAGTACTTTGTCATGCGAATGGTTGCAATGCAGTTATGAGATGTGGGGTTATGAAATGAGGCAGTTCTAAATTCTACGGCTTGAATAAAACCAGTGACTTTAAAAAAGATCGGTAAAGGTTACTAGAATGTTCGATACACGATACTAAAAGCAGGAATCTTAAAGTCTGGAGGTGATATAAACGTAAAACGGTAGGATAAAAGTTCTAAAAACACCATTAAAAATGGCCACCATCGATGACCCGACGTTTACAACAGTTATTTTGATCGTTTACTTGGAGTTCCGTACAATATTGGTATAAATTTAACGATCCAAATGCCCTAAGCATCCAACACCACTATATTTTCTGCATAAAACCAGTAGTTCATTAAAAGAATAAAACTTTTCTTGCACCAGCAAAAAATTTTCCACCACCTTCCTCAGCCGGAAGTTTTCATGTTTTTTTTTCCATTTAATATAGACCGAATAGTTGTTTTGATACTAATGAGGCAATGAGTGAATCATGATTTAAAAAAACACACAAGTTTGATTTTAAAATACTGTTCAAAATGCCTCAAAAGTAACAAAAAATGCATTGGCACTACTCAAAAGTGTCAGAAATTTGAGATATATTTTGGTTGAAATGCATATAAAATTTATATCTAAGGGAGATTACTCGTGTCAAGTAATACAAAATCCCTATCATTGTAACATAATTTTTTCTCCATCCTCTGACACTGGAGATGACAACTAATGAATGACGATGCATTGTCAAAACCGCGTGTTTTTAAAATCATGATTCAAACATTCGATTTTGCCTGATTCTTACAGAGAAGTGCACTTAAGTTGTTTTTACAACAGTGTCAAAAGAAAATATTTAATTATTTTGTGTTTGTGTGGCTTCACTTCAAAATGTTTTATGATTTCATAATTTCATAATACTGCTATAAAGTGTTGAAAGTTTTACTGACCCTTCTTCATTTTCACATTTAATAATTGTAATGCAATGTTATTCATTTGTAATCCATGAATTACAGGCATTTTTGAGAAAGGAATGCATTGAATTACCATTACATGTAATGCAAAAAATGGTGCATTACACATTACATTGATTTACTTGAAAAAATGTAATGCATTGCAATGCATTACCATTACACATTTGCATTACCCCATGCCTGCTGTTGAGTGTGTATTCCAGTTGATCCCTGTTTTCTTTATTAAATGTGAATTACAGTTGGTCTCTGTTAAGTTTGTAATGCGTTTGATCTCTTTTTTGTTTATTGCAGTTGATCTCTGCTTAATGTGTACCGGAGTTTATCTCTCCTAAATGAGTAAGTACAGAGCTAGGTGTTTATTGCAGTCGATCTCTGTTGAGTTTTTACTGCAGTTAACTGTAGATATCTGTTAAGTGTATATAGCAGTTTGTCTCTGTTTAGTTTGTATTGCAGTTGATCTGTGCTATGTATTGCAGTTGATCTTTGCTGTGTTTTGCAGTTGATCTCTGCTGTGTATTGAAGTTGAACTCTTTTAATTGTTAACTGCAATTGATCTCTGTTGACTAGTGTTTTCGTGTGTATTGCAATTGATCACCCTTCAGTGTATATTGCGAGTGTATCATGTGATTATTGCAGTTTATTTCTGGATAGTCGAAGAGCTAGGTTTGGCGCCACGGAACCTATTTTGACCAACCATTTATTTCAAAAATGCCTGAACGAAATCAGGATCATTGTGATCCTAAGTTTCTCCGATATGTCTTCTTTGTTTTTGTCTTTGTTCTTGGACATTTGAGATTGATCATTCAAGTTCTGCTATTTGGTCATTCCTTTTTTAGCCCACGGGTCAGGTGAGCTATTGTCATCGTTAAGCGTCCGTCGTCCGTCCGTCTGTCCGTCGTCCGTCGTCCGTCGGTCGTCCGTCTGTTAACTTTTCTTCAAAGATCTTCTTCTCTGAAACCACTGAAGGGATTGCATTGATACTTGGTATACATGATCTTTAGGATGTCCTCTACCAAGTCTGTGAAACGACTCCTTATAGGAGTTAATGCCCTTTAATCATCAAAATTGACCATTTTTGCAGTTTTTGGACTATATTTTGAAAACCGTTAGAGCTAGAGGAAAGGTTAGCATTGCAGAATTGTTAAGCTCATTGAGATCTACAAAAATGATTTCAGGGCCGTTTAAGAGTTATTCACCTTTAACTGTTTGTTTCCATTAATTTATACTGATTTTCAAAAAATCTTCTTCTCTAAAACCACTGAAGGGATTGCATTGATACTTGGTATACATGATTTATAGGATGTCCTCTACCATGTTTGTGAATTATATACATGTCGACCAACCAACATGGCCGCCATTGCTAAATATAGAACAAGGGGTCAGACCATTGTTTTTGGCTTATAACTCGAAAAGTATAAGAAATAGAGAAAATCTTAACCAAAAGGTCCTTACAGGAGTTATTGCCCTTTAACTGTTTTTTCTATTAGTTTAAACTGATTTCCAAAAACCTTCTCTGAAACCACTGACAGGATTGTTTTGCAACTTTGTATACTTGAAAGTTTATGAAATTTATTCAAACTTTGGCATAAGAGATCAGGTGAGCGATTCTGGCTCCTGGGAGCCTCTGGTTTTTTAATCTCTGTTAAGTGTGTATTTCTGCTGCCATCTGTTAATTGTGTAATGCATCTGACATCTGTTGAGTGTGTATTGCAGTTGTTTTCTGTTGAGTGCGATTGGAGTTGATTTCTGTTAATTGTGTATTGCAGTACAACTCTGTCGGTAGTTTATTGTTGTGTTGCATAATTCTACGTATCAGTGGTGTCTTTAGGGGTATTTTTAATTTTGTTTTCTGTTTTTGTTTGGACTTGTGATATTCGAATGGTAAAATGCAGGCTAATACATATATAATCTACTTATTAAAATCTTTTAAATATAAATACCAAGGCTTGTCTTTCTGCTTCTTTCACTGGAAGAACGCTGGATGCCATATACCCTCTTAACTGATTGACACGTGGGTCGGTTAAGTTATATTTTGTATAATTGCATATGTCGATCCCAACTACTATTTTGTAGGTATGATAACTCATCAATGACGGCAAACAAATGCTCTGTTTAAAAGATGATCCCAAGCTCAAACTTTTCTTTAAATTATGCCCAAATTTATTCCAATTTGTAACACGTGATCCTGTAAAAGTCAAAATAAAAATTATGAAACCAAATAAAAACCAATTGGCTGATAGAACGTTTATCCCTATCTATAGAAATAATGAGATATGGAATAAGTGTACGACGCACAGATCATATACCAAGCGGTAATATAGAAAAAACACACAGTGGGAATCGGCAGCAGCCTTCAACGAGGCCAGTTGGCGCTGCTCGCCGTTCTGTAGTCGACCGAAGGTCTAAAAAAATGCATGTGATTCATATCCAGTCCTGGAATAGCCAAAATTAGGCATCCTCCTTGAACAAGGAACATAAAACATCAAAAAGACAAGTACAAACAAAAGCTTTGTCAAAGATTCCTGGCTTAGGACAGGCACATAAAAAATGGGCCGGGGTTAAACTAGTTTTTTAGGCCCAACCGTCCCCCTATCAATATTTTAGACAAAACAAAAAAAACTAAAGACACAATAAAAATCAAATCGATCAAAGCTCATTTCCACTAGAGAGAACCTTAGACAAAAGACAACAATTACAAACAAAAGGACGGTAAAGGAACTAACTCTCTATAGAACACTCGATGGTCTTGGTATAATCGACTACCAGATATTTGCTCCTGCGTTTTCCGTTCTTTTTAAAAAAAAGCTGCGTTTAATCAGTTGTGCCTATCGCAAAACAAATAAACTGTAAACGGCTATTTGTGATTGAAAAAGAAATATCACATCCTAAAGTTTATGAAAATGTTGTTCTTGAGGAACGGAAGTTCAAAAACAATCATCTAGAAATATCTCATCTAGAGATGGTTAATTGGCTTAAAAACTTATTAAAGAAATGATACGAGTTGAAAGTTTTAGTGAAATCATTAAATTTGGTGTTTTGGTAGAAATAATGATAATTTGATAGTAACTTTAAAACATTTATTTACAACCTTTTGACAATTGTATCATTATTAAGCATTTCAAAGATCAAATATGTCGGTTTTGTGTGATAATTTAACACGAAATAAATAATTGTTTGAAAAGTTATGTCAGATTTAGAATCAATATGTTTGTTTTTTAACATTAGTCTATAAAGATCTATAAATGCTTCTTGGCTATCTGTCAGTAACTATGAGAGTTCTCAAAAGAGTTCCTCGTTGTTTCCGTAAAGAGAACTTTTATCGATTTGATTTTTAGAGTGTGTAATTTTTGTGCTTTTACAAGATTATCAAGATGGGAAGTCTGAGCCCAAAAACTAGTTATCCCCACCACATTGTATATGTGCCTGTCCTAAGTCAGGACTGCTTGTCAAAGCTTTTGTTTGTTCTAGTCATCTTTTTGTTTATTGCTATTTTATATGTCCAGAAATGGGTCTTTCGTTGAAACGGGATGAAATTTTTGTTTCTACGTGTTCACTACTATTGCTCTGCGTCCTTACAAAAACACACAGAGTCTTCGAAATTTACAACCAAGTTCCTTCTAGGTGTATCACTTTTTACAACGTCTCATATTTAGCAACCAGTACCAGTAGTCAGAACCATTTCGAGTGTCTTTACATTGATTGCCCGTGTTTTCTTGGACGTTTTAGATTGATAATTCCGGTTTGGCACTACCTTTATTTGTGTAATTCTTATATTTGTCCCCACCACAAGGCAAAGTGGAAAAATAGAAATTTGTGTCGGTTTCCCGTCCGAATGTGCTAGTATATATGTGGGTATGTCACACTGTTTAGTAAAATCTTAGACTTAGAACTTTTCGAAAGTTGAAAATATTACGGAACTTATTTCTCTACAAAAATTATTCGTTAGCTCTCGACATCATGACATTTGGTATTCAACGTTTGGCAGGAGTCTCGTAATATAGGTTTCAGGTTTGTAGCTAATTTTCTTCCTTTTTTAATGAGCCGACTTAGAATTTTTGTAGAGTCAAAAATTGAAAACAATTGTTGATAGATTTCTCAGATACTATTTTATATTTTGCATGAAGCTTTAGTATTAGGGATCTTATCTGGTGGGATGCATGTTCAGGTATGTCACTTATTTACTTCCATTTCATCCTTTCCGGATTTGACCAACACTTAATCGATCTTTGGCAACGTGACGGGTGTGCTATAGCAAGCAGGAACTGCTTACTCTTCCGGAGCACCTGAGTTCACTCTCGTTTCGACTTGAGTTCACGTTGCTGAATGCGGTTTTGTTGTTATGTGTGTGTGTGTTTTATGTTGTTATGTGGTTTGTTTTGTTGTGATGAGTTTTTGTCTGTCGGTTTTGTCTTTGTCTTTACGGTTTTATGATACTGATTACCCCTTTGGTACACCTTTGCTTCTTCCAGTTGAACAAGCTGTTTTAGAATTTCTTGCATTCGGCGGAGACCCACAAACTCTGGTCTCGTATATAGTAAAATTTACGGCGAAGAAAATTAAGGTCTTGTTTAAAAATCTTCCGTTTTGCCTACTTGAACATAACATGATCCGATGCCTACTTTTTGTTATTTAAACTAGAAAATTATTCTATTCCAAATAATAAGTTTTAAAATCAGAATCATGCTAAAAAAAAATGTGTTAGTACTTGTTCATACATACATGACATACAAGCACTATGTTTTTTTTTTTTAATTAAAATGATTTTTTATGGATTGGAGGGGGTTGTTGTCATACAACTTTTGTCTTGGGCATCAAAAAGAGTACGCAGCAAATCTAAGATTTTACGGAGCATCAGCATCCATAACTGGAAGTACATGTTGCTTATCTACATTTACTTCGATTTTAACCAAATCCTGCCGTTTCTGTCTTATGCCTCCGCGACGATGTCGTTTTCTTGTCAAAAAAACGTATCTTTTCCGAGGTTTATCATGAAAAATTTGTAAAAATGGTAAAAAAGGCCGCCATTTTCATTTTCTTAAAGAGCCAATGAATTTGAAAATTTGCATTCAAGATTTAATCTTTTTGCCCGAAAGGTTAAATCAAATGCTTCCTTGTGTCAATGTGTGTGTTGAATTAAAAGAAAACAAAAAAGTTTAAACCCAATTGTCTAAAAAAACATTTTTACAGAAAGCTGATATGGTCAGGCGGTGAGTGTGAATGTTAATTTTGATTCGAAGAGATGATTTCGAAGACAAATTTTCATTCCGTTCGTTTTGTCTTTAGTATTGGGTAGATTGATAACAAAAAAAATATTCGGGTAAGAAAGTGTTTCCGGTTAGTGGATATTTAAAGTGGTTATTAAAATCAACAAGAATTCATTAAAATCTCAATTTCCATCACTTTTGCTTTCAGAAAAAGCTATTAAAAGGTATCTTAATAATCTTCTTAGTCATTTTACAGTTTTACAGGTTTCGAGTTTACCAGAATTGTGAATTTGGATTTTCACGTTGCTTAAAATTAAGGTCAATTCAAGTTCATTTTTCTTTGTCGGATACCATGGGGTTTCCGTGTTCAATGGACGCATTCTTTCTTTATCTAAATGCTAATTAAAAAAATATTATTTCGTGTCCAAACACTGAATTTTTCAAAATTTGATACTTTAAGATTCATGGTTACACTTCGAATTAAATCGTAGATGTTTGACCTATTTTTCCAGTCTATATACGACTTAAAAGACAGTAAAGCATAGTATCGTCAGATATAATAATAGCCGATCAGTTTCTCTTCCAGTTAATCCTATATCTGTATTTCTCATGAGCAATATACAAAGGCTTTTGATCAATAAAAAGTAGGTCATGTTTATTTTCAAGTTCGGGTACAAGTGAATGGACAAAATATCGTTCTTTTTTCTTAGTAAGAATGTTTTACGCATTGAATAATAATTTGTGACAAAAAAGGACTTTATTATCTCTAAGGAATAACCGGAACTCTATAAAGGTGATAAACATGTTGAATTTTAAAAATAATGGTAAGTGAGACGGGTAATACATACTTTGACAGATGACGACCAATCTTATGCTTTTTGTGATGACAAAATTTTCAGGAAATCTGAGAATGATGTTTTATTGTCACAATCAAGCCAAAAACGTTGCTAGGCATATGAAGGGAGACGATTAGAGTTTTACAAATCGAACAAACCTCACTTAATAGACAACGTCACATTAACATTTTATTTTCAAGACATGCATTATATTAATAATAGGTAAACTTTAAACAGTTTCACCATTTAAGGCCTTGTATATTGCAGAATTAAAGAAAAAATATTTTAGGAAGTCGATTAGACCAATGCTATTTTTAGCTGGGTATGAGATACTCTAAATGTTTATTTATTTTATGAATTAGATTTCTATATTTAGAAAGGGGGATTCACAAATAATTTGTGAAAAACATCATGCTCCTAAAAATCTGAAAAAAAATAGATCCAACAGATAAGACTCCATTCTTTCTGATAAAAATTCCTGAACCCTTCGCAATAGCGGAATTGATAAAAATAATTTCACAAGTTATTTGTGAATCCCCCTTTCTAAATATAGAAATTTAATTCATAAAATAAATAAACATTTAGAGTATCTCATACCCAGCTAAAAATAGCATTGGTCTAATCGACTTCCAAAAATATTTTTTCTTTAATTCTGCAATATACAAGGCCTTAAATGGTGAAACTGTTTAAATTTTACCTATCATTAATATAATGCATGTCTTGAAAATAAAATGTTAATGTGACGTTGTCTATTAAGGGGATACGTTACTTTAGTCGACCATCTTACTTTTCAAAACAAATTTGCATAATGAATGGTAAAACCATGACACATTGAAATATTCATTTGAAATAGGGGGTCATGGGTCGATTTTTCAAGTTATTTCACTTTAAAATTATCGTTTTTGGCGGGAAATTTATATAGAAGTAATGAGAAAAGATCCAATATTTTCAAAACTTTGTTATTCTCCATTGATTAAAACAAAATTTTATCATAACATTTCAACCAAAAACTAACACAAGAAAGTCCACAACTTTCTCTAAACAACCGTGTATATTTTGTCATAGGTCATGGACCATCTTTTTTCAAGAATTTACATCAAAGATAAACAAAAGCGTTTAAGTTCAACGCTGTTCAAGTAAAATTGACGTTGGGTTTCAAATCGAAAAGGGACGTTTTTCTGTTTTACAGGTAAATTTTATCAATAACGTCGTTTTTAACGTAACGTATCCCCTTAAGTGAGGTTTGTTCGATTTGTAAAAACATCATTCTCAGATTTCCTGAAAATTTTGTCATCACAAAAAGCATAAGATTGGTCGTCATCTGTCAAAGTATGTATTACCCGTCGCACTTACCATTATTTTTAATATTCAACATGTTTATCATCTTTATAGAGTTCCGGTTATTCCTTAGAGATAATAAAGTCCTTTTTTGTCACAAATTATTATTCAATGCGTAAAACATTCTTACTAAGAAAAAAGAACGATATTTTGTCCATTCACTTGTACCCGAACTTGAAAATAAATTTTTATCAATTCCGCTATTGCGAAGGGTTCAGGAATTTTTCATCTGAAAGAATGGAGTCTTATCTGTTGGATCTATTTTTTTTTCAGATTTTTAGGAGCATGATGTTTTATTTGTCACAAAGGAAATCAGGCCCCATAATATCATAAGAAATGTGATTTTTTTTTCACACTGCATATTTAATCAACCAAGACAAATTCGGTGTTCTTTACTTAATTCTCATTTTTTATTTTAAAATTAACTGTAATAAACTTTTTAATTCCCAAAGTTACTACGTGAACACCCCGAATTTTATTCTACCTTATATTTACTGAAGAGCGCATATTCTTTTGTCTCCTTCTGACCACCTTTCTGACTGTAAATAACCCACCTTTTACCCGATTGTGAGAAAGATTTAGTAAAATCAATAATGAAATAACCTAGCACGTAGAGGCCATATGACGGGGCCCCGGGGACGGGGCATTTTCATACGAGAGACCTGTTCTCGAATATCTATTCTAGATGTATACTTAGATTCACCCTGTTGTCGATTGCATAACGATTCGTATGTTGCATAATAGGATGTAAAATAGTTCGTCATGAGGATTGATTTTAATGCCAGTTTGTGAATAAATTAGAGTCTGTGTAAAATTTTATCAATGATCAAATAAAAAAAAATACCGAAAAGTCACCATTCGGTGCATTATCGCGCTATAATAGCTATTACTGCAGTTACATTTCTTACATTACTGCGCGAACTATTTTTATCTCAGTAGCATATATACACAAACAGATTGAACTTTTCAAGATATGTTAATTTTTTCATCGTTTTATCGTTTTGGCAACTCTCTACTTATATGTATTTATGAACCATGCAAACATTTTGCGATCTTAATGATATAATTTCACGTGTAATTGTTTTAAAATTATCAATAAGGCATTGAACTCGTGATGTTATTTTATGGAAACAAGATGGCTGGATCATTGTGGATCCATTCGTTCTTCGTTTCATGTGCATGTACACAACCTGTTTGAGAGACATCAAGTAATACTTTGACTTGAGGCTCAACGAAATAATTTAACTACTAAAAAATTATGTTGTCCGGAATACCCTACACTACAGACCACCTTTGGGGGGGTAACTCCAAGTATTTTAGGGTACAGATTTTCTTTCGTCAGAGTGTCATTGTACTTATGATAACCTTTTTGTTTTGGTATTTGTAACATTTGTATTATGATGAATGTTTTTTTTTCCTTTTTTCTTTTCTTTGTACATGTTGTATATCCTGCTCATATTATGGGCGTCTTTTGACAATAAAAATATTTGATTTGATTTGATTTGATGTGCGGCCCAGAAGTTTTATACCCACCCTATTCATATATTGGCCTGCTTAAAAAAAGACACCCATTCATATATTTTTAATGCATTTGAAATTACACAGAATATGCTTACACTTTACATGTTTTATATATATTTTCTATTAAAATCAAAGTATGAATGGTAAAAGATATAAAATGCATGTACAGTTAAGGTTACAAGGAGGCAAAATGTGGATGCTCAGTCACTCGTTTCCTACTGATATATTACATTTGTGAAAAGAATACCTTATCATATATACTACATTGAAATTTCCAACCTTTTAAAGTAGACCCTTTTGGGCCGCACTTATGTACCTACCTTTATAATTGAAGTTACCCCCCCCCCCCCCGTGCTACAGACAGTTAAAATTTCTCAAAATTAACATTTGAGCAACGACTCGTTGAACGAGGATTATTTTTAGTGTCCAGATAATAATCAGGTCTTTCTGTGATTTTTATTTGTCATTTGGACTTTTTCAGATCCACAGTAGGAAGCCAAACGTTAAAAATTATAAATGGATTTCAAGACCCTTTTGAGCTTAGCTGGGTGGCCTGTCCTATCAACATTTTGTCAGTTTGCAATGCCAAAAACCAGTAGTAGGTGCACCTAATGATACTTAGCAATCGTATGCTTCGAAATTAACTGTAACCTGTTCTTCCAGACGAATGACCACCAAAAGAATTATTCATTTCCCATATTGTATTATAACTAGAAAGTGCCATAAAACATATTGGTATGGTTTGTTCAAAGGTGCTTATATATAATAATGAATGAATCCCTTTAACCTTATCTTTCATTCTAGTATGGTAGGTATTACTATGATGCTAAATGCATTATGCATGTTTCAGGAGCCTAACTGTGACATGTATGTAACTCGAGTACCAATGGATATGGTTTTAACCATATCCCTTCTTGTTGATATCTGGCTATATTAAAAAACTGAAAAAAGCTAGAAAATGCCCCGGCAAAACGGTTCAAGCGTACATGTACAAAATACTAAAAGTTTATGTAAAAAATAATTATCTAGACGCTGCTACGCATTATTATGCATTATTATGTAGTTTAGGCTCCACATAGACTGACAAAGACATAAAATATCAGTCATTTTTCCGAAGTGTAAAAATGAACCTTAACGAGTTGCTCAGCCCAAGATTTGTTATGTCGCATGGTCAACGATCGACCCAAATGAAGGGAACGGTCATTTAATTTGTAGGTGTTTCATGTAGCTATGTGTACTTGACAACAAAAGCCATAGTCTCTTTCGTCAGAAAAAAAAATCATAATTCAGCAGACCTGCTGTGATTTATTTAAGATAATTTTAAGATAAAAGATAAATTTAAGATAAAACATAAAAAAATATACAGTCGGGACAAAAATAATTAATAAATAATAAAACGAAAACAAAAACAAAGAAAAAGCTACATGGCAAATCAGTCTGGACAACCCGGGCCGCGCAATCCGACTTAAAATCATTTGCATGGTCCCGTGCTCAAATAAATGTTAATGTTCTGGTTACACTTTGAATAAAATGGTAGATGTTTGATTTATTTTTTTTTGTCTAGAAAGAAGCAGAGGTACCATTGGGGTATCCGAATATCAAAAGTCCGAAAGGGCAGAGACAAAACCAGTAAACACCAACAGGAACGGGACAAAACAGACATGTAAAACATGGAAACACAAAATAACTGAATATCAATCAACAACGCGAACTCCAGTCGAAACAAGAGTGAACTCAGGTGCTCCGGAAGAGTAAGCAGTTCCTGCTTGCTATAGCACACCCGTCGCGTTGCCAATAGTCCATTCAGCGTATCAAATCCGGTAAAGGAAGACAAAACAACACCCTATGACAAACCAACATCTGCACTCATCTGAGAGATCGAATTCCCATATTTGTCTTTAAGTGCATGATGTCTTCCGTAAAATTTCTTGAGTGAAGACAGCAACCGAGGAGCAACATAACCCTGTGTGAGCAATTTTGCCTCAGAAGTGTCGCTCTGCTAAGGAAATCGATGTAAATCCCGCACGCTCTGGAGTAACGAATCAATTGAGATATGTAAACTCCATAAGCTGGAGCGGACGGAATGTTGCTACATAAGAAGGGAAAGTTGACGATTGGAAAGTTGAAGTCATCACGTTTGTCATATTGTTGAAAGTCTTCCTTGTGAGTCAATCTCTAGATGTAGATCTAAATATGAAGCAGACTTCCTAGAATCCGTTGTGTCCTTTATCTCAAGCTCCTGGGGATATATGAGATGGAGAAAGTCACCAAATCGAGAATTGTTTAGTGAAAGGACATCATCAATATAACGGAACGTGAGGTTGAAAGAGAGAGCTAGTCTACGGTCTTTTTTGTCTAGAAGTGATTATAAGAAGTCTTTTTCATATGAATGAAGAATCAAATCAGCAAGCAAAGGTGCACAATTAGTGCCCATTGGAATCCCTATTGTTTGCTGAAAAACACGTCCACCAAACTGAACAAATATGTTGTCAATAAGAAAGTTGAGCATGTCGATTATTTGGTCTTTTGTAAATTTGTTCTTTTTCTTAGACTCATTGATGACAAAGTAAGTTTTGGTATAATCGACTACAAGAAATTTGTACCTGCGTTTTCCATTCTTTTTGAAAAAGCTGCGTTTTATCAGCTGTGCCAATCGCGATTTCAGTTGTTCATGTGGAATAGAAGAGTAAAGTGTGGAGAAATCGAATGTTTTGATGCTGTTACAAGATGAAACTGATTTAGAGATAAGAATCTCCATCTTTTCTTTCGAATTCTTCAGGATCCACATTTGATTGACACCATTTCTAGAATAACAACAATCGTAATATTTCTGGAGGCCGGATTTTATTGCCGTAAGTATTGAAGTCAACAGAACTGAAAGAGGCTTAGTTGTACATTTGGATGACCCTGCAATAAAGCGCTGTTTGTATGGATTTTTATGTAATTTAGGAATCCAATACAGGGATGGAATGTCATCATTACTGCCACCAACAGAAAGGCTGAAGGAGGAAATGACAGATTTGTGATTGTCAATGATTTCCTCCTTAGACAGTGTTGTAGCCGTGTATGTGGTGCTATTGCTCGTACAACCAACCCCCAATTCAGCTGTCAAACAGTCAATATAGTGTTTCTTGCACACAAAAATGATGTTATTTGGTGCTTTGTCTGCAGGTACAACAACATATTTGTCATGTAAGGTGGACAATGTTTTGGCAACATCAGCGTTGCTGAAAATGGATGTTGCCTTAGTGCTCATTGAGGCTTTCAAAGAATTGATTCTTTTCAAAACCAATGACCTCACAGCTTTTACCCATTCTGACAAAACGTCACATTCTTTATCCTGTTCTTTTTTGGCCCATTTTCTGGCATAGTCCTCAACTGAATCCATAATTGTTTTGAAATTATAGCTCCAGTTGATTCGTCTTGGCTCACGATATTTAGGTCCTTTAGCCAAAACATCGCGAATTAAGTCATTTTCCACGATGTTGAGATCACCAGTGATAACGTGGCCAGAGGGACCATATTTGAATGGGGACTTTTCACAGGTACAGTCTGGAGGTTTTGCTTTGAGGTCATTGATTTGGAAATCCCGCAACCCTTGTTTATTGTTGAAAACCTTAGGTGCAATGGTGGAAGTGTAGGAATAAGAGATAATTGGAATGTTTTTATCTTTGAAGTAAGGAGGAATATGTTCCGTAACAGATTTGTGGTGTAAAATGTTTCCTAAATTAATAGAATCTAGCCCCTTGTTTAAAGAAAGGAACGATTGTCTGTACTGTTTTCATGTGGAACTCCAACAGGTTTGAATAAGCGGTTGAACGATAGCAGTGAGTCTATAAATGTTAGACTTAGGGTCTAACATTTATAGATTCACTGCGAAACACAGAAACACAAAATAAAGCGTAGCAGCGTCTAGATATAAAAATCGCCGATCATTTTCCCTTCCAGTTAACAAGATTACTTTCGTTGTTTTCTGCATTCATTTTCTTTCCGTTCAAATTGTACCTTAAACAAGGAATCTGTGAGCTACTGCTCACTCAATATACCCCTGCTACCCCCAAAATGAAATATGTCGGTAAACAGGAAGTAGCTATCAAACAGACCTCTTTTCAAACTCGCATTAAAGGACCTTATACTAAACTAATATATCAATTTCAAGTAACTGTGATATGTAGTTGATGATTTTTTTTTCAATGATTGACTGGTAATGTTGAAAGTTGACTAAGTCGGTAAACGGGAAGTAGATATCCAAAGGACCTAATTTCAGTACTCGCAATAAAATACCTCATACTGAACTCTTATACCAAATTTCAAGTCATTGTGATGTATAGTTCCTGAGAAAAATGTTACGAAAATATTTTCAACAATTGACTAGTAATGTTAAAAACTGACTATGCCAGTAAACAGGCAGTAGATATCCGACAGACCTAATTTCGGTACTTGCGATACAGGACTTAACCCTGAACTCATATATCAATTTTCAAGTCACTGTGATATGAAGTTGCTGAGAAAAATGTTACAAAAATTTTCAACAATTAACTAGTAATGTTGAAAATTGATTAAGTTGGTAAACAGAGAGTAGATGTCCGACAGATCCAATTTCGGTACTTGCGACAAAGGACCTCACACTTAACTCATATACCAAATTTCAAGTCACTGTGATATGTAGTTCCTGAGAAAACTGTTACGAAAGTTATAATGTGGACGGACGGAAGGACGGGAGGACGGACGGAAAGACAGAGGTAAACCAGTATACCCCCTTTTCTTCGAAGCGGGGGTATAATAACCCATGAATTACCCCTAAATAACTTTCCATAAAATAGATTGTGAGTAGATTTAATAACACCAATAATGAAATTACCTTGCACGTGGAGGCCAAACGACAGGGTAATGTTGATATTTGACTATATTTGGGTGAACTGAAAAACGCAAAAAAATGCCCCGGCAAACGAATCATGTGTACACGTGTTTATGCAAAGATTGTTTATCAAGACACTGCTACGCCTTATTTAGCAATTACATGTGTAGTCTAGGCTCTGTATAGACTCAAAAAAGACGTAAAATATCAGTCATTTTTTCCAAAGTGTCAATATCAGTTTACATCATATTATTTTTGTGGATGTACAAAAGTACTTAAATCATGTAGAAATTCAGAATCTACAAGAATCTTAAGGTTCTACCTAACCCAGACGTACGTTGATCTTAGTTATAATTTGGTTTTCCTGTTCGGTATTTTTTTTTTTCGGTTGTTTGCTTGCCTTCATTTGCTTTGTAAATTAAATGACTTGCCGATATGCCGATCAGGTTTTGTCTCATTTTTAAGGACATATTGCACCATTTCCATTTTTTTTTAAAGAGAAAAAGGTCTTTATCTTTCAAAAGTACGATATAAGGAGTGTTTAATAAATCTAGCAATGGTTAAATCTTTCGATTAAAATTTCTCATTCGATTTCATTGTTGTTACAAGGCAGATTAACGTTAGCAGATTTGACATGTATACCGTATTTTCATATAAACTGTACAATATTTGTTTTTGTATTGTCTATGAAAGCGAAATAACTTCGATGGAAACTTATAATTGTTTTTTAAATTAATGTTGAACATGCACATTTTTAAAATTTTTTGTATCATTTTGGGAAAATTTCAATTCGAGTTATTTTTTATGATTACAGAGAATAACTCCTACTTAAACATGTTAAACCAAAGCTCTGAGCCCAGAAAAAAAATAACAAAAAGTCTTGCATGTTGAAAAAAAAACTTATAACTATCTTTGGGTGGAACACTCATTTAATTCAATCCTTACAGAAGGAGCATTTATATTTCCATCCCTATTTTACTTTATTTATTTTTATTCGTTTCATCCTCTTTTGTCATGTCAACTTTGCAAACATTTGCGGAATATTTAAGAATTGGACACTGCTAATATAAAGTGCAATTCATGTGTGAATATGACTTGGGATATTTCTGATATATATTAAAGACCAATGGCCGTATATTTACATACCAATAAGGCTATTAACTTAATTGAACTTAAAAGGTCTAAATGTCTTCATCCTCTTCTGCATTTTTCAGAATGCATTTAGAAGATTAAAAAAGTATTTCTAATATCACATGTACATGTACCACGAAAATAATAATTTATCATGTCGCACTTTGTATATATTGGTAGGTGCAGACTCCTATTTAAAAATGATATTCTACAACCGTTGAAATGCTTGGTTAAATATAAAGTAAAAATAGTTTATTGAAAACATAAATTTTAAACATGTTTAGAAATTTTTAGTCCAAAAAACGCCTCGTCAAATCTTTTAATGAATTTTGTGCACAGTTCGAAACGAATTTATGATTTTTTATGATGTAAATATAATTGAACATTGATGCATGCACTTTTTGCTATGATAATGCATACTTTTATGTACATGATTGCTTTTAAATGTGCATGAAAATTAGAAGTATTTTATACACGTGAGTGGGTTTTGCCATAGCAACACTATATACATGTTTATCATTGGGAATAGAAAGAAACTGTGCATCAATGTAAAAATTTTCAAATTCAATATTTTGTTGGATATTTTACACTGTCTCTTTAACAAAAAGTATTGCAATAACCAAGGTTAGCCCGCTTCGGCATCAACACTTGTGTGTTGAAGAACAAATCAAAGCTTTGAATTATCCGTTTAAAATTTAAAATTTTCAAAACCCAGAGATTCTTCCTACCCATATATTTTGGTATAAGTCATAATTTGGTTCCAAGTTCGGCAAATTTGGTTTTATTGTTCTATGGTCTTCATATTCATATAAATGTTAGGCATTTTCAATCTTTGGGTAAAGCGCCTCTGATGAGTCTTGAAAAGAAAAACGTAAGACAGGCGGAGAACAATTTATTGTCTGGAACTTTGTAGTTTGGAGTTTGAAATCATGGAATATCAATCTGCATTTCACTAAATAACATTTTTCTTGAAAAAGAACACACATTTTATTTAAATTCTGGTCCCTTTATTAGCTGAATTTCATTTTTCTATTGTTTAAAGGTTATTTAACACGTGAAAGTTTGAATTTTTCATTTGTTGGTGCAAAAAGTGTTTTATCAAATATCATTGAATGAAAATGATTTCTTTTTACCATTATAGGGATCTAATACCATCCACTTGACAAGTAGTGCAATCATATAGAATTTATAGAAACTCTATAACAATTGATTTCACATGGACATGCACAGAGAATATGAGTATAAATTATACATTCACTAACAGATATTAGAGCGTTGGTTTAAATTTGATAGAGGATGCATAGAAAAAATCCTGACTGGCTTGCATGACTTACATGTATGCCTTATAAAAATTGCGTAAACATTAATTACAAGTTAAACTACTAAAAAGTTTATCTTTTAAAAGATCCTTAATTTCCATTGAAATGAGTGTGAGTGAGAAAGTGAGTGAGTGAGTCAGTCCGTCAGTCAGTCAGTCAGTCAGTCAGTCTGTAATTTATTGAGTTTGTGTTTCATGCCTTTGCGAGTAGACGTTTGGGGAACACGCCAAGAATCATGTACGTCTTACCGATTGAGTTTTCGTATACATGTTTTGCTTCACTAGGGCGGATATGTTTCGCCACTTTTAGGACCCACATGTCTTGGTCGTTGCATACCTTACAACACCAAAAAAGCACGACATTAGGAGATGCCATGAATCCTATACAGTAGTTTTGAAATTGTTTTCATGTAGTAATAGAAATAGCAAAGTTACCATAATACTATAATCTTTTGCTGTCAGTTGTTCAAGTTATGACGATCTAGCCACTTTCTCCATTGTGAAAATTTTCAAAACAGATGAGTGTTGATTCAAAACATACTAACAGAATAGTACTGGCCAAAAGGCATTTGCAATGACTAAGTATGATTGTGTGTCATTGAATATTACATTAATAAAAAGGGGACGTTTATTTTAAGGGGTTTTCTCGTCGCCATAATCCGATTGTGAAATACAAAAAAAAAAATGATAACAGTCTTAAGCAGAGAAATTGAAATTAGTAAACAGCTTAACATGATCGTTTTAAATCGCCAAGAAGAAATTCAAACATTTATAACGAACGTGTAAATGGACGTACGAACACAGAGCTATGTTTGCGTGTGTGAATAACCATTTACGATCAGTTACTCAACTCAGCAAACGGCTATTTGAAAGGGAATCATATCTTATTTGGGATGTTGATGCTCATTCCATTGTATTTTACATGGTATTCGCACAGTGTTTTTGGGGAAATACTTACAGTACTTCAACCCAAAAGGAGGGCGACTTTGTGTCACTGAATCAAACTGTTAAAGTCAGTTATAAATAAAGTTAATAAAGAATAGAGATACAATTAGTGTTCGTACTTTGCGGAAAAAGCTATGTGGACATTATTAATGACACCCGTTTTGGTACCTCGTGCCCTAAGACAATCACAGGGGCTTGAAATAAATCGGTTTTGAAGCGAGTGGGTGAGGTCTTTCCAAGATGGCGGCTTTCCTCCCTTGTGGGTTTCATGGGGTAGCGGGACAATTTTTAAAAAGTTGAAATGAATGACGAAAATTCAAGCCTCTGTGAGACAAATATATAATGTATTCAGCTTCATAATAATTACGTCTTTCTGTTTGCAACTCATAAACACTATCGCAACTGATAACTTGATGATACACGTCATACCAATTACTTCTAAAGACGATTAATTTATTTTTAATCAATATATGATCATATATTATAAAGATGAAACTTGCATTATTGGCAGCCTTGAAAGAACTTATAACGTTGAACATAAAAAGTGCGTCCTTTTTAATTCCAAAATGATCAAAAATTAAGCATTGAAAGAAATTGAGAACAAAAAAAAATTGAGCAATCGGTAGAATAAAACGAATTTAGAAGATATAAGGAACTGCTGCAGATACAAAATTATTAAAGAGCTGATAACACAAGTAAACGATCGGGGACATCGAATATCATTCTTGGATTTTTAGTTCTTATCTGTTTGCATTGATATACAACCAGACAAAACTTGTAAACTAATTATAGTCTGAAGCGAAGTAAATTGATATAAAAGTGGATATCTCAGAAATATCGCAACGGTTTGTACTAATATACATTTGTAACAAAATGAAATGATTTTTGAGATTGGCATCCGTAGCTATTTTTCCTGTGTAGGTTCCTACTTCTTGTATTTAGTTGGTTACATACCTGTTGCATTAGCAGCATCATCACTTCCCCCTTCTGAGGACATGGTTCTTCTTAACAAGTAAAATTAATAAGGTGTCTGAAATAATATGTATAATTTAGGTCAAATTAATACCAACATTTGTTCATTATCCTTCCCTATTATCAGCAAAAAACATTCTTGCTTCCGTGTCAAGCATAAAAAGGGGGTGCATGAATTGAGCCTAGCTAAAACTCTTCATAAAGTGATGGGGGTAATCATGGTAATAGGACAATTTGATAGGCTTAACAAGACATTTTTAACATTATTGAAAAATGACTTAATTAACTTAGACATTAAAATATGTGACACTACAGAAATGTGCAAAACGTCCTACCTGTAAATTGTTTAACTGTGATACACACTATTATCTATTGTGATTATATAACACAAGTTTGAGATGAGAACACATTCGTCATTTTAAAGAAAAAAGAGGACCCCACTTGTAATTTTTAAAATTAAAATCTATATTTATTAAATTAGTACTGACCTTCATAAATAGATATTAATCCATCTGGATCTAGTGACTAACACCGGAAATAGAATTTATAAGTCAAATGCCTAAAAGAAATAGAACTTCAAGATTGAAAGGAGAAAACCGAAGAACCTTTAAAACTAATTTAAATCCCATAAAGGAACTTAATACAGATATAGTTCTGGCTATGACAACGATAACTCGGCTTGATGGTGGAAGAAAAATCGTCTTTTTCTTGGAAAAGATACAATAGGAAATCTTACTGTTGTACAGACACTGAAAGTGGACCAATCTCCATCTTACCACACTAAGCAAAGGAGATAGACCATTTGGACTCATTGACGGCTCCTGTGTACTTTTTACTGAGCCTGTAATACACTTCTCCTCTCTCGGAAACCCACATTTTCTGAGGGAACTGCTGACAACAGCCACGCATGAGAATTTGATTTCTCTTAACCTAAGTTGAACGTCAACCCTTCGATCTTGGACAAAAGATCTTTCCTCTGAGGAAGAAGATAAAATCTGGTACAACCGAGCTGAAGATCTGGAAACCAAAACTAATGGGACCAGGCATGCGCTATGACCATCCCAGAACGAGTCTGAAAGTCAGAAAGGGTAGCGGAACGTTAGTAGGAGAGCAATAAGAATGTCAGAATTCCTTATGCTCTCATAAACTTAACTCAAAAGCCTAGATAAAGAGACGGGAGGCACCTGCTCGACAGCTTGTACAACCTAATCAAGCGCAGTTTCAGAATCGTCTTAAATGTGCCCCTTGATTATTACAAGCTAAGGAAAAAGAGTCGTCAAAATCAGCCAATGATTGGCAGCCAGCATAATAAGGCGGGAATGCCTGAATTGGGGAGTAAGGGAGGCTGAAATCTACCTACCTCAGTTGGTAAGCCCGTTGCCTCTTAAGCTCTAAAGAAAAGATACTACTGGGCCCTTGGTTAGACCACACTGACTGGGCAGAGTAAGGATCAAAAGGAAGTCAATGAAAGGACATAGAATTGACAAAAGGAGCAGGCCATCAACACCTTCTGAAACGCATCACTCCTAGTCCCAGCAGTTAAATGACTCATGAAAACTTTTGGATTCTGCAGATAGGCCTGAAATAGTAATCTAGTGGAAGTATGAGTTACCCTGGGTGGAACTGTAAAATAAATGATAATGAGATATGGAATAAGTGTATGCGACACAACCAACATTAAAGAAATTTTAAAAATCACAATGGAAAACAGCCAGCAGTCTTCAACATGACCAGAGGTCACTGCTCGCTAACTTGCATTGGCTCAAGACTAATAATACAAAACATAAGATTCCAACAAATCCCCAGATTATAAACGAAAGACCCATTTCTGGACATAAAAAAAAAAAAACATAGTTGACAGGGACAAACAAAAGCTTTGAAAAGGATTCCTGGCTTAGGACATGCACATATAAAATGTGGCGGGGTTAAACTAGTTTTTTGGGGCCCAAAGTTCGTTCCCCCTATTGTTAATCTTGTAAAAAGCACAAAAAATAACACACTCTAAAAATCAAATCGATAAAAGTTCAATTCACCAAGACAGAACCTGAGAGAAGAGTACTATACGAGAACAACGAGGCGTAAAAGCACTCTCTGAGAACACTCCCAGTTACTGACAGCTTATCTAGTAGCAAATCTAGACGTCCTTACAAAAAAACACCTGAACACTAGGACCATTACTAGAAGAGGTTCTCAAAAACTGGTCTGGTTACACATGGAAAGGATTATTTATAAAAGGATATGGAGTAAATGAACATGAGATCATAACACATATGTAAACTCCAAATGAGTTGTATGACCATTTCGGAAATGTATTCCTCATCAGAAGCACTAGAACCCAAACATAGGAAATCCAAAATTTCAAAAGATGTTCAAAATGTATAAAACCAAACGAAAACCAAATAAATATAGCTAAGGGCAAACAACGATGGAGGGAGTTAAACCTTCGGTTTTGGAATTAACATGAATTAAGATAATGGTAAAAAACAAAGTGTACACATGAGATGTAATCTCATGTACAAGTACACCATATCTTTAGAATACAGAGAAAACGTTTGAAACACGAGGAATTGTTCTACTAACTCCACACGGCATTAATGACAAACACCTGAAATAAATTATTTATAAAATGATATGGAGTAAATGAACTCCAACTGCAGTCCTTTAAGTGAGCTCTATGACTATTTCGGCAATTTATTCCCCATCAGCAGCACTAGAACCCAAACATAGGAAATCCACAATTTCAAAAGATGTTCAAAATCTATAAAACCAAACGAAAACAAAATAAATATTGCTAATATAAGGACAAAACTACGATGAAGGGAGTTAAACCTTAGATTGTAATGATCTGCACCTGTGGTTGGCTGCCAGGGTGATAAACACTAACATTGTCCTGGCCTAAGGAGGTTAGTTGATTGTTATCCATCACAAAACCTGAAACACTCTTAACAAATGGAAATAATTACTGAATAATGCAAATCTTTTTCTTTACTGAAAAGATGAGATTATGGATTTTTTGTCCGACTATCAGTTGCGGGCGTTGGCTTTCGTTTCTACAACTCTAGATTCCTGGCTGATTTTGTCTATTTCTTCTTTCTTGTTAGTGTTTCCGACTTATCAGCTGTTGCTGTTTGTGTCGAACTTGTGCTCTTTTCTGTTACACAGGCCTTTCGAGCTGCCTTGTACCGAAGTAAACTCCGAGTTTTATGCTTCTTTGTAGAAGGCGACTGGTACTTCTTCTTCGGGGCCTTGGTGGTGGTGGACGTCTTTGCAGGTTCCTTCGCTACTATCTATATTAGCTGAATTTTTGTTCTATTTGTGGATGTTAAAAAAGTTCATTTCATCTCCCTGTTTCCAAGCTGATCGTCTTGATCAAAGTCAACACTCAGTTAGTAGATACATATTGAATGCTGATCAGAGTAAGCGATGTTGTCAAGCTGGTAATAATGGTTTTTCACTGACAAAACGCGGTTTTTTCCAAAGTACCGGAGTGAAAAGCAGTATCTCAGTGTCGCATGCACGAGATTGGACCGATGAGGACATAGAGGGGTATAGGTTTTTTCATTAGCATAAGTCAGATCAGTTGTAATATGCCGTTATGGTCTACTGAATTTGAGCTTTTAAATTTTTAGTCATTTATTCTTACACTTCACACTGTCACACCTCGAACATTTTTTATCCGATGTTCATAATTCTTTTGATCTAGATTTAAATATCTAGTCATTCGCAACAATAAACGAAGGTAACATAATTATATCATATTCTTTGTGATGTCTTCTTAAATTTTGAAAGGAGCATCAATAGAATTTACAACTCAGTGTAAATTCCGTTAGCAAAGTGTCATTGCACTGTTGTTATTGTTTATGAATATTCACTTGGTAATAAGTGAAACGCAATCATGTATGTTGTTTCTTCATTCTTATTTTTAATCGGGTCTCACCAGAATCGGCAGTAAAATTGGCTTATGCTTAAATCAATACAAAAATATATTTACTTTTGGAAGGGACGTTCAACGGAAGGAACATTTTCCAACCCAAAACCCTCCCTTCCCGGTCCCATTTATAGATAAAATACTGCTGTTGTTTTGGTCTTTCTATTTCAGCTGTTGTTCATCGCCATGTAAAACTGTATACAAATACAGGTTTATATGTATATGCTTCGGGACCAGCAGTATAAATACACAACAAATCTTCACTTAGCTGCAAAGAAAGTAAGATACATTTCGAAGTTTTGGCATCTTCACTTCACCTTTTCTGAGTTAATTAACTGTGTAAGGGTTTTGGGTCCCACTTGTATTCCCACGGTGGGCTAAATTCTGTTGAACAGTTCATTATATGAAATATATATTCTCATATTCAATCAGATTGCCATATTCAGGCGATATGCAGTCATCTTCAAATATTAACAAATCATATTAAACACGAGATCTGCTAACATATATATATTATTGATATTTCATACCATCTTCATTACGCAATTGCGTTCAATTGTAATATATAATACTTAGTTATTAAATTGGACCATTTTCGCCAAACCTAATTATTTTGATTTACTTAGTGGCATCTTTGATAATTGTATATCTTCGTCGTTTTAGTGGCATTTGTAAATGTTTGTTTAAAAATTTAAGAAAAAACTGTACGAAATAAATATGTGCAACGCACAATTTTCGCATAGACTCAAAACTGTACACTTCCTTTCCTACACTCTGAGTGTGACCACTTCAATAATTTACTGCTGCTGGTGAAGTTTTACTTCCCCGAGGTTATCCCGCTCCGGCAACAACACTTTTGTGTTGGAGAACCCATCAACACTTTAAATTATCCGTTTAAATTTCAAAATTGTCTAAACCCTTAGGCTCTTCCTACCCCAGACATAGGTTGATTATCTTAGAAATAATTTGTTTCCCCAGTTTGGTATTTTTGGTTTTATTGTTTTATGCTCTTCAAATCATATAGTGCTTGGCATTTTAAATAATTTTTGGCAGAGCGCCTCTGATGAGTCTTGAATAGACGAAACGCGCATCAGGCGTAGCAAAATTTAATGTTTGGAATTTTGTTGTCATTTTTATTCATTTCTTTGACTTTAGTGATGCTAGTGTCAAAATTTCATATCCATATGATCTACCTACTATATAATCACTTTCATGAAACCGGTTGATAGTACGTCTCAAACGGAGTGCAAACCTATAGTTTCTCCGCAAACTGCTTTCAAAGTAGACTTTTATCGGTCATTAGCGGCTTTTCCCTTTGATCTCATCTGCCTGATTATTTTTAGTATCCTGGACAGTCTCAATCTCCGAAACAGCTGCTTTGTTCTAACAGGGGTGATCTGAACCGGATCATCCTCCAGAATACCCTGTTTTACTTTTCAACTCAATTGGTTCCTTTCTTTTGTTTTTCAAAGCACGTTTTTTTAGAAATGTTCACCAAGTTGGACATGAGAAAATTAAAAAATCAATAACAAAGTTTTTATTTCATAGTTCCAACTGGGATTTGAACGAGGGTCTTCAACCTTCATATCCACTAACACCACGAAACCAATGGAAAGTCTGTGCTAAAAATTATGCATAAAGAATATCTATGGGACCCAATAGGGTAATCACAAACCTGATCGTCAGATTTGTCTGACACGATTTAACCAATAAATTTCTAATATTTTTTGTCATTGAAATTTCCGAATATTGAATTCAAAATTGTTTAAAACATCAGGTTTCTTTCCTCGTAATGCACATGGTCGATATCATCGGTGCTGGAATTTGCTTTCCTGTTCGAACTGTTTGGTTTTGAGAACTTTTCATTCAATAATTTTGGTTTTTGATCTTCCAATGTTTTGATTCAAATGCTGCTGATGATAGGTTACTCCTTGAAATATCTTTTTTTCTGTAATCTTGCTCATGCATTCAGACTTTGCTATCTATTTGGCAAAAAGATACGAATTACATGAAAAGTAAAAAAATAAATACAAATAAATAATTTTTATATTGAAAGTATATAAGTAAATATGAATGTATAGTTAATAATTAAACAATGTAACTGTAATTTCAACCATGAAAATCATCTGACAAACATGCAGATTTTGATTTATAAGTAAACATATAAACATCAATCATCATGCTCATGAATCCTTGTCAAACCTGTGCTCGATTGTCCAACTCCAAAAAGGATTTCTGGACGACTACTTGTGCCCATCGAGCCAGTCACTTTGATTCCGATATCTTCTATTGATACATTTTGTATTGAATCCTTACACACCAAATGTTTAAATCGTAACGAAGAATCATTTCTGTTGGACATTATGATTTGGTACCATTCTTTTTTGTGCTGAATGTCATCTGCTATGCCTACTCCGATCTTATTATTACCAAAGAGATAAGGTGACGACCATGCCAAAACAACTCGTTTGTTTGTGTTGCCTACTTTCCATGATGCAACACCACTCGATCCACTAAGCCTGTTAGGCTTCTTGTGTAATATCTAAAAGGAAAAGTTTAAAACGAAGACATAAGAGGGACAGAAAAAAGCTTTGTTGTTATGTGTGTGTGTGTTTTATGTTGTTATGTGGTTTGTTTTGTTGTGATGAGCTTTTGTCTGCCGGTTTTGTCTTTGTCTTTACGGTTTTATGATACTGATTACCCCTTTGATACACCTTTGCTTCTTTCGTGCATAATATGAGGTGCATACCATTTATCCTTTAACACTGAAAACAAGTAAGTGACTATTGGAAACATTTTTTTGATTATAAATATAGTTGTCTTTTTGAGTTTCCGGAAATGGAAAGCCATATATACAAAAGACAAATCGAGAAAATGGTCATCATATTTGTTGTAATATTTTTTCATGATTCATGTTCTTGAATTTTTGTTTGTGGCTCAATGCGCGTGCACCACTCTGAAGCACTGAAAAAATTGTAATTACAATGTAATGTTTTGTCAGAAGCGTCATTGAAACTGCTACACGAAATTAAAAAAAACAGGACTCACTGTTGGATTGATGGAACCCACCAAAATGTATCAAAACGCAATAGACATGATAGATAAAATTAGTAAACTTAAATATGGGCGTATCATTATGTACAATGTACCATGCATACTATATGCCTGTAACATACCAAAGCTTGTCTTTCACCAACTCTTACACTTTGATTTGTAGCGGATGAAGCAAATCCATTTATCAGTGTCACTTGTGGATCGGTTAGAACATGAACTCGTGTCCAATTACATATTTCAACACCAACAACTATTGCATAGTCATGATACTTCATCAGTTCTTGCAAATTTTTATGATTTTTAAAAGATGCTCCAAGAATAGACCTGTTTCTCATGTCTGTTTTAGAAGAACCACCAGGACTTTTATTCGTTGCACGTTCTAAATTTGAAATATGGCTTCCTGTCAAAAATCAACATTATTGGTAATAAAGCATGTTTCAAGATAAGGCTACGCAAAAAACGCGTTTCGTCTATACAAGACTTAACATAGGCGTTCTATACACAAATACAAATACAAATACAAAAGATACACCAAATAATATATGAATATGACGAGCAAAGAACAAATAAAATATGCATATGAAGAGCAAAGAACAAATAAAAACGGTGATAAATGGAGCAATGTCTACACATGGTCCAGCAACAAGCAAAAGACTTGGAATGATTGAGATAATTGTAAGTGGCCGCTGATCCACTAGGGGGTAAAAAAGCTTAAATTAAATAATAGTTTTAATGTTTTAGATTGATTGATTGTTAAATGCTATGTGTTCTGTGGGCGATCTTTCAGCCATCATAAGGACAAAAAACACTAACATGAGAGTTTTGTTTTATGTTGATATCATAGAATAGTAATCGACTTTTGTTGAGCAGCTGAGGTTGTGCAAACGTATAGTAACATGTATATCATTCATACTACAGCAAATAAACTGAATCGTTACTCTCAGGTAAATCTATTATACCAGGATGACCAGGACTAAGGTTCATGGTTACACTTCGAATAAAATTGTAGATATTTGACTTATTTTTCTAGTCTATGTACAACTTAACCGACAAATAAAAACAGAAAATAAAGTGAAGCAGCGTCTTGATATAAAAATCACTGATCATTTTCCCTTCCAGTTTACAAGATTACTTTTCTTGTTTTCTCTATCCATTTTCTTTCCGTTCAAATTTTACCATAAATAAAGCATGAATTGCCCATAAATTACCTTCCATAAAACCGATTGTGAGTAGATATAATAACACCAATAATGAAATAACCTAGCACATGGAGGTCATTTGGCTGTAAATGGGTTAACTGAAAAACGCAAAGAAAATGCCCCGGCAAAACAGATAAGTTTAGGCTCCACATAGACGGAAAAGCACGTAAAATATCAGTCATTTTATTCCGAAGTGTAGAGATGAACCTTAAAGAAAATCTAGTGTATGTACAGCTCATACGACACATTTTCAGGGCAAAAAGTATAGTAGGACCTAGATGAAGACACATCTAATCATATTGACACATTGTTTTAGTTGAAGATAACACAGCCTTTTACATCTTTTTAATGTATTTTGAATTCCCTTTTGTACCTCTAAACTGACATTTTGGTGAACACTTGCAGTTAAACTATGATTAAATGTCGGATAAGATTTGAGACCACGTGCAATGGTGTAATTTATATTAACCTTAAATCGACTGTGCTCAAAAACACAAAAAAGCAGAACGTAAAAATAAAAGAAGTATAACCATTTAAAGTATTACCAAAACTTAATAATATACTAAACAACATAAGAAAAGTTACGCTTCAATTCATTTCCTTTGATTAAAAAGTTTAAAAGCAAATATCTCTGAACGTAGTCATCTGAATGATTTTAGATTTTGGCACAGCATGTTAGTGGTCCCAAAAACCAATCCCTACAAAAATCGAAAAATTCTGATTTTTTGTTTTAAAATAAAAAAAAAGAGTTTTGACCATAACATGAAAAATTCACCATTTTTTTTGAAAATTTGATGCTTAACTAAAGGTGTAATCAGCAAATGGGGGACAAAGCTTAATTTTCACAAAACTGGCCAACCTTTTCAGAAACATGCATTTTTTGAATTGATCAATCTAACTTTGTTTTTTCGACTAAATTAACAAAAGTTCATGTCGTAAACGCACTGGTGCCAACCTCAGAAATAATGGCATGGTTTTTATTGAATTGGGTTTGATTTATCATTTTGCATAAAATAAGAAAATTTTATAATTTTAAAAGAATTCTGGAAGGAAAGAAGTCGTGCGTTATGTGTTACTTAATATATTATATATAGGTCTTGCTATTGTCTATTTTTGAATTCTATATATATGCGTTCTTTGCAAACGTATTCATGCCTTTTTTAAAAGGATGTTATTATACTCATATTTTACCTTCCCTATGCCCAGTAAGCGGAGCCCTATCACTATCGCTTCCATTTTCTTCAGACATCGTGGATTTGTTAAGTCAATAAAAATGAGTCTCTGAAAATAACATTTAAGACGATGGTAAGGAATTGGCCTTTTAACTTTGATGGGTTTTTTTCTGAAAAAGATAATGAAGAAAGAATAATTTTTATTTTGAACGTTTGTACTAAATAAAATAATGTTTAATGAAAAAAAAAATATTTTGACCAGAAGAAAAACTCCTTTCAACTTAAATCGTTTGTCCATAATGAAGAAGTAGGGAAATACCGGGGAGATTCGAATTTTAGAACTCCAAAACAGAACGAAAATTGTTATCTATTATTTAGTGTAATGTATTTTTTATGTACAATATATAATTATAACCTTTTGGCGAGGTCAAAACATGTTTTTTTTTCGACTCAAGAGAAAAACTATATTGACTGAAGACGAATTTTAAAATGATTTTTTAAAAACAATTAATTTTCTACAAACATCATTTTTAAAATTAAACATTTTACTAGAAAAAATGTAAGTGCTGATTAGCACAAACAAAACAAGTTTCCAGAATATACAGTAATTCATTTAAAATATTTTTTCAATTAAAATACAAACCTTTTTTGGAAGGCTTAGTCTTTCAACATTCTTTTTTTAGAAGGCGTTAGTCCTCCAACTTTAAAATTCTATCTATAGAAAGTTGTATACTGCAAACTATTAACAGTTCAATCATGGACCTATTTTGACCAATGGCAATTTCTGAATTATACAGTATTATAATAAAATAGAATATGAATGCATTACATGTATCTTACATGACAATTTATCACACATTTAGTTTCTATATGCGTGAATTTGCCCGGGCAAAACAGCCGGGAGTATCCTAGCGGCCTAATATGGCCATATCAGGCTTCGCGTTCTCGGGTCTCGGCGCCATAAAACTTTAAAAAATACTTATAAACCAACCTACCTAATAATCTTATTAAAAAGAAATTTGAATATCTGGTAAAATGGTGTTTTGATAAATCTATGAGTGATTATATATGTTCCAGAGTTTCAAACTCATTTTAAAAGTAAATCATTTTTTAGTAACGAGACTCAAAAAGGTTGCATTAACTGGACTGATGCAGAAACTATTATTGCTCTTAATTATGTGTTAGATATTATTTACATACGTTTTGGTAAACAAATTTATTGCCAAATCATTTGTATTCCTATGGGTACTAATTGTGCGCCACTTAAAGCTGACCCTTTCCTATACTGATTTGAATCACAATTTATGGCTAAATTTGACGACAATCATGCACTCAACAAATCTTCATTTTCTAATTTTATTACAGACATATATCCTTCTGAATTAACCTTAAACAAATCTAATGTCATCGGTGATAGATGTCATTTTTTGGATTTAGATTTAAGTATTATTAACGGAAAATTGCAAACCAAAGTATATGATTCCACTAGACAAGTGCCGTCATACGGGGTTTACATCTCACAATTAGTAAGATATGCTCGGATCTGCAGTGGTGTTTTTGGTTTTAATAATGAAAACCGTTTTATACCTGAAAAATTATTAAAACAAGATTATAGATACCACAAGTTGGTATAATCTTTTTCTAAATTCTTCCAAAGTACCGATCGCTTATTGAAAAATATAATTGTACACGTCGTTTTCTGATAGCGAAAGGATTATAGATACCACAACTTGTCCACAAGTTGGTATAATCTTTTTTTTATATTCTTCCAAGTACCGATCGCTTATTGAAAAATATAATTGTACACGTCGTTTTCTGATAGTGAAATGAATATCACATCCTGATATTGTAATGCTTTTATAAAGCTTACAAGTTTAAAAACAATCCATTGGAAATGAAAAATTTAGTTTCAAAATTTATTACGCTAAGGATAAGAATTGAATATTTTGGTTAAATCTTTGAACTAGTGATTTTTGACAGAAATATTGATTACTTGATACTTACGTTAAACCTTCCATAAGCATTCTTACTAATTGTCATTTTGAAGCATTATAGCGATCAAGCAAGTCGGTTGTGTGTGATGACACTCCACCAAATCATTATTGTTTGAAGTGCTGTGTCGGATTTAAAATCGACAAGTTTGATTTTTTTTTACATCAGTCGATTGATACTTCTCAGCTAGCTGTCAGCAACAGCGAGTGTTCTATAGATAGTTCCTTTACCGTCCTTTCGTTTGTTCTTGTTGTCTTTTGTCTTAGGTTCTCTCTAGTGGAATTGAACTTTAATTTGTGTGTCTAGTTTTTGTGCTTTGTCTAGGAATAATGATAGGGGGAAAGTTGGATCCAAAAAACTAGTTTAATCCCGCCACATATGGTATGTGCCTGTCTTTAAGCCAGGAATCTTTGACAAAGCTTTTGTTTGTACTTGTCTTTTTGATGTTTTATGTTCCTTGTTTAAGAAGGGGGTCTATCTGTGACTATTTCAGGACTGGATTTAAATTATATGCATTTTATTTAGACCATGGACCAATTGCAGAACCGCAAGCAGCGCCTACCGGCCTCGTTGAAAGCTGCTAGCGATCATCCATTGTGGTTTTCCTGAATTGCCGCTTGATTGTGGGCTGTGTCGCGTACACTTTTTCCACATTTCATTATTTTCTATTAAGTCTGACAATAGTCGTAATTCCCATTATAAATACATTTAGTCAAGAATATTCTCAGACTTCAGTATATTTTTACGTGCCAGGGTTTCGTCATTAACCCCGTCCTTTTTACAAAAATGAAAAGTTGTTTAGATTATAATCAAATTAAGGTTCATGGTTACACCTCGAAAAAAAATGGTAGTTCTTTGACCTTTTTTGTAATCTATGTAGGACTTAAACTACAAATAGAAATAAAACATAAAGTGTAGCAGCGTCTAGCTATAAAAATCGCCGATCATGTTCCCTTCTATTTCACAAGGTAAATCTTGTTGTTTACTCTATTCATTTTCTTTCCGTTCAAATTGTACCTTAAATGAAGAATAATTAACCCTTTAATAACCCCCATAAAACCGATTATGAGTATTTACGGTAATAACTTCGTTGCACGTAGAGGCCGTTCGACAGGGCAATGTAGATATTTGGCTATATTTGGGTGAACTGAAAAACGCAAAGAAAATGCTCCGGCAAAACGGATCGACTTTACACCTAAAAATACTGAAACGCTATGCAAAATTTATCTATTTAGACGCTGCTACGCCTAATTAAGCGATTAAATGTGTAGTTTAGGCTCCACATAGACTGAAAAAAGACGTGAAATATCAGTCATTTTTTCGGAAGTGTAAAGATGAACCTTTATGACAATCATACCAATAATACCAATTATAGAAAACCGAAAAAAAAAATGGTTTCTTCTCTGTTGTTTAATTTAAGACAAGCGTGATTTTCCAGAACATTTTAAAACGTTTTTTTTTGTGGACAATGGTGTAATAAAGAGATTATGACTAAGGGTATTCCATATCAGGTCCCATATAATTTCTCGACCCATATTATAGTCTCTGCTGACGCCTCGACCTAATATTGGAATCTAGAAATGATATGGGACCTGATATGGAATACTCTGTGTAATAATCTATATATATATATTAATAAACAAATTATAAAACACCAAAGCGGAATAAAAACGGTTAAATAGGTTAAAATATTGTACTGTATATGCACATTTCAAGTTCGAAAACCGAAATATTGAAGGAAAAGTACTTAAACCGAAAACGTTAAAATATAAGAGCCATCGTCAGCATCGAAGAAATCGACCACCGGCAATAAAAGGAAAGACCCCTGGTGTATTAAACAATATTGAATTAAGACAATTGAAAATTTCAATAAGAAAAAAAAATATTGTTCTTTTAGAAATAAAAAAAAATTGGTTTGTAATTACTTTCATACCTCAATATTAGCTGATCAGATGTTTATAATCACAATTATGTTATCTCTGTTTGTTTTGTACACAGGGACTAAATCTTTTGGATACTAGAATTTAATTAAACATTGTTTTATCTATGTGTTGTTTGAAAGTAACAGAATATGTAAAAATGTAAAAATGTATAGATTTTATCATGTTATAAAAGTTAAAAATGTATATTTTTTTAATGGGGGTTGAAAAATATACCCTTAATGACACAATAAATGGTGACATGGAAGGGAGGCCTCCTTGTGCTAAACGGTGCTTATCTGGTGTGTGACCCAGAGCTTCTTTCCCTCGATAAGTAAGGTGACCCGCTGGACAAGCCCTCGAGTTCCTTTCTTGGGTCACACAACAACTACACGTAGGGTGATACTTGTATCATCTTAAAAATTACGATGATTATAACTGCTAAGTTTTAGTGGAATTTTACAAGAAAATGTGTCAAACTGTGCCCCGATTTTATATTTATCAAAGAGCTAGGTTATCTTTCAGTAACGAAGCTCACCTCATTAATGTTACCAAGTGGGAATTGACATGAAATTTTCAAAATTTTAAGTGCTCATTTATGCAGAAAAAGGTCGCACCCAGCATCTGAACCATGTTTCTTGCCTATCATCCCTAGATGCACCTACCATACCACTTTGGTTGAAGTGGTACTTGTCAGTGAGCAGGAATGGACTTCAACCATTATTCTGTAAATGGTCATTCATGAGGAAAATAACAGTCACAGCCAGCATCCGAAGCATTCATTATGCTTAGCATCACAAGGTGCACCTACCATACAAATGTAGTTGATGTGGTACATATCAGGAAGCGAAAATACAGTTTATCATTCTTCTGTAACAGGTCATCCATGTGGAAAATATAGGTCAAATCCAGCATCCGAAGCATGCATTGTGCTTATCATCACCAGGTGCACCTACCTTACCAATATGGTTGGTGTGGCACTTGTCAGTAAGTGGAAATGGACATATATACCATTATTTTATAAGTGGTCATCCATGCGGAATATATAGGTCACACCCAGCATCCGAAGCATGCGTTGTGCTAAGCATCACTAGGTACACCTTCCATACCAATATGATCGATGTGGCACTTGTGAGTATTTGGGAATATGGAAATATGGGGATTTGGGACGGACGGACGAACGTACCCGAACACTATATGCCCCTCTACTTTCGTAGGCGGGGCATAATAACATATTGATCTAAATATATTTTTCCCAAAGACTTAATCAGTCGAGAGAGGTTAAATAGGATTAGGCTTGAACCATTTTGGCTTTATGGTAGGATTGACCAGTTAGTAAACTATTAATAAAAAACAATACGGATTCTAGAAAACAAGCTCCATAATCAGATCTACATCTCGAAATAGACACTCAAAGAATACTTTCAACTAAACTGTATCAAACTCTATGACTCTATGACGACTTCAGCTGTAAAAACGTCATCTATTACTTCATGTGCAACAACATTCCGTCCGCTACGGCTTATGGGGTTAACATTTGATAACTTATTTGTTATTGTTTCCAGAGCCTATGGGACATACATTATTTTTTTGGATAAAGCATCACTGTTGACACGCACAGTGGCGGTTCCACGATTTTTGAAAAACGGGGGGGGGGGGGCGGGGTCCTCGGTAGAAAAGGGGGGTCCAAAACTATAATTTGATGATTTTTGCCCAAAATTTGCATGAAAATCACAGAATTTTCCGACAAAAAGGGGGGTCCAGACCCCCTGGACCTCCCTCTGAATCCACCACTGACGCAAATTGCTAACAAATGTTATGTTTCTCCTCGATTGATGTCTTTCCTTAAGAAATTGTATGGGAGAATACCATGCTCTCATAGAAAAATATCTTCTTTACTGATTTGACACGCTGAATTGACCATTAACAATGCATGGGTGTTTTGTTACAAACCGGAGCTAACAAATAAACAAAAAAACAAACCAAAACCGTTTCAATCTTAGTAAGTCGACACTTAAATGTTTATCTCTAGTTTTCTAATGTAGTTTCCGCCCCCGAAAACGCATAGTCATCATGTGATCAATATAATCTATATTTGATTATCGTCAATATTGCCATGTATATAATGTACAAAATATTTGTACGTTTATGATTGACAAGCGACGTACCTGGAAATGCATCCCACCATATAAGTCCCCTACCGGCAGTGGCTGAGAAATCTGTTACGAAAACAAAAGTGTAACGGACGGACGGACGGACGGACGAACGAACGAACGGACGGGCAGACGGTCGCCCGGCATTTTTATGTCCCCACTCCGCGTTGCGTCAGAGGACAAAAATCCGCAATGGAAAAGAGCCAACAGTCTTTAATATTGATCAGACCAGAGGTCGCTGTGTAAGGCAAAATGTGTCATGTGATAAAGTGACCGAGATGACAATATTTTCCAGAAAAGTCACTATTACTAGGGCATACCCCCTGCTATTTTGTAATAGTTTATACTTTTAGACTGGGTATAAGGGAAAATAATCTATCTATTTCCCGAATACCCAGTCAGTAAGTGTTTTATTATACCAAAAGAAACAATAGACAAAAACGTTTACAATTTTAGATTTTTAAAAAATTCAAAATGTAATAAAATAAAATATCTATTCAACTCCAAGCGTACTTAAAAGTTGCATAGAATGTATTTTAAAAAGATTTGCATGGGAAACTCGTGCAATTAACTATCTGTAGTGTGACGTAACATAAGTATTATATATCAATCAAAATAAAACAATGAAAACGATTGGCTTAAGGTGGGGCTTAATGACGTCAGAGGGCAAATAGTTGTGGCGAGGGCAATAGTTCGGAAACTATTGGCCGGTCAATAGTTCAAAGCTAGCAAACGAAAAAAATAGTGAAACTATTGCATATGCATTTATTAAAGAAAAACATTACGGAGGTATAATAATGTCCATTAGTACAGAGGAAAAATTGTAACACATGTTTTTTTCGCATGTTTGAAAAACATCCGTTTTTCACATGTTTTTCATCCGCATGAAAAACGCCTGTAGAAAATATGTATGTTTTGTAACACATGTAAAACATGTGTTTAACACGTGTTTTTCATATCCAAAACTTAAGAGCCATTCTCCATAAGGACCAAAATGGTTCGGACATCACATTAAAATAATTTGAATTTTAGAAACATGAAAGGTTCAAGATAACTGTACTTCTCTTCAAAGGATGGTTACTGTATAAGTTGACATCTGATATAAATATCTTTAATTTCTAATCTACCAAATGTTTTTTCATCATGCGTGGTACTATTGACCACTATTTCTACGTTTATCATGTGTTATGATCATACGTTTTACACATGTTTTTCATGCGTTAAACATGCGTTACAATTTTTCCTGTGCTATAGGATAATTTTTATCTTCTTATTCTATTTAGAATAGTTCATTTGAGAAGACTCTAATGGACATTACTATAGAATTCTTTAATATGATATTTAGGTGCAACCTAAAATGGGACGCAGCTTTAGAAAATAGTTGTCAAAAATGTCATTGATCAATAACTAATAATTACCGATATCGAATTATTTGTGCAAATTACAAATATTTGTAACATTCTAAAATAGTATCAAAATATAATAGGATGACGTTGACGGGACGAAATAACCTTCTTTTGGTGTTACGTTATCAATGACGTCATTTCCCGGTCAGAGTATTTCGCGCTCCAGCAGTTCTAAATAAACAAAGCAACTTTTTTTCTGTCAGGTTTTGGGTGATTTTCTGTATACCGATATATCTTTTTAGAAGTATTGGGTGGAGAAAATTTATATAAAAACCTGGCAGAAAATGACGACTTGTTTCAATCAGGATTTTGGAAAAAAAAAACACTGGAACATGCACATGTTAAAAAATCTCCATGATCAGCTAAGCCTGTGGTAAGACCATATTTTTTTAGCTCACCTGGCCACAGACCAGGTGAGCTATTGTCATCACTTGGCGTCCGTCGTCGTCGTCCGTCGTCGTCGTTAACTTTTCTTCAAACTTCTCAGAGGCGGATCCAGAGATTCTGAAAAGAGGGGGCCCACTGACTGGCCTAAGAGGGGGCCCGCTTTGGTCACGCTTCAATGTTTTCCTATATATTCAACCAAATTGTTCCGCCAAAAGGGGGGTCCGCCCCCCCCCAGCCCCCCCCCCCCCTGGGTCCGCCTATGCTTCTTCTCCTCTGAAACGGCTGAACAGATTCAAACCAAATTTGGTCTGATGGTACCTTAGGGTATCCCCCACAGAACTGATGGGAAACTGATAATAATAATAATAATAATATTTATTCAGGTAAATAATAGGCACACAATTGACAATACATTTAGTCAAGACTAAGACTAATACCCCCGTCACACTGGGACGAAGACCACCAAGTTCTTAGTACGTTCTTAGAACGCAGTGCAAACGGGATAAAAATATTGCTCCTAGGTTTTCAATACGACTTCTCTACGTCTTTACAAAAGGCCGTACAAAGTCCTTCAAGTTTGCAACCAAGTTCCTTCTAGGACTATCAAGTTTTTACTACGTGTCTTCTACGTTCAGCACGTTTTCACTACGTGTCTTCTACGTTCATCACGTCTTCACTACGTTCTTGCTGCGACTGTACTGCGAGAAGGTCTATAGAAAGTTTGCGACAGTTTTAAAACAAACAGGGCAATATCACCTCTGCGCATACATTCGATTTTTATTTTAATTAGCTCCACAAACCTCTCAAAAACTGCATGATGCATCATTTGCCCACCGTTAACCACCTATATTGGACAAACTAACTTAATGCATAGTGAAAATTGCATAAATTGTGTTTCACAATCGTGTTGTTTTGTGTTAAAGTTGCACACGGATTTTAAAATCGCAATGAAAAGGGAAAGTTTAGTGCTACAAAACTTGGTTATCTCGGGTTTTTATTCAGCCTGTACCATAACTCATGAACTAGTCTTGTATATAGTAAAACTTACGGTGACAAATATCAAAGTCTTTTGTGGTTTAAAAAAACTAACTTAATTGTCCATGCTCTTGAAGTCGACACAAGGCGATGCTTCATTTTGTGTTATTTAAACCAGAAGATTTTAGTTATTATGTTTATTTTGTTTTTGTTTTTGGTATTGTTGCCGTACAACTTTTGTCTCAGGCGTCTCTTATAATTGGTCAGGGCATAAACCACGCATTGAATATTGATTATTCGCCCGCCGGAATTACCTCCTGTAAAATATGTATGCATCAAAAATGTTGCATGTGTATTTAAGACAATGTACTAGCAAGATGTAATTGGTCCGATTTCACAGAGTGAAAATTCCAGGGATATATGGTAAATGTCGGTTGGGCGGGGAACATTTTTTGTATCAGTTTCCTCAGCATCTACTAATCATAGCCTTTTGATATTTAGTTTATAAACGTATTGATTAATTCTGGAATGAAAAACAAGCTTGATGCTTTTGTGAATCCCTCCCCTGTTTGTAGTTTTCCGACCAGTGTGGCAATTGTAGTGAGCCCCATTTAGCCTACTATTATCGAACTCAACAAAAAAGCTCTTTAACGTGCATGTGTTATTTAGTAAGCATGGGCTTTTATAACGTATGATTCGATATCAGGTTTGTCGTTCATCTACTTCCTGTTTACTGAGTTTAATTTGTTGACATAAATGTTCATTAGTAGACAATTTAGTGATTCGTACCAGTTTTCTCACTAACTACTCACCAGAGGCGCTTAATATTTGGTATACAACATCATCACATGGGATTTGATTTCAAGTCTAACGTTTATCTACTTTCTTTTAACGAAATCCGGCCATTTCTATGTTTGACCCGTTTTTTAAATGTTTTTTTTTTTCTATTTTTTATTTTCTCGACACATATACCCAAATAAATGAATCACCCATTTGATTTGTAAGTGTAGGTTGTGAGTAAATTTGACATCAAAAGGCAGGATTGTATCTTTCTTTAGAAAAATAATTCAGGATACCCATTGTGCTCTTTCAGGAAAAAAAAATAAAAAGTCAAGACAAAATTAAACAAAAGAACCGAAACGATATGGAAAATTAGTATGGACAGAAACATATCCATTCCCCAAATAAAGATAATTTGGATCGTTCCGTTGTACATCAATTGGACCTTGTATAGAAATGCTAAAAAAATGTCTAATTATCAGTATGCATTATATTTAACATTCGTAGATGTACACATTCAGTCAGTAAATTATGTAGATAGAAATTAATGAGATGTAAAATAAGTATACGCGACACAACCTAATACATTAATAACAATTTAAAAATCAGCCAGAAGCCTTCAATGTGACCAGCGGTTGCTGCTCGCTGTTGGCCCTGTATTAAAAGAAAAACTACATATGATTCAAGCTTATTCCTAAAGTGTCAATGAAAAACCCCATTCTTGACCCCCCCCCCAAAAAAAAAAAAAAAAAAAAAAAACTAAAAAAAAAAAAAACAGATGTCATTAATTTCGCCGAATACAAACAACAGCTTTGATTAAGATATATACAAAATTAACATAATATATACATGTATGGCGTGGGGCGCGACTGTATAATTGACTAATATAATTGGCAAAGTGTAATAATTATTTAAAAAAGTATCTTGTCCTTTGTGTATTAAATGCAGAAGAAAAGAATCATCTTCCGGCGGGCAAGAGACAACCGATTTATTAAAATGCATATCAAAACCTTTTGTACAAATTCATGTGAACTGTCAGAAAACCTAGTAAAAACTTACTAGAAACGGCATTAAAACCGGTAGGACGTACTGTCAACGTAGTAAAAACTGTTCAGACGTGTTAAGGACGCAGCAGAAACTTCCTTATTGTCGTGCTACAAACTTTAACGAAAAGTACCGTTATATGAAATCGTAGTGAAAATGTACGGCGAACGTAGTACAAACTTTAAGGACGTAGTGTAATCGCACTACGACCATAAAAGTTTCTAGTACGTCTTTAATACGCTCATCAAGTTCTTTCCACGTTTTATGCCTTTTTAGGACTTAGTAAGAACGTAGTAGGAACTTTGTGACGGGGGCATAACATAAAACATTGAATGAAAGACCTATAAAAATATAAAAACTTTATGCCCCCGTCACACTGGATAAAGTTCGTACTACGTTCTTACTAAGTCCTAAAAAGGCATAAAACGTGGAAAGAACTTGATGAGCGTATTAAAGACGTACTAGAAACGTGTATGGTCGTAGTGCGAACTTTAATGGACGTAGTACGAACTTTCTTGGACGTAGTGCGAACTTCAAGAACATGAAGGACGTGGAATAATTTTGAGCATGTTCAAAACAAACGTAGTGAGGACGTGGAGAAGTCAAAACGTAGTACAGACCTACTAAGAACGTATTGAGAACTTTATGATCGTAGCATGAACGTAGAAGGGACGTATCAAAAACTTCAAGGACGTGGCCTGGACGGTATGATTTTTTGTGCCGTTTATACTACGATTACACTACGTCTTTAAAGTTTGCACTACGTTCGTCGTTCGTTTTACTGTTTCCATGTGCTTCAACCTAGTGCTGTCTTTAATTATGTTCATTATGTCATTGTTGTATATGTGTGTAATGTTTGTGATGTAATGTCGGTTTTAAAAGCTCATTAGAGCTTGTGTTATTTGTTTTGTAACTTGTACCGACTTTATAAATAAATATTACTTGACTTGACTTGACTTGTTTTCACTACGATTTCATATAACGGTACTTTTTGTTCAAGTTTGTAGTACGACCATTAGGAAGTTTCTACTGCGTCCTTAACACGTCCGTTCAGTTTTTACTACGTTGACAGTACGTCCTACCGGTTTTAATGCCGTTTCTAGTAAGTTTTTTCTAGGTTTTCTGACAGTTCACATGAATTTGTACAAAAGGTTTTGATATGTATTTTAATAAATCGGTTGTCTATTGCCCGCCGGAAGAGGATTCTTTTATTATGCATTAAATGCACAAAACACAAGGTACTTTTTAAAATAATTAATAATACTGCAAAAATGTCGCGCCCCACGCCATACATGTATATACGTTGATTCTGTCTATATCTTAATCAAAGCTGTTGTTTGTATTCGGCGAAAATTAATGACATGATCATGATTATTTTTGGGTCAAGAATGGGGGTTTTCATTGACACTTTAATTAGGAATAAGCTTGAATCATATGAAGATTTTTTTATACAGGGCCAACAGCGAGCAGGAACCGCTGGCCACATTCAAGGCTGCTGGATGTTTTCTGTTGTGGATTTTTTAAATTGTTTTTATGGTTGTAGGTTGTGTCGCGTATACTTATTCCACATCTCATTAATTTCTATCTTCATAATTTACTGACTGAATCTGTACATCTACGAATGTTATATGATGCATACTGATAGTTAGACATTTTTTTTTTGCATTTCTATACATTTTCTAAGTCGACTAAGTATGTACAACGGAACGATCCAAATTATCTTTAGTTGGGGAATGGATATGTTCTTGTCCATACTAATTTGTCATATCGTTTCGGTTTTTTGTTTAATTTTGTCTCGACTTTTTTTCCTGAATAGAGCACAATGGGTATCCTGAATTATTTTTCTGAAGAAAGATACAATCCTGCCTTTTGAAGTCAAATTTACTCACAGCCTACACTTACAAATCAAATGGGTGATTCATTTATTTGGGTATATGTGTCGAGAAAATAAAAAATAGAAAAAAAAACATTTAAAAAACGGGTCAAACATAGAAATGGCCGAATTTCGTAAAAAAGAAAGTAGATAACCGTCAGACTTGGAATCAAATCCCATGTTATGGGAGCCCATGATGATGTTGTTTACCAAATATTAAGCACATCAGGTGAGTACTGGTACGAATCACTAAATTGTCTACTAATGAACATTTATGTCAACAAATTAAAGTCAGTAAACAGGAGGAAGTAGATGAGCGACAAACCTGATATCGAATCATACGTTTTAAAAGCCCATGCTTACTAAATAACCCATGCACGTTAAAGAACATTTTTGTTGAGTTCGATAATAGTAGGCTGAATGGGGCTCACTACAATTGCCACACTGGTCGGCAAACTGCCAACAGGGGAAGGATTCACAAAAGCATCAAGCTTGATTTTCATTCCAGAATTAATCAATACGTTTATAAACTAAATATCAAAAGGCTATGATTAGTAGATGCTGAGGAAACTGATAATTACAAAAAAAGATTCCCCGCCCAACCGACATTTACCATATATCCCTGGAATTTCCACTCCATGAAATCTGACCAATTACGTCTTGCTAGTACATTGTCTTAAATACTAGTATACATGCAGTATTTTTGATGCATACTATTATTACAGGAGGCAATTCCGGACGAATAATAAAAATTTAATGCGTGGTTTATGCCCTGACCAATAAGAGACGCCTGTGACAAAAGTTGTACGGCAACAATACCAAAACAAAAACAAAATAAACATAATAACTAAAATCTTTTGGTTTAAATAACACAAATGAAGCATCGCCTCGTGTCGACTTCAAGTGCATGGACAATTAAGAAATTTTTTTTAAACCACCAACAGACTTTGATATTTGTCACCGTAAGTTTTACTATATAAAAGACTAGTAGTTCATGACATGCTATTTTAGAATCCGTGTGCAACGTAAACACAAAATAACACGATTGTGAAACACAACTTATGCAATTTTCATCATACATTAAGTTAGTTTGTCAAGTCATGGAAGTATTAATACTTCCATGGTCAAATATAGGTGGCTAAGGGTGGTTTAATGATGCGTCATGCAGTTTTTGAGAGGTTTGTAGATCTAACCAAAATAAAAATCAGACATCGAACGTATGCGCGGAGGTGATATTGGTGTCTTTGTTTTAAAACTGTCGCAAACTTTCTATAGACGTACTGCAAACGAGCTAGTCGCAGTACAGTCGCAGCAAAATTGTAGTTGGAACGTAGTGAAAACGTGCTGAACGTAGAAGACACGTAGTAAAAACTTGATGGTCCTAGAAGGAACTTGGTTGTAAACTTGAAGGACGTTGCACGGTCTTTGTAAGGACGTATACGTCTAGAGAAGTCGTATTGAAAACCTGGGAGCAATATTTCTATCCCGTTTGTACTGCGTTCTAAGAACGTTCTAAGAACTTGGTGGTCTTCGTCCCAGTGTGACGGGGGTATTAGCATGATTACCATAATTGGACGGAATAAAAAATAAAAATCATGATTAATATCACTGAAGTTAACATTTTAAAGTATTAGCGGTATCCCAACAATTGCCCTTTACCTAGGATAACCAACAAAAGCTTAAAGCTTATTTCCAGTAGGGTCCCTGAACAAAAAATATGGTTTCCTGCTCATGTCACTTATAGTGATATATAATTAAATATAAGTTAAAGTATTAAAATAAAAATAGAAAATAAAAAATAAAATTCTCCATTATTAATAGAGATATAAATACATGTATATAAGTACTGTTAATAGTATAAATAGATGTTTTCTGATATTGATCTAAGTTGTTCTAACAAAAACTGTTTAACACTTGATTTAAAATTACTTTTGTTTTTACACAATTTGGTGTTGTTAGGTAAACTATTCCAGTCCTTTATAGCATTAAAGTAAAATTATGTTACTTCACAACCTTTTACAGATGGTACATAAAAGTTTGTCTGACTAGATCGAGTACTGTACTGAGATGACGTTTTTACAAAATTATTGTGCATATATTCTGGACAATTGTTGTTGTATATATTAAAGACATGATTAAGTCTGAGTTGTTTGACTCTGTTAGCAACATTTAGAAAGCCAAGCTTTTCAAATTATTTATAACCAATACTACTTCTGCTGTGCAGATCTAAAATAAATCGAATAACTTTGTTTTGAACTACCTGTAGCTGGTTTTTCATTTTCATAGTTAAACCTTCATACCAACAAGAACAAGCATAATCTATATGACATTGTATCAGAGCAGAACATAATGTTTTTTCTAGATTGTAAGTCCAAACAATGTTTATACCTGTATAAAAATTTCAGTCTTTGATTGACTTTCTTTATAATATTTGTAACAATCAATTCACCAGATAAGTACTGGTCTATCATAATACCTAAATATTTAACACTCACTTGAGATTCTATTAACTGATGTGGGGATTTTTGATTCGTCGAAAAACATGGCCGCCGTTGCTAAAAATAGACCAGGGGGATCAGACTACTGTTTTTGTCTTGTAATAGAAAATAAAGAGATGTGGAATAAGTGTACGCGACACAGCCCACAATTAAACGGCAATTTAGAAAAACCACAATGGACAACCGCCAGCAGCCTTCAACGAGGCCATTTGGCACTGCTCGTGGTTATGCAATTGGCCCATGGTCTAAATAAGATGCATATAATTCAAATCCAGCCCTGAAATAGTCACAGATAGACCCCCTTCTTAAACAAGGAACAGAAAACATCAAAAAGACAAGTACAAACGAAAGCTTTGTCAAGGATTCCTGGCTTAGGACAGGCACATGTAATATGTGGCGGGGTTAAACTAGTTTTTTGGGCCCAACCTTCCCCCTATCAATATTCCTAGACAAAGCACAAAAACTAAACACACAATAAAAATCAAATTGATCAAAGTCCAATTCTACTAGAGAGAACCTAAGACAAAAAACAAGAACAAACAAAAGGACGGTAAAGGAACTCTCTATAGAACACTCGCTGTTACTGACAGCTAGCTGAGAATCATCAATCGACTGATGTAAAAAAATCAAACGTATCGATCTTAAATCCGACACAACACTTCAAGCAATAATGATTTAGTGAAGTGTCATCACACAAAACCGACACGCTTGATCGCTATAATGCTTAAAAATGACAATAGTAAAAACGTTTATGGAAGTTTTAAAGCGCGTATTAAGTTTTCAATATTTCTGCCAAAAAACACTAAATTCAAAGATTTAACCAAGATATTCATTTCATATCCTTTCCGTAATAAATTTTGAAGCCAATTTTTCATTTCTATTGGATTGCTTTTAAATTTGTGAGCTTTATAAAAAACATTACCATAAAATACAGGATGTGATATTCCTTTCACTATAAGAAAGTGACGTGTACAATTAAATTTTTCAATAAGAGATCGATACTTGTGGAAGAATTTAGAAAAAGATTTTACTAATTTGTGGTATCGATAACCTTGTTTTAATAATTTTTCAGTAATAAAACGGTTTTTATTATTAAAATCAGAAACACAACTGCAGATCCGAGCATATCTTACTAACTGTGAAATGTAAACCCCGTATGACGGCGCTAGTGGAACATCTCCTTCAAGAAAAGGAAAATTTATAATAGGGAAGGTAAAGTCGTCACGTTTATCATATACTTTGGTATGTAATTTTCCGTCAATAATACTTAAATCTAAATCTAAAAAAGGACATCTATCACCGGTGACGTTAGATTTGTTCAAGGTTAATTCAGAAGGATAGATATCTGTAATAAAATTAGAAAATGAAGGATTGTTGAGTGCAAGAATGTCATCTAAATATCTAAAAGTATAATTGTAAATCAAAAAGTATAAGAGATAGATGAAATCTGATGCCACCCTACTGCTCCAGCATTAAAAGCTCTACCGAAGTCTGCATTTGGTCCAAGTTGTCAGATGACACCTTATAGGGGTTACAGCCCCTTAAAGGTGAAAAATAGCGTTTTTTCATGTTTTTGCCCTCTAGTATGAAAACTATTGCAGATAGAGAAAAGCTGTTGCTTGCTAAAATGTTCAGCTCATTTAGCTCTACAAAAGTCTCCATAGGGTTGAAGTTGTCAGATGACCCCTTATAGGGGTTACGGCCCCTGAAATAATGTTTTTTCATGTTTTTGGCCTAAGGAATGAAAACTATTGCAGATAGAGAGAAGCTGTTGCTTGCTTAAATGTTCAGCTAATTAAGCTGTACAAAAGTCTCCATGGGGTCGAAGTTGTCAGATGACCCCTTATAGGGGTTACGGCCCCTAAAATGATGTTTTTCATGTTTTTGGCCTTAGAAAGAAAACTATTGCAGATAGAGAGAAGCTGTTGCTTGCGTAAATGTTCAGCTAATTTAGCTGTACAAAAGTCTCCATAGGGTCGAAGTTGTCAGATGACCCTTATAGGGGTTACGGCCCCTAAAATGATGTTTTTTTCATGTTTTTGGCCTATAGAAAGAAAACTATAGCAGATAGAGAAAAGCTGTTGCTTGCTTAAATGTTCAGCTCATTTAGCTTTACAAAAGTCTCCATAGGATAAAAGTCGTCTGATGGCCCTTAATAGGGGTTACGACCCCTAAAATAACCTTTTTTTATGTTTTTGGCCTATGGAATGAAAACTATTGCAGATAGAGAGAAGCTGTTGCTTGCTTAAATGTTCAGCTAATTTAGCTGTACAAAAGTCTCCATAGGGTCGAAGTTGTCCGATGACCCCTTATAGGGGTTACGGCCCCTAAAATGATGTTTTTTCATGTTTTTGGCCTATAGAAAGAAAACTATAGCAGATAGAGAAAAGCTGTTGCTTGCTTAAATGTTCAGCTCATTTAGCTTTACAAAAGTCTCCATAGGATCGAAGTCGTCTGATGACCCTTAATAGGGGCTACGACCCCTTAAATAACCTTTTTCATGTTTTTTGCCTATTGAATAAAAACTATAGCAGATAGAGAAAAGCTGTTGCTTGCTTAAATGTTCAGCGCACAAAGCTCTACAAAAGTCTCCATAGGGTTGAAGTCGTCAGATGAACCCTTATAGGGGTTACGGCCCCTAAAATAACGGTTTTTCGTGTTTTGGGCCTATAGAATGAAAACTATAGTAGATAAAGAAAAAAACTGTTGCTTGCTTAAATGTTCAGCTCATTTAGCTCTACAAAATATAGGGTTGACATCAAGACCAGGTGAGCGATTTAGGCTCCTGGGAGCCTCTTGTTTCTATTCAATGTTGTAAAGCTTTATCTTTTATTGTTATTGTCTAAAACACCCGCTTAAACATCGCCATAAATTGGTTGAATTATTAGTAAACAATCAGTAATCACGATTGTTCCTAACGCACCTGTTTACAATGACCATTCTCGCGAGAACTTGGCGTGATCATTTCATCTCTTTGACAACGAGAGTTTCCTTGAAAAAATATATTTACAGAGTTTAGTTTTGACCTTCCATCCGTATTATTCTGTATATTTTAAAAAGAAATTTAACTGTGGTTATTAGATCTGTCAGTTTTAAAATTTATTAAAAGAAAAGCATCGAATTTCTGGCCCATAGAAATTCGTGACTAGTGCGCTTGCGCGCACTCAGCACATCCGGTTTGGAAGAAAAACCAAACCATTAATTTTTGGAAGTTTCTACATATGTGGGACTGCGTCCCATATAAATTCTTCATAAAACTCAATATTAGTGATATTGACTTTAACAAAAGACTGATAGAGGAGAGCAAGTCACTGTGGGCATGAATCATTTTTTATATGGTGGGGTCTGGGATTTTCCAACCTGATATAATTATTATTTACGCCCATTTATTCAGAATAGACCAATCGCGAGTTAATCCACTCCGTAACATTCCGGATATTAGAATGTCCAAATGTCAAAGGTCAACTGAGAACAGAACATTGGGAGCAATGGAAGCAACATGTTTACCGATTTATTTTAGGAAAATTTGAAAGAAAATTGAATAAAAAGTTTTGTTCATCAATTTGTAATGGTTAAAGAAATATAAAAACAAACATTTCCAATGGATTGTAGAGAAAGGACAAGGTGTCCCTGTTTTATTTATCACAGAGTAGGTACAAGTTTTCCAGTAAAATCGAGGTAAAATGGCGGCTATTTTGGAACTCGCGATCCGGGTATTTTAGAATATTCTTTATATTTTTATTTTCGCAACAACTTTTTTATACGCTCCCAAAGGGAGCGATAATTGTAAAAAGTCAATATCTCAGTTGTACTATGTGTTGAATTTTCCTTCAACGTCTGGTATAGCACGCTTGTTTTCCCGAATTTCCAGCGTCTTTTTAATGCTTTTGCTTTGCAAATTTTGAACGTCATCAAGTGCACATGTGACGCACAAAAAAAGCTAGTTTGTTTTTTTTATTTTCGAATATATTTTGTTTGAATTCATGTCGCATCATATTTTTTTCTTAAATTGTTTTGCTTGTACAATTAATAAATTTAAAAAACTTTTAATTTCGGGGGCGTCATAGGTTAAAAACCTATTTCATATTATGCCTGTACATTTATGATCTCTACATTATTCTTATGATTTGTCTTCCTGATGGTATCATCTTGGTCTCTATCCCTTTCTAAGCTGTTTAGATATTGTCTATGTATTTCGTCCTGCATTGCATTTCGTACTGTTAATACTTTGTTGTTAAAATATAATGACTTTGTGACTTAGAGTTAGTGTTTCTAGTCTTCTTATACAACTGTCATTCTTATTGTCCATCTTACTGTTGGCACTGAGGACCACTGAGTTGATGAGTGGTCTAAGATCATTCATTAGTCTTTATTATTACCCGGGTCTCGTTTTCTATCGCTTGATTTTGTACTTGCATTGTCGTAAATAGGGTTATAAAATACGTGCCAAGAATGGTTTGCCGAGCGCAGTTAGGCGAAAAAACATTTCGGCAGGGGTTTTAGGGGCCCGAAGGCCCCCAGAAACTGGTGTAAAATCCTGTGTTATGGCAATCCCAGGAAATAAAGTGAATCACGTCTTGATACATAAAGAGATGGTCCAGGAGTTAAAGGTCTTGACTTCACATGGCAGACCAACAGTAATGTTTTATTTGAAGTTCTCACCAGAAGTGAGACACAAGTGAAGTGAGATGAGTATATGTCGCACATGAATTTTTAACGTTGTGGACTAATTAATGTTGTAACATGAATTGAGAATTTTCCTTTGATCTTCAGAAAGAATAAATAAGTACTAATTAGCATTTGTTTTCCAAATCACCTCAACTGAATAATATTGCATAAAATTTCATCTGTGTTATATAAACCCAATGGGAAATTTCCATGCAATAATCAACACCAAAGACCCAAATATTGCATACCAAAAGCTCCACCTCCAAATCATGACTCCTCCTTCAAACAATGAAAAAACATTCATGTATTTGAATATTCATTTTATTTGATATTTCCCGCCAGACAATGGCACGAGCCAGTTATTTTGATTGGTTAAATTTTAATCACGCTACAATTATGTGCTCCGCCTTTCAAGTATTTTTTTAATCAGTGAGCGGGGTTAATTCATGTTACAAATAATTTCATTATAGCACCGCCTACCTCGTTATCCAAATAAACTACTCACGCTTCGCGTTCGAAGTTTATTAGGATAAATCGTAGGACTGTGCTATAAATATAACACATATCATGTCAGTAATTAGTATCATATGAACTTATGGAAGTTTAAGATAAATTGTCTTCTTGAGTGGATATTTTATTCAAACGTACGAAACTATTATGTTGAGTATAAATGCCTACTGATTTTATGCATTTCTCTCGCTGTCCTATACACATTTTCCAATGTACCAAATTATATAATTGCCACCATGATTATTGCCTTATAAAAACTTTTTAGGTCAGTTATTATATTTTCAATTTCCGAATCTGATTTTATTTTTTTAATTTATAAAAGAAATTTTTTCTGGTCTTTGAAAAAGTTTCATTACAAATTTGAGCTGATATATAGATATTTTTTTTAAATCCAGGGCTACTCTTTTTTTACCCCCCCCCCCCCCCCCCAGGTACATGCAGAATGGTGTTGCTCACTAGGTAACAAGCTTTAACACAAGAGATCAGGTGACAGATTCAGGCACCAGGGGGCCTGTAGTTTTAGTTTCTGAAGGAAAAAAAAGCTGAATCAGAATGAGATCCTACCAGACATCAATGAACCGGCTTGAAAATATGGAATGAAACCCATTAAGGCAGCAATCCATGCACTTGAAGTCGACACAAGGCGATGCTTCATTTTGTGTTATTTAAACCAAAAGATTTTAGTTATTATGTTTATTTTGTTTTTGTTTTTGGTATTGTTGCCGTACAACTTTTGTTTCAGGCGTCTCTTATAATTGGTCAGGGCATAAACCACGCTTTGAATGTTGATTATTCGCCCGCCGGAATTACCTCCTGTAAAATATGTATGCATCAAAAATTTTGCATGTGTATTTAAGACAATGTACTAGCAAGATGTAATTGGTCCGATTTCACGTTTGTAGTTTTCCGAAATTAAAGTCAGTAAACAGGAGGAAGTAGATGAGCGACAAACCTGATATCGAATCATACGTTATAAAAGCCCATGCTTACTAAATAACCCACGCACGTTAAAGAACATTTTTGTTGAGTTCGATAATAGTAGGCTGAATGGGGCTCACTACAATTGCCACACTGGTCGGCAAACTGCCAACAGGGGAAGGATTCACAAAAGCATCAAGCTTGATTGTCATTCCAGAATTAATCAATACGTTTATAAACTAAATATCAAAAGGCTATGATTAGTAGATGCTGAGGAAACTGATAATTACAAAAAAGGTTCCCCGCCCAACCGACATTTACCATATATCCCTGGAATTTCCACTCAATGAAATCTGACCAATTACGTCTTGCTAGTACATTGTCTTAAATACTAGTATACATGCAGTATTTTTGATGCATACTATTTTTACAGGAGGCAATTCCGGGCGAATAATAAAAATTCAATGCGTGGTTTATGCCCTGACCAATAAGAGACGCTTAAGACAAAAGTTGTACGGCAACAATACCAAAACAAAAACAAAATAAACATAATAACTAAAATCTTTTGGTTTAAATAACACAAATGAAGCATCGCCTCGTGTCGACTTCAAGTGCATGGACAATTAAGAAAGTTTTTTAAACCACCAACAGACTTTGATATTTGTCACCGTAAGTTTTACTATATAAAAGACTAGTTCATGACTTATGGTACAAACAGAATAAAAACCCGAGATAACCAGGGTTTGTGTCACTAAACTTTCCCTTTTCATTGCGATTTTAGAATCCGTGTGCAACGTAAACACAAAATAACACGATTGTGAAACACAACTTATGCAATTTTCATTATACATTAAGTTAGTTTGTCAAATCATGGAAGTATTAATACTTCCATGGTCAAATAAAGGTGGCTAAGGGTGGTTTAATGATGCGTCATGCAGTTTTTGAGAGGTTTGTAGATCTAACCAGAATAAAAATCAGACATCGAACGTATGCGCGGAGGTGATATTGGTGTCTTTGTTTTAAAACTGTCGCAAACTTTCTATAGACGTACTGCAAACGAGCTAGTCGCAGTACAGTCGCAGCAAAATTGTAGTTGGAACGTAATGAAGACGTGATGAACGTAGAAGACACGTAGTGAAAACGTGCTGAACGTAGAAGACACGTAGTAAAAACTTGATGGTCCTAGAAGGAACTTTGTTGTAAACTTGAAGGACGTTGCACGGTCTTTGTAAGGACGTATACGTCTAGAGAAGTCGTATTGAAAACCTGGGAGCAATATTTCTATCCCGTTTGTACTGCGTTCTAAGAACGTTCTAAGAACTTGGTGGTCTTCGTCCCAGTGTGACGGGGGTATTAGCATGATTACCATAATTGGACGGAATAAAAAATAAAAATCATGATTAATATCACTGAAGTTAACATTTTAAAGTATTAGCGGTATCCCAACAATTGCCCTTTACCTAGGATAACCCACAAAAGCTTAAAGCTTATTTCCAGTAGGGTCCCTGAACAAAAAATATGGTTTCCTGCTCATGTCACTTCCCATGTAGCACGAACCCTTTTTGAAACATTTTTATTTGGTTATTCCTGAGGTCCGAAGAAAACGTTTTTAAAAAACATTTTAAAAACATTTTTTAAATGTTTTGATTTTTTAAGAATGATTTTAAAATGGTTCCATAACGTTTCTTTAAAACAGATGGAAAATAGTTTTCAGAACTGTTTTTTGAAATGTTTTAAAAATGTTTTTATAACAATTTATTTTACATCTTTTTATAACCATTTTAAAACGTTATTTTGAAATGTTATTATAACATTAAGGAAGCATCTCCATATTATCTTTTCAAAACGATTTAAAAACATATTTTGGGAATGTTATAAAATGTTTTTAAAACATTCAAAGTTTACATCTTTTCATAACAGTTTTAAAACATTGTTTTAAATGGCATAGAAACGTTTTCAAATAACAATTTTAAACCTTTTTAGAAGCATGTTTTTGATATGTTTTTGTCACATTTCACCTCTAAAACAATTAGACAAGTTATAACGTTATGAATACCATACAGTTATTAATGAGTATGAACAGATTACAGTGATAAATGTACTGGAATAACAAACAAAAATACTAAGTTTTTATCTTATTTTTAAGTCACGTTTTTTTATTGTTTTAACTTATGTTTTTCTTTTTATAATTTAACTGATTTACATTTATTCTTAATGTTTTGTTGTTGTTTTTTCTTCTTATTAGTATTTTTTTTAAGATAAAGAATCATGGTAAATTCTAAAACACACACACACATCCCTTTCTATTGTTAATTATCTTAGATGGCATGTTAGTTGTATTTTAGATGAGCGATACTGTGACTAATTTTCTCAAGATGTTTGATAAGCAATTATCATGCATCGTTATCAGTAAGATCACCATGGTAACCAGATATTTGTAAATTTAGTGGTTTGCCACATGGTGTGTTTTGGAGTCTCTATCAGTATAAATTTTATCTTTCAAGAGAGAGGAAACACATCTTGATACACAACTATAACAAAATGTAAGTAGAATAATTTGTTTTATAATAGATAGAATGATGTTAATTTTTATGATTTTTAATTTGCAAACGATTCATCTTTAACTAACGATCAAGGTTTAGTTCGAGATTAGACTTAAATCCAATATCATGCTATCAAGGTTTAGTTCGAGATTAGACTTAAATCCAATATCATGCTAATGGTTACTCTATGTTAACTACATTTATTATATAATTGTACATTTATAAAGAAACTTGTACTTTTGGTATATAAATCGTCATTTATTTATTTTTCAGAACATTGAAAACAGCTATAAAGAACACCACAAGACTTGACAGATAATATTTTCCTGAATTTCCTATAAAATTTATGATATGGATAACTCGTTGGCTTTTTTTGAAGAACATCATATTCTTGAGGACAAAATTTGTGTATTATTTCTTATTCGAGTTGCTTGTCGTGTAGTTTTCTCATTGTTCTATAAAGAATATGCCAGTTTGTTGTTTGATATGGTGATGTGATAAGCAGAGGGTTCGACCAATCAGCTTTTTCGGGGATGCCTCTTATTGGAATTCGCTTTATTATGCATGTACACTTCTGCATATTTTGCTCTAATGTTTGTCACTCATTCCTTTGTGGACTTAAATTTCTTGGGTTTTATGTTCTTTTGTCGAGTCACTTTCCAAAACCCTCAAGGATAATATGGTAAAAATACAGGAAAAACACATGCCTTAATAACAGTTTAAAAACAGTACAAAATATGTTAATAAAATGTTCCGAATAAACAAGTAAAAAACATTTAGTACAAACATTTCTGTAACGATTTAAAATGACGTTATTTTTATATTTTTTAAAAATGTTTTAGAAAAAACATTTTTAAAACATTTTAAGAAACAATTTTTACAAACGTTATAAAAACATTTCTGGCACTCCACAAATTTATGTTTTTAAATCATTTCTAAAAAATGTTTTCAGTCCTTTTAAGAAAATGTTTTAAAAACATTTTTATTATGTTTTTGTGTTAGCTGGGTTATAGTGATATATAATTAAATATAAGTTAAAGTATTAAAATAAAAATAAAAAATAAAAAATAGAAAATAAAATGAGATATAAATACATGTATATAAGTACTGTTAATAGTATAAATAGATGTTTTCTGATGTTGATCTAAGTTGTTCTAACAAAAACTGTTTAACACTTGATTTAAAATTACTTTTGTTTTTACACAATTTGGTGTTGTTAGGTAAAATATTCCAGTCCTTTATAGCATTAAAGTAAAATGATGTTACTTCACAACCTTTTACAGATGGTACATAAAAGTTTGTCTGACTAGATCGAGTACTGTACTGAGATGACGTTTTTACAAAATTATTGTGCATATATTCTGGACAATTGTTGTTGTATATATTAAAGACATGATTAAGTCTGAGTTGTTTGACTCTGTTAGCAACATTTAGAAAGCCAAGCTTTTCAAATTATTTATAACCAATACTACTTCTGCTGTGCAGATCTAAAATAAATCGAATAACTTTGTTTTGAACTACCTGTAGCTGGTTTTTCATTTTCATAGTTAAACCTTCATACCAACAAGAACAAGCATAATCTATATGACATTGTATCAGAGCAGAACATAATGTTTTTTTCTAGATTGTAAGTCCAAACAATGTTTATACCTGTATAAAAATTTCAGTCTTTGATTGACTTTCTTTATAATATTTGTAACAATCAATTCACCAGATAAGTACTGGTCTATCATAATACCTAAATATTTCACACTCACTTGAGATTCTATTAACTGATGTGGGGATTTTTGATTCGTCGAAAAACATGGCCGCCGTTGCTAAAAATAGACCAGGGGGATCAGACTACTGTTTTTGTCTTGTAAATCAAAAAGTATAAGAGATAGATGAAATCTGATGCCACCCTACTGCTCCAGCATTAAAAGCTCTACCGAAGTCTGCATTTGGTCCAAGTTGTCAGATGACCCCTTATACGGGTTACAGCCCCTTAAAGGTGAAAAATAGCGTTTTTTCATGTTTTTGCCCTCTAGTATGAAAACTATTGCAGATAGAGAAAAGCTGTTGCTTGCTAAAATGTTCAGCTCATTTAGCTCTACAAAAGTCTCCATAGGGTTGAAGTTGTCAGATGACCCCTTATAGGGGTTACGGCCCCTGAAATAATGTTTTTTCATGTTTTTGGCCTAAGGAATGAAAACTATTGCAGATAGAGAGAAGCTGTTGCTTGCTTAAATGTTCAGTTAATTAAGCTGTACAAAAGTCTCCAATGGGGTCGAAGTTGTCAGATGACCCCTTATAGGGGTTACGGCCCCTAAAATGATGTTTTTCATGTTTTTGGCCTTAGAAAGAAAACTATTGCAGATAGAGAGAAGCTGTTGCTTGCGTAAATGTTCAGCTAATTTAGCTGTACAAAAGTCTCCATAGGGTCGAAGTTGTCAGATGACCCTTATAGGGGTTACGGCCCCTAAAATGATGTTTTTTTCATGTTTTTGGCCTATAGAAAGAAAACTATAGCAGATAGAGAAAAGCTGTTGCTTGCTTAAATGTTCAGCTCATTTAGCTTTACAAAAGTCTCCATAGGATCAAAGTCGTCTGATGGCCCTTAATAGGGGTTACGACCCCTAAAATAACCTTTTTTTTATGTTTTTGGCCTATGGAATGAAAACTATTGCAGATAGAGAGAAGCTGTTGCTTGCTTAAATGTTCAGCTAATTTAGCTGTACAAAAGTCTCCATAGGGTCGAAGTTGTCCGATGACCCCTTATAGGGGTTACGGCCCCTAAAATGATGTTTTTTCATGTTTTTGGCCTATAGAAAGAAAACTATAGCAGATAGAGAAAAGCTGTTGCTTGCTTAAATGTTCAGCTCATTTAGCTTTACAAAAGTCTCCATAGGATCGAAGTCGTCTGATGACCCTTAATAGGGGCTACGACCCCTTAAATAACCTTTTTCATGTTTTTTGCCTATTGAATAAAAACTATAGCAGATAGAGAAAAGCTGTTGCTTGCTTAAATGTTCAGCGCACAAAGCTCCACAAAAGTCTCCATAGGGTTGAAGTCGTCAGATGAACCCTTATAGGGGTTACGGCCCCTAAAATAACGGTTTTTCGTGTTTTGGGCCTATAGAATGAAAACTATAGTAGATAAAGAAAAAAACTGTTGCTTGCTTAAATGTTCAGCTCATTTAGCTCTACAAAATATAGGGTTGACATCAAGACCAGGTGAGCGATTTAGGCTCCTGGGAGCCTCTTGTTTCTATTCAATGTTGTAAAGCTTTATCTTTTATTGTTATTGTCTAAAACACCCGCTTAAACATCGCCATAATTTGGTTGAATTATTAGTAAACAATCAGTAATCACGTCTGTTCCTAACGCACCTGTTTACAATGACCATTCTCGCGAGAACTTGGCGTGATCATTTCATCTCTTTGACAACGAGAGTTTCCTTGAAAAAATATATATTCACAGAGTTTAGTTTTGACCTTCCATCCGTATTATTCTGTATATTTTAAAAAGAAATTTAACTGTGGTTATTAGATCTGTCAGTTTTAAAATTTATTAAAAGAAAAGCATCGAATTTCTGGCCCATAGAAATTCGTGACTAGTGCGCTTGCGCGCACTCAGCACATCCGGTTTGGAAGAAAAACCAAACCATTAATTTTTGGAAGTTTCTACATATGTGGGACTGCGTCCCATATAAATTCTTCATAAAACTCAATATTAGTGATATTGACTTTAACAAAAGACTGATAGAGGAGAGCAAGTCACTGTGGGCACGAATCATTTTTATATGGTGGGGTCTGGGATTTTCCAACCTGATATAATTATTATTTACGCCCATTTATTCAGAATAGACCAATCGCGAGTTAATCCACTCCGTAACATTCCGGATATTAGAATGTCCAAATGTCAAAGGTCAACTGAGAACAGAACATTGGGAGCAATGGAAGCAACATGTTTACCGATTTATTTTAGGAAAATTTGAAAGAAAATTGAATAAAAAGTTTTGTTCATCAAAGAAATATAAAAACAAACATTTCCAAGGGATTGGAGAGAAAGGACAAGGTTTCCCTGTTTTATTTATCACAGAGTAGGTACAAGTTTTCCAGTAAAATCGAGGTAAAATGGCGGCTATTTTGGAACTCGCGATCCGGGTATTTTAGAATATTCTTTATATTTTTATTTTCGCAACAACTTTTTTATACGCTCCCAAAGGGAGCGATAATTGTAAAAAGTCAATATCTCAGTTGTACTATGTGTTGAATTTTCCTTCAACGTCTGGTATAGCACGCTTGTTTTCCCGAATTTCCAGCGTCTTTTTAATGCTTTTGCTTTGCAAATTTTGAACGTCATCAAGTGCACATGTGACGCACAAAAAAAGCTAGTTTGTTTTTTTATTTTCGAATATATTTTGTTTGAATTCATGTCGCATCATATTTTTTTCTTAAATTGTTTTGCTTGTACAATTAATAAATTTAAAAAACTTTTAATTTCGGGAGCGTCATAGGTTAAAAACCTACCTCATATTATGCCTGTACATTTATGATCTCTACATTATTCTTATGATTTGTCTTCCTGATGGTATCATCTTGGTCTCTATCCATTTCTAAGCTGTTTAGATATTGTCTATGTATTTCGTCCTGCATTGCATTTCGTACTGTTAATACTTTGTTGTTAAAATATAATGACTTTGTGACTTAGAGTTAGTGTTTCTAGTCTTCTTATACAACTGTCATTCTTATTGTCCATCTTACTGTTGGCACTGAGGACCACTGAGTTGATGAGTGGTCTAAGATCATTCATTAGTCTTTATTATTACCCGGGTCTCGTTTTCTATCGCTTGATTTTGTACTTGCATTGTCGTAAATAGGGTTATATAATACGTGCCAAGAATGGTTTGCCGAGCGCAGTTAGGCGAAAAAACATTTTAGCAGGGGTTTTAGGGGCCCGAAGGCCCCCAGAAACTGGTGTAAAATCCTGTGTTATGGCAATCCCAGAAAATAAAGTGAATCATGTCTTGATACATAAAGAGATGGTCCAGGAGTTAAAGGTCTTGACTTCACATGGCAGACCAACAGTAATGTTTTATTTGAAGTTCTCACCAGAAGTGAGACACAAGTGAAGTGAGATGAGTATATGTCGCACATGAATTTTTAATGTTGTGAACTAATTACTGACATATCATGTCAGTAATTAGTATCATATGAACTTATGGAAGTTTAAGATAAATTGTCTTCTTGAGTGGATATTTTATTCAAACATGTACGAAACTATTATGTTGAGTATAAATGCCTACTGATTTTATGCATTTCTCTCGCTGTCCTATACACATTTTCCAATGTACCAAATTATATAATTGCCACCATGATTATTGCCTTATAAATACTTTTTAGGTCAGTTATATTTTTTCAATTTCCGAATCTGATTTTATTTTCTTAATTTATAAAAGAAATTTTTTCTGGTCCTTGAAAAAGTTTCATTACAAATTTGAGCTAATATATATATATTTTTTTTAAATCCAGGGCTACTCTTTTTTTACCCCCCCCCCCCCCCCCCAGGTACATGCAGAATGGTGTTGCTCACTAGGTAACAAGCTTTAACACAAGAGATCATGTGACAGATTCAGGCACCAGGGGGCCTGTAGTTTTAGTTTCTGAAGGAAAAAAAAGCTGAATCAGAATGAGATCCGGTACCAGACATCAATAAACCGGCTTGAAAATATGGAAAGAAACCCATTAAGGCAGCAACCCATATTGTGCAGCAACCTTTTGAAATTCTGGGGGGGGGGGGTAATTGATTTTAGCCCCTCGGCAATTTATTTATTCATATGGATTATGATTAATTAAGACAAAGATTTTAACATACAATTTAGTAAATACCTATTACTGATATCTCAGATTAGAAAAGATCACAATTCGTGTAGAGTTATCCCTCTTTGTCCTGACTGACTCACATTATTGTTCTTAAATATAACGGCCCGCAGATTCTAAAATGTAATAATCTCAAAACTGCGAAATTGACATATACGACATTTTGGAATCCCAGCGTCAATCATTGTAAAATATGTCTTGTTTGTATACATGTATTGATTTATATGCCCTCAATGGGCCCCTCTAATTGGGCTGAATAAAGAATTTGAATTTGAATTTATTTTTTTCAAAATTTTTCGAAGACGAGAATTTTTTTTATTTCCCCCCCCCAAAAAAAAATTGAAAACATAATAGGTTTTTTTTTTTTAAATCCATCCCCCCTCAAATGGTTGCTGCCTATAAACGAACAATATATTTTGCCTTAAATATCTGGTAAAAGTCTTTAAGTGTGCACTGCAACTTTCATTTGAATAGTTTATCATTTTATACACAGTTATTTATCTGTTTATTATTGATTGAAAACCGACCGAGTTCGTCTTATCGGGCGGTTTATACACACAAAATATACATGTGTACTCGTGGTGTAGTTACGTTGTGTTGATGTACGTGATACTTTGACAATGGATTATCACCTAGGACTCTCTTTTTTTTGTCGTCAAAATATCTAAGCTACCTTTTACATGTAAGTATGCTGTTCTTTTATAAAATATGCACGTATCCACTATGTATCAATTCACTTGAGGGACGGACCATTTAACTTGACGGGGGGGGGCTTGTTTTTTTTTTGGCCCGACCACGTATGTGGATCGGCCATATAGTTTTACCCATGTCCGTCCGTCCGTACGTCCGTCCGGTTAAGTTCTTGGTTAACGTCCATTACTCGGATACTAGATGTTAGGGGTCAATGATTTTTCACCACCAGATGGGTCTTGGTAAGGGCTACACCACCCACTAGAAATAAGGTCACTGTGACCTATATTTCATGCATGAACGACTTCGGTTAAGTTCTTGGTTAAGGTCCATAACTTGGATACTAGATGTTGGGGGTCAATGATATTTCACCACTAGATGTGTCTTAGGTAAGGTGACACCACCCACTAGAAATTAGGTCACTGTGATCTATATTTTATGCATGAACGACTTTGATTAAGTACTTGGTTAAGGTTACATGTTAGGGGTCAATAATATTTCATTACTCGATGAGTCGTGGTAACACGGCACCAGGCACCAGAAATAAGGTCACAGTGACCTATATTTACGCATGAACACTTTTTATTAATTTCTTGGTAAAGGTCTATATCCCAGGTAATACACATTGAGAGTCAATGATATTTCAAGAACGGGAGGGTCATCCTGTGGCTCATAGACACATTTTCTAGTTGCTTTTGCCATCACTTGGCGTCCGTCGTTCAACTTAAGGTAGATGGGGTGTCTAAAAAGTTATCCATAGAATTTTCTTAAATTTTGACCACAGTTAGCCCTAGACTGGTATAATGAAATTAAAAGTTCACCATGAGAATTTTTGTAGAAACGATGATTTTAATTCTTTTTATATAGGATCATAGATCTGTAAATTTAATCACAGTCGCTTGAATTTCTAGATCTATTTTTAGCTGTTTTTTTACCTATTAATTTTGATGTTTACCTAGCCCAATAGAAATCAGTTAGAGTAACAAGCATTTTAAATTATAAAATTATGATAGATGTGCAAAAATGATGCTCAGTGATAGCCCATCTACCTTAAATTTCAAAAATCTTCTCTGAAACCGCTTTGCCAAATATTAATGAAACTTGGTAGGATTGTTCTGTAGGATCATGTCCTCTACAAAAGTATCGTTCGAAATTTTGATTCGCGATGGCTAAAGATAAAACATAAAAGGGTAAATTGCAGTTTTTTTTTGCAAATTTCTCTAAAACGTTAACAGATATCAAAATTCTGGCGTAATGTAAAAGCAGCTCAAGATGATCCGATAAACCTGTTAGGAGTTATTACCCTTTCTCTTGATATTTTCCATTTACACCGTATGGACTCGTGAGCGGAGGAAAAGGTTATTCACGAACATGGAAGTGGTTAAAAACACACTTTGAAAAGGGATAAACTGATTGAAAACAAAACAAGGTGTGTTTGAGTATCAGTTTACTTTACCCATTTCAATTATAAAACGTTAAATGCCATGGCTAACGGAACACTTGAAACCATTCCCTTTCTTGAGATGCAATATATATATATATATGTGGTGGTATAATTCATGGGGTGGAGTCGTTGAGTGGAGTCATGGAGTGGAGTCGTGGAGATGACTATTGTCCTTTACATGTAAACAAATATCTATTATTGATTAATTGAGCAGATCAAATTTTCTCACGACCCCCCCCCCCCCGAATCCACCCACTGTCTTTAGGGTCAATAAGCCCTCTAATAGTTTTTTATTAGCCACAACGGGAAGGCTCTATATTCTCGTATGAAACAAGCTACAAATGCTTGTGTTCTGGAATAGGAGGTCTAAATTGAATGTGATTTATAAGTAACTGTTTCGAAAGCAGCGCCATCTGTTGTTATAATGATCATGTAAGAATAATACAACGATGGCATTTTCAGTACGAATCGACATTCATATCGATCAGCATGTCTCCATGTGGTTTTCTTACAGCAGACTGGTACACCCGGGTTAACCTGAGATCGTGAAGTCGGTGGTTATCGTGAACTCGGTTAAGCAAAATGTAAACAAACGAGAATTAACCAATGGGATAAGAGAAATTTCGACTAAAATGTAGTCGTTAACGCGGTTAATGTTGTCGTTCAACCCGGTTTGTTCCTTTTTACTGTTATCGTGAACCGCGAATTTTTACAATGTAATATGTACCAAAAGCTTCTTTGTCTTATCAAATAGTGTTAGTTCAGATGTTTGAAACCTATATTAGTGTAACAAATTAACTTTTTGGTCTTTGAAATTAAGAGTATCTCTTTAACAGATTACGGAAAGAAACCAAAAAGGGTAAATATAGGTAAAATTACCGGACTATAATAATATACATGTATAATACTATAGTAAGGTTGTCAACCATACGCAATTTACCACTCTCTAATTAATTACAGCCGCTGTTTGGGAAACTTGGGGTATATACATGCGTCTGATTATTTATTTCTGACCCTGTTAAAGTACTTTATAAAGATTTATCTTACTTTTTTTAATTTACTTTTCCATGTCAACTTAGTTTAATTGCTTTGGTCGTGGTCCAAAATCTTGGAACTATATATAAACGGTATTGCAAATTGCAACTTCGAATTCGGGTTTTTAAAAGCAAAAAGGGTTAACAAAATCCTTAAACGGACAGACACACGGACACGAATAATTATCATTAACATAATAAACAAACAGCTTATTCAATATTGGCACTATATACATGTGTGGTACAAATGTACAACCAATTAACTTTGTTTATAAAAAAAATACACCATGTCAAGACATAGTGACCGTCTTTTTGTTATACAGGAAGAAGATCGAGAGCGACAGACCTAAAATCAATTCCAATGCTATGGGACTGCATACTTATGCTACATACCAAATACCAAAAGGCTGCGATAAGTAGTTGTTGAGTTAATTAATTTATTACTTCGTTGAATCCAACAAAAGAGGGACATTTGCGACCCTTAATCATATCATGGACCTTTATAATTAATTCTCAATCTTATGGCAGTCGTTATGTACAGAATATTTAATATGAAAAAGGGATTCACTTGATTCCGTGCGATGCACGGGAGGCGAATAGGTCCACAAAGGCGCTAACCTTGTCGAAAGTAGTCCACTAAAGAGCGCTCAGAAACGCCTGACATTGAATCCGTTCGCTTAGCCCATATATAACGACCGGGATATATGCCTAATATGGTTGAATGGGGCAGCCCTGTCATAATGAACACGGGAGTCATCATGTTATAATTCGGAAAACCTGGCCGCAAACCATAGATGGTCAAGGTGAGTGGATAGGGCCTGTGGCTGGTTCAGAAATTGTGAAAGGGGAGGGCGCGCAATTAAAAAAAGTCTTTGGGACTTCTTATTTAATACAGTTTCTAACCAAATTTTCCTGTCAAACGGGAGGGCGCGCGCCCGGCACGCCGGTCCTTAACACAGCTTTGATTAGTAATGCTTAATGCACGTAAAAGATCACTTTGAGGATCGCCAAGTAGTTCATCACATACAGGCTAAATTTTTCGCCCCTAACCACCTCGCCCTTTATCCTGTGGTCTTCAAAATTTGCAGTTCTTTTGTTTCCCACCCAAACCCTTTTTTTCTCGCTCAGTGTGTGTCGGTTCAACCAGGATTCAGTATTGTATTTTCGACAGATATGTGAACCTGGTTAAGGGTTGGCTATATCCCACTCTGTTAGGTGTTCAAACTTGTATATGACCTCATTTCTGGACAGGTACATGTAAGGGTTCCTATTTGTCAGTCACCATATGTTAAAGTTTCAGATTATGCGATTTTTTTGGGGGGAAGGGTTTCGTTATTTTCTGGGTACATTGGCCTATGGTGCAGTGGGGGTACATTAGCCTGTCTTATGAGTTGGTACATTTCCTTCTCGTTTATGGTCGTACATTAGCCCTTTTGCATGGCATACATGAGGCTGTGCTATGGATGTTTTGTCTTGAGTCACAATTCAATTCGTTGTTTCAATTAGTTCTTGTCCTGATAATGATTGAAATAATGTTGACTGAACATAAAACAAACAACAAACAAACAATCCTTGGCTCCGTGCGAAATCAAAAAAAAACATTTGTGCAAAAGTATGCTGTTATAATCGTATACAAATACTTTCAGTGTGTAGGTCTATGATAGGGATGTACTGGCAACGCAATAATGATAAACTATAAGTATTTCGTTAAAACTGGTTTTAGTTTGTCATCAAATTAATGCTCGTTTGATTCAGTCCAAAAAAGCAAGAGGTATAGGTTGTACACGTTTTTTTTTGTGATTTTAAGATCTTTTTATTTTGTCACAATTTGTATATTGTATGAATCTGCACGCTCCGTTTATCATTTTATTGGGTGTTAACAACTATTAAGGAAATACCTTTTATGTATTTTTTAATGACCATAGAGAAAATGCTTCATAAATCGTTAGTGTGCAAATCCAGGAATTCCGGTCCAAAACGTTCATTGTAAACCTTTTGTTATAGTTATCTCAACAGAATAGTGTCATTAAAACATATGCAGTACGTTTTAAAATTAGAAGTTACCGTTGAATGCATATGTAACCATGTTATGTTGACGATAACTTAAACCGAGTTAAACGATAACAGCTTTGATTTTTAATCGCGTTAACGACTACAATTTAGTCAAAATTTCTCTTTTCCCATTGGTCAATTCTCGTTTGTTTACATTTTGCCTAACCGAGTTCACGATAACCACCGACTTCACGATCTCAGGTTAACCCGGGTGTGGTAGGCTTCAAGAAGTACTTTGTTCGCCCGGGAAACATCTGTTGTCCTAAGGTCATGATTTGGGATGTTTCTCTAGGGTTTTTGAAAACAACATGAAGTGGGTATTCATACTGATGGTTCTGTGATTTTTGGTTTTATTAAACAGATTCTGTACGATCAGCATAATACTGATAGATCTGTGGTGACTGTATTTGGTAAACAGGTCCGCTACGGCTTGGGTAACATTGTCCATCTGGTCGTCAATGATTATGAGGTTTCTCTTGTCGGGGTTCATGGTCTCAATATCCGGTAGCCCTTGGATAAAATCGACGTTGTTTATTCCTGAATACAAAGGCTGGCTTATATCGTATGACCACCATATTCTATCGGGTTTTGGTGTATATTGTCGATGAACCTTCTCACAAAGACTGACTTTCCACTTCCGATAGGTCCTGCAATGACGCTGGTAAACGGATGAGCCCATGGCATGAAGTGATCGTAGAGTTTACCATCAGGTACATGAAACGTAAATGGATCGCTGGTCGGGAGGAAAAGAAAGGATGAAATACGGCTCTTAATTCTTCTGTCGAACTAGATGTATCAAGAGACACTTCCGTATTCATCTGTAGTGGTTTTGGTGGTGTTGTATGAGTATGGCAGTGTCTGCACGTCCACGCCGCGTGGACTAGACTACAGGCTGCGCGTCCACGCTCCCGGAAAAACACATAAAAAACAGACTTTTCCGGAATACAACTGTAATCGTATACGAGTTAATTAAATATGCAGTAGCTTATTCAATTAAAGTGATTGTATTACAAAAACTTAAATATTACAAATCCGACCATTGTGACTTTGACATTTTTTTTATAATAGAAATATTTTTTATATAAATCCAAATGTTTGAAATTAAAATAAAATTTGAATGCTAAAGTATACTTATTTTGCGTGCATGAATATTTCAAATCATGTTCAAATTTATTTATTTTCGGTTTTCAACAGTGAGATTTGTACTGTCCTGTACTTGGAGGGGGTCGTGGTATTTGCAGTTAGTGTTATTTTAATTTTTATTTATATAATTTATTTTTTAATATGTAAATTTTAGTGAAAATTAATTGTAGAAAGAAATAAGAATTTGAATTAGTGCACTATGTATACATGAATACTGAATCCGAACATATTTAAGATCCTATTTCATTTGACATTCCTATTTGGATTTCCTATTAAAGCATTTTCAACAGTCTGGTAGTTTCTTTTATACAGTTGTATATAGTTTTTGTTTTCATAATTCTTAATAAAATTTTCCAAAGTTTCAAATGTATCAAACTCTTTACACTGCAAATCCATGATATTCTATCATAATACCGTCGATATGCCATCTTTACAAAAACTGAGTAGTTTTCGACAATACTGAGACACTTACTTACTTAAATATAAAAGATTACATGTCCCCGGGAATTTTATAGTAAAGTTTATTATTTACAATAACAAAATTACAGAAAAACTTACGGAAAACTCCGTTTTAGGCATTTTTCAGGAAGCGTGGACGCGCAGCCTGTCGTCTATTCGTCCACGCGGCGTGGACGCGCAGACACTACCTATGAGTACCATTCGTACTCGGTCTTGTTTGCTTTCTTGTCACTTAGTTGTGAACAGCATCGATGTGTCTCTTCACATGGTGTTTTCGAGAAAGGATCATTCCACAAATAAAGCAAACCATGTTTCCTCTTCGGTGTCTAACGTAACACTGACCTTATATCTACCTGTCACTCCTTATAACCCTCTTTCCTTTCAATCAACCTTTTCACTTTCTTAACCTTAGATTCGTTATGTACAGCTCGCTCTGTAGCTCTTTGACGATATGAAACTCCACTATCCTCACCTCATTATTAGTATTGGTCACTTTGTGGTCAAGTCCTGACTGACCACTGACTATAACAACTCCTAATAACCCAAGTATTTGTAACTAGACCTCTTAAGCTATCTAATGATATACAACAACCCTTTAATTAAAGACTCAATGATTTTGCGTATAAATACTGACACAAACATATTAAATGGCTAATTACGGCCACAGCTAACTGCAAGAGAGGAATTGACAAGATAGGGAAACAGAATGCCAATCACTAGGATATACGGACAAGTCTGTGCACCATTGGTAGGCAATGGATGCTCACATTCCTCTCAGGTTCCTGGAGAGAACGAGGGACACAATATTCCAGTACGCCAGCTCATATTTTGTCACCCCATGGATTATTTTTTATTACATGGGAGTGAAATTAATATTATTTTTGATATATTTATATTTAGATTTACCATGGATTTACTTTTATTATACATTACACTGGCCAAATCCAATCTGGTGACAACAGATCAGGACCGACCACTCATGGAGGCATGAGATGGTCTAGACCAACTTCCAACGGTAAAGCGTTGGAAAGTTTTTTGGTAATATGACCCGACGTACAATTAAGGAAAGAATAGTGTCCCCTTATCTTGCCAAATTCCGCCCTAGTAGACTGTGACAGGAATTTTTATTAAAAATATTAGTTTATACACACAAACACAAAAAATGTATAAAAATTGAATGAAAAACTGATAATTTATAACTTTAAAATATCTGTTTTTGGTATACTAGTGGTATGCAGTTAGAAAAAATAAATAAATATATAAGTAACATTTCAAACAAGTCAATGAAACTAGCAAAATGAACAGTAACATGGTCATCTTTGTAAAATCCAAGTGTATTTCAAACTGCATCTTCCGTATATATGTAGAGCTCCTGTAGTCATATTTGAAAAGCCTGAAAAAGAAAATAAAACAACAGCAGCAAAAATGTTGGACGGTGAAAAGGGGGATGGATGGAGGGATTTTGTTTCATTCGTCCATCAATGTCAACATATGTATAAAATTATAAAACCCGGAACAAAAAACGGATAGTAAATTACGGAGAAGAAAAATCGAAATATTATTAATCTCGCTTTCATTAAACTGGTTTATCTTATAAATAGATAAACCTCATTAATTAAAGACTCAATGATTTGGCGTATAAATACTGACACAAACATATTAAATGGCTAATTACGGCCACAGCTAACTGCAAGAGAGGAATTGACAAGATAGGGAAACAGAATGCCAATCACTAGGATATACGGACAAGTCTGTGCACCATTGGTAGGCAATGGATGCTCACATTCCTCTCAGGTTCCTGGAGAGAACGAGGGACACAATATTCCAGTACGCCAGCTCATATTTTGTCACCCCATGGATTATTTTTTATTACATGGGAGTGAAATTAATATTATTTTTGATTTAGATTTACCATGGATTTACTTTTATTATACATTACACTGGCCAAATCCAATCTGGTGACAACAGATCAGGACCGACCACTCATGGAGGCATGAGATGGTCTAGACCAACTTCCAACGGTAAAGCGTTGGAAAGTTTTTTGGTAATATGACCCGACGTACAATTAAGGAAAGAATAGTGTCCCCTTATCTTGCCAAATGAGCGTGTCTATACACGTTCAAAATACATCCTGGCCCTCTTTTGGGACACACTTTCTTTTTGTTTAATTGTAGTTTGGATTTTATTTTGTACTAAAAAACACTGGCCAAATTCATCAGAACCGACCACTCATGGAGGCATGAGATGGTCTAGACCAAATTCCAACGGTAAAGCGTTAGAAATTTTTAATTAATATCACATGGAGCAAAAACAGTGTCTCCCATTTATTGCCAAATGAAAGTGTCTATACACGTTCATACTTTACCCCACCAGCCCACTTTATCTACCATTCTGAGTTAACATGGGCCAATAAGGGACACATCAGCATAGGTATAATTGAATTATTCAATATAGTAGAAACCATAAATATGATTTGTATTTCCCACCTAAGTAGACTATACTTCTTTAGTATTGCTGGACTGTTCATGTTTCAAAGTATTGAATGACTTAAATTCTTCTGAACTGAGCGTATATAAGATGAGAATAATTTCCTTCTTCAATGTGATAAAACAATGCACTATAATTCATCAATAAGCGCCTGAACGAATCTCTATAACTTATCTACTGTCTTGTTAAGCGATCAAAGGGTTGAACATGTTTTGCATTAATGAAGATATGTAAGATTTTCTTATTGTGCCACTAGTTTAATTCGGCATGCTTATAGTTTTAATCCAAGAAGTAAATGTAAATGTTCAGTGTCTGCATTCATGTTTTTGTCGTTAAATATTTGTAATGTCAACATGTACAGCATGCAAAATAGGAATCTAGTAAACATGGTTATATCAAGAATACTTACGCAATCAATTGACTATCATAAAAATTATGCAGAAAACAAATGTTACAAATTGAATAAGTTAAAGGGATATTGTCTACGAAAATAATTTTGTGTACTAACAAAAAGGCCTACAGAAAACTTGGTATTGTCTAATTCTAAACTTTAAAATATAAACGACAATAAAATAAAGTCGGTGTACTCTATTAATTTAAAAACCGAAAAAAAAAAAAAAAAAAAACAATAATCTAAAGTTTTACAACAACAACAAAAAATTTAAATTCATATTCATGAGATCTAATCCCGCCTTTAGCATCATGTACACTGTGTCAAACTTTGCTTAAACACTTTTACGGTTAATGCACGCTGTTAGCTATCTGTTTCTCGTCTCAGGTTTTAGTCCGTGTAGAAATTTTAAAGGCGACGATAACGCCAGAGTCTCCAAACAAAGAAAATGACAATATACCGGTAAATGAATTTGTTTAATTTGTCACTATAATGAACAACTGAAACATACATGTATGAGATCCAGACTGATGGCTGTATTAAATTTATACATTAAAAATATGTTTGTCGTCACGAAGGCAAACAAATAATCAACCACGTTGGTCTATTGTGAGCGAAATAAACCACGTTTAATGCAATATTGGTTTTAAATGTAAACATGATACAACTTTAAAGTTATCTTTCATTTCATTTCGGTCAAAATGACATCAAAAGATAGGAGTGTCCGACGAAAAATATGTGAATTTGGTAGAAAATATGCCTTTAAATGATGCTGAAATGGTATGGAATGAAAATTCATATACTCAGATAAAAAGATCACAAGTCTTGGCTGGGGAGCATTCTGTTAGTATAGAAATATTTTACTCGTAATTCGAATAAACATGATAAATAAGAATAACCAGCATTCATTCTTCTGTCAGTACTCCAAAATTTCAATTTAAGAATACAGTTTCTGTACAATAATTTTTTATAACTTGAATAACCCCGTGTAAAAATACCAAAACAAAAAAGGACTGGGTCTGAAACAGGAAGTAAATGATCGAATGACCTAAAAAAGAGGGGGGGGGGCGTAATGCCCCACAGGACAATTTTAACAATCCATTTCTCATGTGACATGTTGTGTACGTTTGTATTAATCTGAGGACCAGCCTGTTAAATGCAGGAAAACGTCTAAAGATATGATCTGTAATATTCAATATACAGTTTAGCAGTCTGGAAAAAATAAGATGTGTAGTTTCATATTAAGCGTTTAGATGCAGAACAAATCAAAATAGCTTTACAAGTTATAATAATTAAACCTTATATGGAGATAAGGACAGTGTGTACTTATTCGGAAAATTCTTAATCGTTCTGAAACAAAAAGTTCAAAGCTTGGGTTCAAAGACGGACGGGAAGACACAGTGATTTGACTTGTCACTTCATGCACTAGTTTAGGCTATCAAGTGCGATGAAAGTATAAGCAAAACAAAAACAAAGTTAAAGCAAACGAAAAAACATATTATAGAACACAACAGAAAGATTTACTGAAATATAATATAACGAGCAGTACTCAATTTTAAATTAAAAATGAAATCATTTAAAGAATAGCTACGTTTGATGTAAAGTTTGTTAATACGGCATGTACCATGTGTACATGTTTTATGTAGTTTTGTACATTTTGTGATTGTTTTCGTTTACCATGTTTACATGACATCAATGATTTGATTTGAATGTGACGTAACGTCAATTTACAGGTGCCCGTCATGTGATTTGGTTGACATAATACAAACAAGATGTGAATGACAAGATTTTGACATGTCAAACTTTTACTTCAGAAAGTAATAAATATCGTAAAATTTAATGGTCAATATCCTACCCTGGTATAAGCTGAGTTAAAGTAGATTTATTTGTGTTATAGCTGCTATTCTTAATTAAACATAAACATGTACCTTGAATTATAAATCTGATCTCGGAAATATGCCCCCATTGAAAAAAGAAGATGCTACAGTCCTGCTTTATCCCGATTCCTTGAAGCACCAGATGGCCCTATCAGCATCTTCCTGTACTTGACTACATGTAGATCTAGTAAGTTCTGTTTTTCGACCGAAAGATATGTACCGATAGAGTTCAATCTTTCTTCTTTTATCGTTTTTCCTTAGTACATGTAGTAAGGTCTGTTTTTCGACCGAAGGTATGTACCGATAGAGTTAAATCTTTCTTCTTTTATCGTTTTTCCTTAGTAAGTTCTGTTTTTCGACATAAAGATATGTACAGACAGAGTTCAATTCTCTTTTTCCTTAGTTTTTCGACAGAAAGTAAAAGATATGTACCGACACAGGCGACAGAGTTCAATCTTTCTTCTTTTATCGTTTTTTCTTCATGGTCATGTTGTAATGATTCAATTCCAGGAAAGCGGCTGGTTCCTTTGGTTTTACGATGGTTCAAACAGAAGGGTTCAAATTATTTTAACAAATATTAAAAGCAATGTTTGTCCATGCTTGTTGATTCAATGTCCTACTGTTATACAAGGTTGGCTGGATAACTTTCAAATTTTTCTCCAATAATGTCAAAACAACTGTCCTAAATTCTGACGAGAATATCGCACCATATAAATGCTTCTTAAATTCAGCAAATTTGTCCTCTAATTATAGGGTAGAATGAAGGATTGCTTGGATTAAAAAACACAAATTTTGTTCCATTCGTCCATCAATGTCAACATATGTATAAAATTATAAAACCCGGAACAAAAAACGGATAGTAAATTACGGAGAAGAAAAATCGAAATATTATTAATCTCGCTTTCATTAAACTGGTTTATCTTATAAATAGATAAACCTCATTATTGGGCCTAGTTAAAGTTTTGGTCACTTTTTGGTCAAACCCCGGATGACTAGTTACCGAAACAAAGTACATTGTCGGTAAGCCATGATCCTACCAAAGACAATGCAACAAACATGAAGGAAATCGGTCAAGGAAGGACAAAGTTATAGCCCGTTTAACACTATTTTCTATATACCATACTAAAGAATCTGGGGACAGATTATTTATATTTTTTTATTTTCTTTGAGGTAAAGGCCAGATTATTTATTTCCAAGTCATTCCAGGTCAGAATATTTAATTACAAAAACCTCCATGCAGACCCCCCTCTCAGAATCAAATGGTCGTCCCCTTATGACGTAGTATGCATTGGACGTTGCAAGGCGAAACAACAATCGAACGTCATTCAAGTTATGACCTAAATGGCGTCTGTGTTTCATTTCATTACTTTACCATTTCAGAAAATCATCTTGTCATATGATGTACCATGACCTCTCTAACTACAGAGGAGCTGAACTTTCTCCGCATGGTAAAACTTGTGAGCGGTTTGGCTACCGGTGCAGTAAGAAGTAAATTTGACGCGATTTTCCCGCCATCTTCATTGGACGCCAGGTTGTTACAAGAGACTTCTAAGATCAACCAACTGGTGAAAATACGTGTATTAAGCCAGAAACAAAAGGGCCTTCTGCTGAATCTTCCTGGTGGTAAGCTTTTATTTTAACATATTTATTATGTCTCCCCCCCACTTTTGTGGGGAGACATATTGTTTTTGTCATGTCCGGCCGTCCGTCCGTCTGTCTGTCTGTCACAAAGTTTGTCAGCGCAACTCTTCTGAAACTACTGAACCGAATTCAATGAAACTTAGTATATAGGAAAGACACCATATGTAGTTGTGCATATTACCCGGAAATTTTGATCCTCAAATTAATGTGGGAGTTATGGTCCTTTGAACTTAGGAATTTGCTGAAAATCCTCATTTATCATCTTGTCAGCCCAATTCCTCTGAAACTACTGAATCAAATCAATGAAACTTGGTATATAGGAAGGACACCATAGCAGTTGTGCAACTTACCAGGAAATTTTGATCCTCAAATTTTTGTGGGAGCCCTTTGAACATAGGAATTTGCTGAAAATCCCCATTTATCATCTTGTCAGCGCAACTCCTCTGAAACTACTGAACCAAATTCAATGAAACTTGGTATATAGGAAGGACATCATATGTAGTTGTGCATGTTACCAGGAAATTTTTATCCTCAAATTTATTAATGTGGGAGTTAAGGCACTTTGAACTTAGAAATTTGCTGAAAATCCTCATTTATCATCTTGTCAGCGCAACTCCTCTAAAACTACTGAACCAGATTTAAAGAAACTTGGTATATTGGAAGGACACCATATTTAGTTGTGCATATTACCAGGAAAATTTGATCGTCAAATTTTTGTGGGAGTAATGGCCTTTTGAACTTAGAACTTTTTGGGGAAACGGGGGGAGACATCGTTTTTGTAGGCAAAAACAAACTTTAATTAATATATTTATCCTGCATTGGAAAACAAGCTTAATGTCCTTAATGCTTCTATAAATGCGTCTCCAGTTTGCAGTTTGCGAATATGGCCTTTGTATCGGCCCCATTGAGCCTACTCTTATCGAACTCTACAAAGGTGCCTTTAACGTGCACAGGGTATTGCTCTCTCCATACACGGGGCAACCATTTTTCGTCCCTTCCGAAGGACTAGCATCGTTTCTTGAGACCATTCTCGCAAATGATGTCAAGAGAGAGTCGGAAAATTGGTCCATGAAATTTTCACCCCTGACGAGGAACCACGAACATCGGTGCTAGTAGTCCGACGCGTTAACCTCTACACCAATGGTGGTTAGCTTTTAGACATAGTTCTGTGTAAAAAAAAACTATTATATAAACTGATTTTGATATGATTAGAAATCATTTAGGTACCTGATTCTTCAATATCATGCATGTAATTTATTGAATACTTGGTACATAGTCGGCCATTAACAATGCCGGTTCTATTAATTCAGACCCATCGGCCATCGCGCTTTTACAGTTTAACCAGTGTACCTATTATCGTCGTGTTGAAAACTTGTTACTTACGTAACACTCCTTTCTTTCTATAGGTACGTCATCATCAGAGAACTACGACCTGACTCTTCTAATTTGTTTGATAAGAAATTTAAGCCCAAAGTTCGGACAACCAAAAAATGGTTTTGACAAGCTGCCACCCACTTCCGAAATTTCTGATCCAGCTGATCTAGCAAGAATCAAGTTTTACAGAAACAAGTTTGCTCACTATGGTGGCGAAACGGTCTCAATTCAAGATTTTAACAATTATTGGACAGATTTGGAAGGTGTAAGCATTGATTTTTAGTTTATATATAGATTATTACATAGGGTTTTCCATATCATATATATTGTTTGATTGTCATAAGCATGATAAGGGAGCAACCATTTGATTTTTATGGGGGGGGGGGCGGGGGTGCTATGGATATTTTCTTCGTCCTGCCTTTTTTATTTTTGGAAAAAGACGAGCGTGGATATTTTTATTTTGCGCGCCGCAATTTTTTTTTTAAAGCAACTTTAAATTTTTTAGCCAAAAATACCGCCCTGCCTTTTTTTTACTCAAAGAACTGTCCTGCCTTTTTATTTCTGGATTTTTGCCATCCTGCCTTTTTATTCCAAATTTCACCATAGCCCCCCCCCATAAAAATCAAATGGTCGCTCCCTAATTAGTTATAGTCTGATCATCATTTCATGTTTGTTGAAAGGGTGGAGCTAATGATGACGTTACACGAGCATGCGAGGCCTGATATGACCCAGGAAAAAGCCATATCAAGCCCTCTCGTGAGCACGCAAGCCCTGATATGGTCATATAAGTACACTCGTCAAATATGACTAGGACACTTCCGGCTGTTCAATCTGGGCAAAATCACGCATAAAAACGCTAAATAAGTGATAGATATAATTATTACACAGTGTTTTCCATATCAAGTCCCATATCATCCGAGACTCCCATATTAGGTCGAAGCGTAAGCCAAGACGTAATATGGGTCGAAGAATGATAAAGGACATGATATGGAAAACCCTGTGTCATAATCTTTTTATCATACATTTTCAGCAAACAAATAAAGATACAAATATACAATTTCAGAACTTCCACTTTCGTTCTTTTGACCTAGAGGTCCGCTAGTACATGTAGTATCACAAAACACATCAGTTGCGAGACACAATATTGACAACGTGAAGTTATCATTTCTGTACAAATGCCAATTAAGGTTCTTCTAAATGAAAAATAGCTGCCATGCATTGTCGATACAAAATTATTACATATTTTACCAGGCTATTGTACGGCTAGGAGGGCAGGCCTTCAAAGTAGACTGTGACAGATTACGACATGAGACTCTTAACAAAGACATACTGCTGGACTTCAAAAGGTCACTGCAAGATCAAGAACAAGAAACAAGAGAAATTAAAGAGGATTTGAAAAACCTCAAGGAAGCCAGACAATTGTCAAGAGGTATTGTACTTTTAAACTCTGTTCTATAATGTGTGTAACTTTTTTTATTTTCGGACTAAAACATTATGCATGATTTGTTGAAATTAGAGTTGGAGCAAAGATCCAGGCAATAACTTTTGCTATGTGCGTTTCGTCTATTATCACGAGTCGCTCTAGCCAAAAGATTGAAAATGCAAACCGCCATATGAATGTGAAGTTCACCATGGGATTTTTTTGTAGAATTGGCTTTATAAATGCATGCTATTTGTACTTTTAAATAGTTTATTAATAGCTATTTCTAACGTGTTTACGTTCATGCTCCAATGGATTCCACATAAACTTAAATATAGGATCATTAGGGAATAGTTACATCTCCAAAAAAAATCTACTTCATAGATTTTTCTTAAATGTGAAAATATTTTTAGAGATATTTAAGTATACTTAATAACAAATGAGGTTTCACCATCAAAATTTTACGAAAAAGTGGAAAATATTTCCCCCCTATTTATTTCTATACAATAAAGGTAATAACAAAACTATCGAACTTAAATGATCAATCTCATAGTCCAGAGAAAATGACATTAACGAATCAGTCATACCGGAGAATTGGTGGATCGCAATGGTCCTGACTTGATACAGGCATTTCAAACGAAATGGTGGGTTAAACCAGGTTTTATGGCGCCAAACCTCCCTCTTCCATTGCGATCTTAGGATCCGGTAATGACCATAGAACACAACATAGTTGTGAGACACAATAGGGATATTGAGGTGATCATCTCAGTACAGCAGACCAGTCAAACACTAATTAAAACAATTAATCACCATATCTTTTAACTCAATTTTGAACTTTTCTACTAGTGGCTGATAACGAAGAAAGAATTGTTTTAGGGATCGTATGAGATGTATTTTCTTATAGCCCTGCTCCAAAAGTCGGGTCACGAAGAAATCGGTGTCTGATAAAAAAAATCTGTGAAATGTGTGCAAGCTCTGGCATATCGAATAAGCTGTGAAATATAAACACCGTATGCAGGGGGAGTAGGTATATTGCTCTGTAGATTAGGAAAATTAATAATTTGAAAATTAAAATCGTCTCTTTTATCGTAATTCTTTGAACTGAATGTTTGTTGTAATTATCAATTTTAATGTTTACGGAGCCCAAATAGAAACCAATTAAAATAGCAAGCATAGTAAAATTCAAAGTAATGATAGATGCGCAAAAAAGATGCTCAGATAGACATCCCATCTACCTTAACCGCAATTTTCAGTAACCTCAAGCAAAGCTCATGATGTACATGCATATATGTTGAGGCTCAATAGATATAAAGACCCTTATTGACTGTTAAGATCTACATATATAATATTAAACTAGAAAATGTGCCTATGAGCCACAGGATGGCCCTCCCGTTCTTGAAATATCATTGACTCCCAATGTGTATAACCTGGGTTATGGACCTTAACCAAGAACTTAACTAAAGTCTTTTATGCATAAAATATAGATTACAGTGACCTCATCTAGTGGGTGGTGTAATCCTATCCCAGACACATCTAGTGGTGAAATATCATAATGACATTGACCCCCAACATCGAGTATCCGAGTAATGGACCTTAACCAAGATCTTAACCGAAGTCGTTCATGCATAAAATATAGATCACAGCGACCTAATTTCTAGTGGGTGGTGTCACCTTACCAAAGACACACCTAGTGGTGAAATATCATGATATCATTGACCCCCAACATCTAGTATCCGAGTAATGGACCTAAACCAAGATCTTAACCAAAGTCGTACATGCATAAAATAAAGGTCACAGTGACCTTATTTCTAGTGGATGATGTAGCCCTACCTACCCATCTAGTGGTAAAATATCAATGACCCCCAACATCTAGTATCCGAATAATGGACATTGCAGGGTCATCCAAATGTACAACTAAACCTCTTTCAGTTCTGTTGACTTCAATACTTATAACAATAAAATCCGGCATCCAGAAATATTACGATTGTTGTTATTCTAGAAAAGGTGTCAATCAAATGTGGATCCTGAAGAATTCGAAAGAACTGATGGAGATTCTTAACTCTAAATCAGTGTAATCTTGTAACAGCATAAAAATATTCGATTTCTTCACACTTAACACTTCTATTCCACATAAACAACTGAAATCGCGATTGACACAACTGATTAAAGGCAGCTTTTTCAAAAAGAATGGAAAACGCAGGTACAAATATCTAGTGGCCGATTATACCAAGACTTACTTTGTCATCAATGAGTCTACGAAAAAGAACAGATTTACAGAAGACCAAATAATCGACATGCTTAACTTTCTCATTTACAACATATTTTTTCAGTTTGGTGGACGTGTTTTTCAGCAAACAATAGGGGTTCCAATGGGCACTAATTGTGCACCTTTGCTTGCTGATTTGTTTCTTCATTCATATGAAGCAGGCTTCTTACAATCACCTCTAAACAAAAAAGATCGTAGACTAGCTCTCTCTTTTAGTCTCACTTTCCGTTATATTGATTATGTCCTTTCACTGAACAATTCTCGATTTGGTGACTTTCTCCATATCATATATTCTCAGGAACTTGAGATTAAGGACAAAACAGATTCTAGAAAGTCTGCTTCATATTTAGATCTACATATTGAAATTGACTCTCAATTTGTCCCGTTCTTGTTGGTGTTTACTGGTTTTGTCTCTGCCCTTTCGGACTTTTGACATTCGGATACCCCATTGGTTCTTCTGCTTCTTAACCAAGAACTTAACCAAAGTGTTACGGACGTATGCGTACATACGGACGGACAGAAAAGGGTAAAACTTTATGGCCGTTCATCATACGTGGTCGGGCTATAAATAAAATTATAATTTACAAATTTATGAACAATAAAAAAATGACGCCTGTTAAATGTCTCATAATTTATGCAAGAGGATATAGACGAAAAATTGGAGTTGCTAGTGACAATCATAGTTAAATATGGTCATATATATATATATTCAAAATCAAAATGTAAATGTACTCATTCGAATTGCTTTTCTGGTAATAAAAGAGTGGCTTATAACAAGCAGAAACTGCTAATACTTCTGGTGCGTCTGAGGTCACACTAGTTAAGACATGATTTCGTGATGCTGATTTCAACTCATCAGTACTTCTTAGCTTCTTGAATTAATCTGTTTTTAAATATGGGCATCTCTAATACATTATGCCTATACTACCACATTGAAACAGAGTCCAAAGTTTAAAATACTGATATCTGTCAATGAATGGAGTAAAAGAGATACACTGAGGTTATCCTTTGTGCTGGATTTTGCTTCCCTGTTCGAACCTTTTGGCTTAGAATACTTTTCATTCAATACTTTTGGTTTTTGACCTTCCAATATCTTGATTTAAATGCTGCTGGTGAGAGGTTAGTTCTTGAAATATCGATATACAGCATAACAAAATTAACCGTTTTTATACCCGTTTTGGTATTGCATATTGTAAAAGAAAGGCCACTTTTAATATCTTATTGGTTCATTTTTGTTTATTTCAGATGAACGAAAAACAAAGCTTAAAGGTAGGTTTTGTACTTTGCCTATTTAAAACATAAATCTTAATGTTATCACTATCACTTCTCGGTGACTCAAGTGCTATTTATAAAAGCAATCAGGGCTCTGTTAAGAATGTCAAGTTTTTAAACGCATGAAATTAACTGAAGCTGTCCATTTTTACAAATATTTACAAAATGTTCATGATGATAAAAGAAATGCATGTTATAAAAATGACAAAAATATTTTATATGTGAAAGAAATCATCTTATTCGGACTGATTAATCTATCGAAGAAACCAGACAAAAAAGTAATTACAGACCGGAAAAATGACACCTGCAATGACTTACTTGGTAGAAGGCATTTCAAAGAAATACTGGATTGATCTTTGTTTTAGAGCCATGCATAAAAATTCTTTTGAGAGTTATTATTCTTTAACTTTATTTTATAGAGGACACAAAACTACTTGTGCAAAATTACATAACAGACAATACATTTGTTGAGACTAACATTGTTGAAGATGGAATCTCCTGTTTGGTTGAAAAAGGGATCGTTGTCATCACAGGACGTGCTGGTAGTGGCAAAACGAGAAATGGCCTTCAACTTCTTAATCACGTGGTATTGAATGATGAGATCTATGATATGATGACTTTGGACAGTGTTGATGACTTTGAAAGTTTAGTCCGTCCGGATGATCGTGTAGTTGTACTTATTGATGACATTTTTGGAAAGACAAACAGTATATTTTCAGAAGAGAAACACTGTCGTCTTTTGGAGATGTTACGTGTCTATGTTTCAAGAAAGCATGTGAAGGTTATTCTGACAATCAGAAATACAGTAATGATGCAATGTAAGGAAGTATTGATGAAAAACAGATTGTTTTCATCGGATATAATATTAGACTTGCATTCTACAAAGTATGAAATGAACAATGACCAAAAATGCCAGTTAATGGTCAATTATTTTATGAAACGATTCAAGCAGGGAAGGGTTTCCCAGAAAGATGGATTTGTTGATGATGATGGGAACTGTAGAATATCAGTTGAGGAAGCAGAGATAATTTTCAAAGCAAAACCTTTAATAGGATTTCCAGAAGCAGTTTACATGTTTGTGAGTTCTGATAAGTATTTAAAACTTGGAAGTTTGTTCTTTAGCAGACCATCTGCACAAGTTGTAGAAGAAATTAATAACATTAGGATTCAAGGGTATGAGAATGAGGAAAGAAGGATACAATATGCAATTCTATGCTATACAGCTTTGACAGGAAACAGACTTGATGTTGACAGAAAAGACATGCAAAAGAATATTCAAAATGTGGTGAAAGAAATCTATGACGTAAAGACTAAAATCTCGAAGAGCTATATAATGGATACATTAAACCAAATGAAAGATGTCTACCTTATAAAAAGTACAGGCAGTACTAATTATGAATTCCAACATCAAATATTACTTGAAAGTGTTCTTTTCACTGCCGCAAAAATAAATATAACAAAAATCATCCCATTTATGAACTGGCGATTTATTGTTGAAATGGTTAGAGGAGAACACTACAAGGAAGAAGAAGGTGAAGTAGTACTAAAAGTTTCTGCTGCAACGTATAACAAATTAGCTCAAAAGCTTATCGATATCATCATGAGTTTTACAAATCCTGAATGGCGGATTAAGTGTATTGAAAGCATCATGAAATGTGGACTCTTCCAGTCGTGTGACAAGTCGCTGGTGCAGTACTGCTTGGATAGCTATGAACAGTCACGAGATGCAGATTTGATCGATTTAGTTTTCTATTCAGACATCAACAAATCTACTCAACAAATGTATTTTAAAAGAAACTCTTTTCTTCCTGCACTGTTTCTAAGACATTTTTCCTGTTCAATGGACACTAGGGAACAATTTTTGATAACATTAGAATTTATTTCTCTTATGTTGAAAAAGAAAGTACATATGGTAGACCCAGAGGAAGTTTTGGCTTATAGAATGGCATTGACACAATCAGTCTACATCGTATGTAGTAAAGGGACTAGTGATCTACTGGACAAGACTATTAAAGTTGCTACAATGAACAAGATTCTGATGACTCCAAACCAAAACCTTGAACGTTTTACACTAAGTTCGCCAATAGTAAAAGCTGAAGGATATATGATATATGTCCAGGAATGTATTTGCCGATCTCTTATGTCAGAAAACTTCGATACCGCTGAATATTTGTGCCTAAAATGTACAGACGAATCTTTTGATCTCCAAAAATTGATATTCTACATACAGTCAATTGGCAAAATATCGAGAAGAGTAATAGATTGGCTAATAGCCCAATTTGAAGTAAAAGATATTTCTCAACTTAAGATCAATTGGCATAATGTTGTGGATACATCTTCCATGCCTGTTAAAAGTGATAAAGAGATTGTCATGGATTTTATTCATGAAATTCTTCAAACTGAAACATTTCCTAGTATCCTAGTTGAGCAGTGCATCCTACAAGTAATCTCATGTAAGCAGTCACCAGAAAATGAAACTGTTGCAATCTTATTCATTCATCTGGCTCATCAGAGAACAAATCTGGAATCATTTGACAAAGAAGTTATTATTAAAAATTGTTGCCAAAATGGGTACTTTAAAATTATTGAATGGTTCTTAAAAACCTTTCCAAATGACTCATACCCAGTCAACGAAATACTGTTTGATGCCTGTCGTTATGGTGACATAGAAGCTGTTGAAATGGTTCTTGATTTTGTAGATCACAGAGAACTAAAAATAAAAGAGGCTATTCCTATTGCAGTCTCAGCTAAGATCAACAAGGAAGCTGATTGTGAACAAGAAGAAATCAAGCATGTAGAATTAGTAGTCAAACTTTGCCAATGTTTGTCAGACGAAAATAGTTTGGATGTTTCTCAATTGGCAAACAAAGCGTGCGATATAAAAAGATTTAAAATCATTGTATGGATTTTGAACCATTTTGGTGTCGAAGGGATTAAACGTGACGTTTATGTGAAAATTTTCAAAAAAGCTTGCCTGTATGATGAGTTTGACATAGTGGACATCATGATTAAAAAGATTTTGAGTGCTGAAGAAGCTTCAAACTGTATGATTTGGTTGGTTTCTATCGAAAGTAAGAGCTCATTTTCAATACCAAAAAATCAAAGATATGACTGGAATCCTATGTATAAACACTTTATAAAACAACAAGAGCACGAGGAAACTGCACGGACTAGAAAGACAGAATGTTTTACCTTCCTGCTACAAAAATTTGACTATGATAAACTTGATTTAAAAGGAATAATGGAACGAAGCCTTCGGGAAGAGGAGTTTAATTTCGTGCTCTTACTTTTGACGACATGCGACCACAAGTACTTTGACATGCAGATTGTTTTAGACGGTGCATGTAGGCATGCCCAAATTGCCATTGTTAAGAAAATCGTTTGGTCGAAAAAGTACAAGAAATTAGATCTTAATGAAGCAATGATGAATGCAGTAGTGGCAGATATGAATGATATTTATGAAATGACTGACCGAATCGCAGTGATTGATTTGTTATGGAATGAGGGCGATGCAAGTCAGTTCGTTTGGGATTTGATTATATTAAAAACCTTAGCTTGGCCGAAACAAGAGATTATCAAGTGGATTTTGGACAATATTGGTAAAACTAAAGCAATTTTAACGCGCATGACAACTATTTGTAGTCGAGAGGCCAACCTTGATATGTTAAAGTACATATTTTACTTATGTTCAAAAAACATGCTTAAAGAAGTTGATATCGGTGCCTTATTGGTAGAAGTTTGCAATTCAGAATCACTTTATCCCAATATTTGTAGAGGCGATTTATCTCTAGAACAGATTGAAATAATAAAGTTCCTGTTCAAATGCTTTAGTAGTAACTTTTTTGATAAATACATACCCACGGCAATTGAAATGGCATGGAAAAGCAAAAATTGCAAAGTTTTGTTATGCTTTTTACAAACGGGACATTGTGGGAACTTGAATTTGAACAACTTTTTGCAAGAGGCATGTAAAGCTGGGGACTGTGATGCAGTTCACTGGATATTAATAAATGTTACTTCTGAACAATTAGATGTCAAAGAAGCTTTCAAATGTGCTTGCAACGGACATACTTTTAACGAAAAAGAGCGGTTTGTTTGTCTACATGTATTGTATAATCTAACAGACAAAGCGGTTCTACCAATCAAAGAAGGTTATGTTCTTGCAAAGGAGAGTCAGAACAAATTAATTGAAGATTGGCTTAAGTCATTATTAGGAGAATCGGATTTTGACGACCAGAAAGAAGAATGTCAAAATGAAAGTGAGGATCAACGTGATATTGAAGATGAACCACATATCACTGGTGATGATGTAACAAGAGACGCTGATTTTCAGATTGGAGCATCGGATAACAACGGTGTTCATGTGTACGGCTGCATTGCTGAAGATATTGCTAATGATTTTTCTGAAGATATTGCTAAAGATATTGCTGAAGATATTGCTAAAGATATTGCTAAAGATATTGCTGAAGATATTGCTAAAGATTTAAAAGAAGGAAAAACAAATGACAATTCCAAGGAACATTCAGAAGGTATTAAAACTTATCAGCATGACGATAACTTGCGAGGAAGAGTTGGGGAAAATGATGTCAAAACACAGGAAACAGCACATGTTCAAGAGGAAGAGACCAATTCTAATGACAATGCTAACACAGAAAATCAGGATGATCGGAAAAGTGATTCACCCGTGTATTATTATGAAGACTGTATGGAAAGTGAAGTTTAAGATTACAGATGTTATGCCATGTTATAATGGTAGTCCGTCCGATTTTGGTTACCAGTGAATGCCATTGTATCGTATTCTTAAGGTCTTAAAGACCATTTAATTTGTAAATTATTGAAGTTACAGCCCAAGGTAACACTTTAAAGAGGTATTTTTGTTTTGTAACTTTTTACATGTAGCTATTCTGGTCAATGTAAGCAAGCCGTTTTGCAATCATTTATCTTTCGTTGTAAACTTGTATTCAAAGATCTTCTCGGAAATCACTGAACTTTTGGAACAAATCTTAATCTGGTTGTTCCTGTGGGTATCCTGCACAGAACTGATGTAGGATTTTTTTTTTGTTTGTCAAAACATTGGCGCCGTTACTTTCAATAGAACATTATGGGTCTAACAGTTTTTTTGTAAGTAACTCAAAATCAGTTAAAGATATCAAAACTAGGATAACTTTGTGTGAAAGTATTAGCACTTCAAGATCATTTTGATGAAGATCAGATAGCCCATGTATGATTTAATGCCTTTTTTTGGCATTTCTGCAACTTTGTTAAAAGTTTTTAAATCTATTCCTCTGAAACCATTGTACAAATTGGAACCAAACTTTGTCTGATTGTCTTTGTGTTTTTGTTCCATTAAAACCGTGGCCGTCGTCATGCCTTTCGGACGGATGGATCTGTCGGAAAATAGAAAAACGGTTGCCGCTTCCCTTCTGGTCTTTTTTGTTGCAACCAAAAGCAGCACAGCTTCTCTTCAAATTTCAACAATGAAATATTTTGTTATTATCGAGTAACTGAAACAGCCTCGGTTTCGAATTAATTTTTTGCATAATAGGCATTTTTATCGATTCTAACCTAAATATTTTCCTTACAACAAAAAATTCAATTCAGCTGTCAGATTTTAACGATTTTAATAAGTCTTTAATTGCAATTAAGATATGTTAAAGATTTTGACAAAACCAGTTCGAATTCCAACATTGTGAGCTTTAAATAATTGACACTTCAATCTATTTCCATGAAATTTGGCTGAAAGTCTGATAACCTATATAGGAATTATGAGTCATTGTATTGTTCTTGCAATTTTTCGTTTATATTTGTCTTCTCTAAAACAGTGCACCTATTGGAACTAAACTTGATTCGATTGCTCCTCATTGCATCATGCAAAAACTGGTGTGGGGATTCTGATTGAGTGTGAAAGAAATATTTACCCTGAAATTTTAATAAAGATCAGATAACTTCTGGATGAGTTATTGCTCCTTTTCACATATTTTGCAACTTTGACCAATTTCCCAAATGCAAAAGAGGTTTAAAGAAACCAACCAGCATTTTTCATGTTCTTAAGACAAATCGTTTGCTCATTTTTTTAGATTTATGTACCTGTCTGTAACCCAACTTAAACTACTCAACCAATTCATAAGTGTAAATTTATACTTATTTTGGGGAATTATAGCCCTGTCTGAAACCCTACTATTCTAAAATAAAAACTTGTAGAGCTACTGTGTAGAGCTACCGTGGGGGTATCAGTTTTCCTGTTTTTCGTGGGTGTCAGTAAACCACAAAAATAGGATTCCAACGAAGTGTTATTTTTATATTCACTTCACCAAGCAGCATGTGCTATCCACAATATTAAAAATTTAACCAAATGTTTTTTTTTTGTTGCAAAACCACAAATATTGATATCAACGAAAATAAATGAATCCACAGTATATAATAAACAAACCAAATGTTGTTGTTTAAGTTATAGGAAATTTTGATTAGATATGTGTATGCATAGAATTATCAAAAAATAATTAATGTTGTAAATTTTCACAAGTGTTTTGAGGGTATTCCATAAAATTTGGGGCACACTTTGTTACAATAGATCTATATTCAATCGTTTTACTTTGAAGATGTATTTTGCTTTATTTTAAATATATCCAACCAGAAATTACTGTTCTACTTGTTTGTTCATTTAAAATAATAAGTTGTATACGTTTTAGTATTGAAATACAAATGATTGAATACAGCTTCTTTGAATACAATATTAATGAAAAGTTTCAAATTTTTATCAAATATTTTTCAGAATTTCTTAAAGAAAATTTTGATAGGATGATTTAAACATCAACTATAATCATTAAACAGTCAGGGGCATTACTTAAATCAGTGATTTTTTAATCACTTGTTTGAGTATTATTCAGCTATTTTCCTTTCAAAGCTAGAGTTACCTCTCTTTTAAAATCACTTGTTTGAGTATTACAAATGAACTACTTATAACAGTGATTTTATTATAATGTTCTTCATTTTAAATGTTATGGAGAGAAGTCTGAGTCTTACCCGTACGAAATTTCCTTGGCGTATCTTCTAAAAAATCCAGGCGTATTTTCAAGCAATTATCAGGGCTTATGAAATGAACTTATACGCCTGGATTCTTGAAATACGTCCGTAATTCCCATAGACACAAGCATAAGCTTAGACGTACGACGCCCGTATTTTTGCACGAAATATTTAAATGAGTTTAGACGTATTTTTATTTATCCAGGCGTATTTTTTTATAAAAATACGGGCGTATATCTGCGTTAATACGGCCGTATAAATTTACGAAATACGCCCAAAAAATTACGGGCGTATCTTTATTTATATCCTGTTATGAGAGGGTTATACACTTAATAAATGTAAGTGTTACAAGATATAAACAAACAAAGCAAGAAAATTGTTTTGTGTATTTTTTCTGATATCAATTTTGATCTAAAAATGTTGGAAGTTTAAAACTGCAAGGGGACTTCCGGTCAATGGCGATGACGAGTGGTCGTGTTTTGGACTCAGGAGAAAATCCATCTACATCTTTGGCAATCAGTGTCATCCATCTTCAGAAATTGTTTTATGCATTTGGATATGACCATCCTTTGTAGTAATGGACTAATTTTTCTCCTGGATTCATGTTTATGCCATTGACATGGAAGTTCGAGGTGCTATCAGAAAACGTCCCTTTTGGGAAGTTTTGCAGACCGCTCTTTAGATGTCTGTGGGTTTTGACTGTTCCCCTGATAGTCTGATGGTTTCTTTCCGAGATCTTTCATAGGATTTTCGGCTTTCCTCCATCTCAATACAGTTGGGTGTCTGGGTCTACTCGACTGGATAGCAAGTTGTCCATGTCGGTATTCCCCGTTACGGAGCCTTTTATGTTTGGCTTGCTTTTGGCGCTTGTGGTTGATTTATTCCCACTCCCTTTTCCCTTTTTGTACATATTTCTTGCACTTGTAAGTAGTTCCTGCATGTTTTTGCCATTATACACGTAAGTTGAGTCTCTCCTTCATGTTGGCTTTGTTGTCGCCCTTTTGTAGCTGTTAGACCAGACGCTAGGCCCAGGGGGGTCCGACTAATATGGACACCACAGCAATCCATGAAAGGAATGCCCAGATTCCCTCTTTACCTCATTCAATGAGGGTGCTCCTGATAGAGGAGGGAATTACTTGCATACATACATACCAGTCATGGCAGGACATGACCCTGAACTGAATTTTGGATAATTACCATCCAAATCACTTGTTTAAAGTAATAATAAAGCAGTTTTTGGAAAAAAAATGCGATGTAAAAATAATCACTTAACTGTTGCATAATCATAAAATTCGAGCTTTCGCGCTTTTATGAAGACGAAAATGTTAATAATGTGCGTGTACCGGCTACAAATTTAGCTGACTTTTTAAAGAAGTTTGATACCAATGGCCACTTATTATCTTTCGTGAACAACGTTCCGATTTTTACCGAACACATCAAAACAAACAAAAATGTATTTTGAAGTAAGAGCATGTTAAGCTCTGGGTTTAATATAACTTTATTCGACAAGTAAATTCTTTCCGCTATTAAGAAATACTGATTAAAAAGTGTTTTACATGTAAAAAAATAACAATACACACGAACCTGTTTTCCTTTTATCGTGCTATTTATTAACCGGGCCTATTTAATTGAAAACTCGATTAATTCAATGACATAAGATTCTCATTGGGGGGATTTCTAACCACTTTCTCTTGTTATTGTTATCATTTAAAAGGGGAACGGGATAAGGAAAAAGGTAAAACAGTTACAAAAGCCATATGCAGAACATACCTTTTCAGACCACGTTTGTTTACATCCATTTCTTAAAGTATTTTTAGATGGGCTTGCGCGGGCACTTCCGAGTGAGTTCAAACTTGGGTCGTATGCATCTAGTTTGCATAATACAACTCGGGAAGCAAATGATTGTTGAGACCATTTTTTTGTTAAATTCTGCAAAAATCCCACTGTTAAATGGACTTTTTGTAGCTTTAATAAAAGTTTATAGTAACAATTCATATTTTTAAAGCTTAAAAAGGCTGTTAAAAATTTTACGATATTTTGATTTATTATTACTTTAAGTATCGTATTAATTTTTACCTTTAAAAAATCACCTTTTTAAGTAACATTTTGTTAGGTAACCCCTGCTATCTTCAGGCATCGCGAACATGAAGATTTTGATCGCGAACATGGGTAATTAATTACATAATCAGAAACCTAAGATATTGAAGTTAATTAGAAAATTATTGCCACAGCTGGGAAAATTCAGAAAGTGAAGTTATGGGTTGTTACATTTGGTCTTTCTTTTATCAGAAAATCACATATTTTGGGGAAATACTGATAACAGGTGGGGCAGCAAAATCTATAATTATACCCCCGCTTCGAAGAAGAGGGGGGTATACTGTTTTACCCTTGTCCGTTCGTCCGTCCGTCCGTCCGTTCGTCCGTCCGTAACAAAACTTCCGTCGCAGTTTTCTAAGCAACTACATGAGATAGAGTTTTGATATTTTGTATATAGCTTTATCCTATAGTACCATATGATGTATACCGATTTTATGCTCCTAGGTAGTTTACTTCCTGTTTACCGAATACTTAGGTTTTTACACATAATGGACATAAATGCAAGATTTCCGTCACATTTTCCCAAGCAACTACATGAGATAGAGGTCTGATATTTTGTATATAGCTTTATCCTATAGTACCATATGGTGTATACCGATTTTATGCTCCTAGGTAATCTACTTCCTGTTTACCGAATACTTAGGTTTTACACATAATGGACATAAATGCAAAATTTCCGTCACATTTTCCCAAGCAACTACATGAGATAGAGGTCTGATATTTTGTATACAGCTTTATCATATAGGACCATATGGTGTATACCGATTTTATGGTCGTAGGTAGACTACTTCCTGTCTGCAGAGTATTCAAGCTTGTATGCATGGCTTAGTTTGGGGAGCGGGGGTATCACTAGTGAGCATTAGCTCACAGATTTACTTGTTTTGTAATTTTAAAGAAGCTTATTAAATATTTTTCCAATATTTATTAATTAATATAAATTGTCTTAAACTGTTCTTTTGTTAATTTAGATTTTTGGAAATATCTTTAGCATTTTGAAATGCTACTTGAATAAGTGATTCAAAAATCACTGATTTAAGTAATGCCCCTGACTGTTAAATATTAATATAAACATTTTTTATGAATGTTATTTATAGTAAAAATGATGTACTATTTTCCTGACACAAAATAAAAGAATTTTAATACCCTTTTCAATTTGTGGGTGGAAAATACAGCAATACCAAAATAACAACCATTAAAGCAATTAAATAAATTAAACAAACTCATGAGACCAATGAAAAACTTAAATCAACAACACATAACAGGCCGTCTGTGAGCATAGAAGTTGTTGAACATAATGAAGGGCAGGTACGTGTACTTCCTGCTTGTTGCCACATGCATTTTGAAATTTGTTTTTCAGATTTACTCATAATTTGGTTAAATATCAACTCTGGAATCTTGTTTGGCATTTTACAGCCTTTACATTAAATCACCTTTGATGAATATTCAATATATGAGACATGTGCCAGGCTTAACAAATTCATTGCCTTAAACTTTTGTGTTGTTTAGATTCCTATGCTCTTTATGTGTTAATTAACATATTCTATTTGATTGCTTTTTTTTCTTTGAACTTATTATTATTATATATCAATTGTAACTCCTGTCATATAGCTATATGTTTTTTTCTTTTATGTCTTTATGTTAATTTTTTATTTAAATGCATGTACATGTATTAACTTTGTTCATTGTCATAACAATTGTAAATGTGTTCCTGTAAATAAAATGTCTTATTTATCTTTCTATTATTATTTGTTTACCTTTTGGTGACTTCAGGTGCTGTTCCTTTGCTTTGTTTTACTTCAAATTACAATACATGTACCAAAAACGGGTATAAACAAGGTGAATATGGTTATGCTGTATATCGATAGTTCAAGGAGTTACCTCTCATCAGTAGCATTTTAATCAAATATTGGAAAATCAAAGAAAAAAAAATTGAATGAAAAGTTCTCAAAACCAAAAGGTAAGAACAGGAAAGCCAAACTATCAAAAATGTGCATTACAAGGAAAGAAATCTGGTTGTTTTTTTAAACAATTTTGAATTTAACAATCAGAAATTTCAATGACGAATATATTAGAAATTTATTGGTAAAATTGTGTCAAGACAACTTTGACGACCAGGCTTGTGATAACCCTTGGTGACCTACTTCAAATATTTATAATGTGATTTGGTGTCATGTCATTCTCATATCCTTCATTTTTAGATCAAATAAACAAACCAGGCGATAAAATGTACATCAGCTGTTTGATACACATCTGACTGCCATTTACAGACATTCAGTAGCATTGTTTTAAGTGGAAGGCTTCACTTATTTCAATTACACATTCATCAGATCTAGATCCATAGACAGTTCTCAGCTTAATATATCTAGGCATAACAAACTAAAAATAAACTGTTTATTTCTATAAAAAATCTATCACAGATATTGACACCAATACTGTAAACGTACTTATTTTTGCGTGGTATTTATTTTCACGGATTTCGCGGTCACTTAATTTCCGCGAAAATAAATACCCGTGAAATTAAATACCCTATTTTTGGAAGAAAATATTAACCTTTGTTTTCATGTTATACTTATTGGCTAGAGTGTACTCTCGATGTTGAAAGTAACGGTTCTTCCAAACATCAAAGGGATTGTTATCAAAACATCTTTACAATCGACCCAAGCTAACCTTGATTTAAATTGACATTTTTATTGTACACAACCTTTGACCTTTCCAATACACGCTAGAAGTGAATGACCCAAGCTGACCATCCTTTTTGTACCTGTTCTTTAACCATTCAATTGTGTGATAATCGATAACAGTTTTAAATGACAGACCGTTTATATAATTGTAACCACAATAAATTTTGATCGTTAATTGGGCTTCTGAGTAATTAGTAAATCAATAATGCACTTCAACTTATAATTGACCAACAAACATATTTACAAATACGACATTTGAAAGAAATTAAATTAAATATTAAAGAACTTACAAATTCATAGCCTCAATCAATTAGTCAGTTGTCGTCAGTATTTGTTTTTAATCACGAATTATTAAGGAAGGAGCGTTATTTTAGGTTAATGTTAACTTTCAATCATTAATCCGCAAAAACTGGGAATGGTCAATGAGAAAAACCGTGAAATTAAGTACCCGCGAAAATAAGTACGTTTACAGTATTATAAAAGGTCCATTAAAATGAATAAACACTTGGTAGCTTTTAAGAACTTCTTATAAATGTGCTACATATTTCACCTCTAATACTTTTATCCCATTTTAGAGATTTATTGAGATAGCTCAACAGTAAAATGTATGACTTTCATAATTATTTAAATGCTATGCATAAAATATAATGCATTTCGTTTTATTGTACAACTGGTAATTTTTGCAAATTGGAATGAAAATTCTGTAAATTCGTTTTGGCTGATTCTAATTTTTGTGGTTTTACATCACCATAATGGATAAATATAATTCATACTTTTTTATGCATAAATTCTGCGGTTTAATGTCAACTGAAATAACTCAAATAGATCATTTACTGCAAAAATTACCAGTTATATGGTATCATTTGAATCTTGTCTAGTGCTATGGATTCCAACTAGTTCTGTTACTACAGTTTATATACTAGCTACAGGACTGTACACCTCCAGATGATAAATTGAACAGTATAGACTTGAGGTTGAGTGCGAGGAACGCTTGGTCAGTAGAACAACCACGTAATATCTCCTGTATAATGCCCACTATTGTGTAGACGTCAAAGAAACGCTTGTTTGTCCTGAAATGATAGTAATACATTAAAAATAGTCTCATTGGTACTGAATCTTATAAATTGTATTTTCAGTTTTGGGTCAATGCAACATGGTGAGCTTCGACCTCTGGTCACGTTGAAGACTGCTGGCTGTCTGCCATTGTTGATTCTTAAATTGTCGTTTGTTTATGTAGGTTGTGCTTCATGTAACACTTATTTCACATCTCATTCCCACCAATCATTAATTGATTTGCTATAATATTAAATTATCAGTGCTTCGCATGCTGAGATATGTTCACAAAATATAGACTCGCTTTTGCCCTATAATACTACTTGGCATATAGCAATTTTATGTTTCTAATCATCTATATATATATTTGGAATGATATAGGTATGAGCTATGTATTTTTAAATCTATTTACTTGTTTTGATATTAAGTATGAACAATATATTCACGTGATCAATTTATACAGAAATGGTTTGAAAATATTGCATCAGCCTCATGAGGAGAATTTATTCATTATTAAAAAACTCTTATGGTCTAGAAAAATACATATTACTTCTCCCAGAGAGGACAAGAATTTAGAATCTACCATTTGAAACCAATTGACCCAGGGCTAATATTTGAAAAGGTAACTGCATTTGCAATTTGTGCCAAGAAGGACTATAAAACAACTTTCACATTCTTTTTCAATGTAAAAATGATATTGTCATGGATATAAGAGCAAAATAAATTTCGAACTATTCTACAAATAATCAAATTTTGAAAAAAATGAAAGATCTCCTGTCACTATGTAATGGCAATGTTTTAAAAAACCTGTCATTATTTATCAAAAAAGTTTCTGTATTATTATAATGACTTTGTTGTATTTTAATACTACTTAGTTCATACTCATTTTGCTGTTTGTTTAAAGGTTGTAATTATATAATATAACCTCATGTACTTTGTCTGAGTGTGTCAATAAAACTTGAAACTTGATCTACTTCCTGTTTACTTGGATTTTTACACAAGGCAAAACTTTAGAGGCGGGGGCATCACTAGTGAGAAAAAATTAAATACCCGTTTAGTATTTTCTTGCTTAGGGCTTTTCCAGGAAAAATGTACAGGGGGTCGGAACTCTCCTCCAAATTTAGGATACCAGGACCATTACTTTAATCATTATTAATTTTATTAACTCTTAAGCATTTACAAACATGTTTAACCCACCAACAAGGAAATCAAAGTGCTAAAGCGTTTATAGGCAAGCGAAATATATACATGTAAGTACTGTAAAAGATTTATCCTCTTTTAAAGTATAATTATTGTTCATAATGTTTGCGAAATAATAATTTTGGTGAGCGAAGAAAGGATCATCATGCCATAGACATATAACGCATATGCTCTCAAAGTTAATGAACACAATTACACGCACAAGACAAATATCGTGTGTAAACGGTATCGATTGAAACACCCCTTCGATTTAAATGCACTCGTCCCATTGATGTGTATTAGGTACTAAATTTATGAATGAGCAAGACCGTATCCTTTAGTTGACCAATCAAATAAGAGAAATATTTATACGAACCAATCAAGTAATAGATGAATTTATATTTTATATGCTATCGCCTTGAACCAAATAGTACGTCAGTAAAATGCAAAAGAATAAATAAAACTTGTGCCGATCCTTTAAAATGCCATTAAAATGGAGATTTATAAAAAGTGTGTATCATGTTAACAAATATTGAAAAGTAATAAAGAAAAAAAAGCATTTTTCCAAGACTGGATGCAGGAAGATCACTCCGTCTGGACTGAAAAAAAACGTGAAAATCATCACTACTCTATAGACTCCATAAGGCTTCGCTGCACTTGCCTAATAAAAATCAAAGAGATTTCTGACCCCCTTGGACATTTTTACCTGAAAAAGCCCTTATGTCATGGAGATTACTAAGACATGTTTTTTTCTGTACTTACTTGTATTTTGATAATTTCTGTAAAATAATACTGAGTTTTTCTAAAAGTTTTGTGTCTTGTGTTGGAGCCCTCAGCACCATGGCAACCGTTCTGAACCACTGCTCATTACTGCAGCTCTCTAGGAAAGGAGTCTGAAAAGGTGTGTCAGCTGACATCTGAAGGAAAATGTCCATGGCAGCACCCATAAATGCCTAAAACAAATAGTTAAAAAATGAATAATTGGTGATTATATAACTACAACGTAAACTAGTCCAAAATTTCCTAGCAACTAAAGTTATTGTGGAAACAATTGAGTTAAGAGACTAAGACAACAACAGCATCATACCATATTATACATCCACAATTTTTGTGTTATTATAAAAGCAGAAAACTTTCAGAGGTTACTTTAAGGTCACTTTTTGTTTTGTGTTAAATATACAATTAAGCTACCAAATTATATTTTCATTGTCTGAATTATTGAACTAACCAATAGATTTATCAACTCTAGGCATGGTCCTTATTTTGTTTGAATTTGGCATCCTGCTTTATCCTTTGGATAATTTTGCTAAGAGTGGCTCTGATGAGTCTTTTTAACATACACATTAAACACGTTTTAAGACTTCTGTAATTTTGTTTGAAGAATTTCCAATCATATTGTGATATGATAGACAAATGCTTCATTAAATAACAATATTTGGGATGATTACCGGACTCCCTTCCTTTCGTGACATAAAAATTTTCAAATTAATGTAGGTAAATTATCCTAGCAATTAATCCCAAATGTCCAATTAATTGGAAACAAAATTTGTGGTAAGCCTGAGTAAACTGCAATAATTCGCATCCCACAAAAAATAATGGCTTCATAGTATTATACATTATAAATTGGTTTGTAACAATGATGCACTATAAACAAGGTGTTGCACCAAGTTGTGCTAAAAATACCCCTTTTCGACCATTCAGAATACAGGAAGTAGATGTAGGTCTAAGCTGGAAAGGAAAGGCATGGTACAGCTCATCATGTTAAAGCTGTGTACCAAACTTGAAATCAATCCCTTTAGTGGAAGCTGAGAAATCTGTTATGAAAGGACAGACAAATTATGTGATTGCTATATAATATCCTACTTTAAGAGGTGGGTATAACTATACCTTGTTTATTGGTTTGAGGTATTGTAGCACTACAGGTGTGGCTTGGTAATACAGATAAAGTTCTTTACAGACATCAGACTTCAAATCATTCTTCAGCACGTCAAACACATGGGCAACAAGATCAACTACAATGTAATTCAGTTTTATCATCACTAAATAAGTATGCAATTTATTGCTAGTATGATTTGATATAACTTTATTTTAGTGTCCTGGTGAAGGCTGCAATATTGACAACCAGACATAAAACAAATAACAAAGTTTAAATCAATATCACTTTATGAATATATTAAGAGAATAGACAATTGATATTTTTCTTCCATCAGGTGCTGTTCATCTTAACTGTTTGATGCTATTGAAGACCCGGCTGGGAAACTCCATTATCGCAACCACATATTGGAACCCAGTATTTTATTGATATGAACTGAAAGAATACTTTATGCAAGAATGTGAGAATGTCACTCCATGTAAAACTTGTCACAGATCTTCAATATACCTGAAATCATGTCTATAAGTCTGTATTTTAAGACAGAAATCGTTTTTATAGTGTCAAGGCAATTCTTATCACCAGGACAAGTCTTGATTCAAGGAAAAATGTAATTTAACATTATTGATTGACCAAAATAAACTTTTTTTGCTTTATTTTGAATCATTCTACAAATATACATAATGTGACATTCTTAGATTTCTCAAATTTATCACATTAGATGTAAATCACAAAATTCTGGAGTCTGGACCCCAGAGTTTTGGTTGCGATAATCAAGTTTTCCAGCCATGTATATGCACATTCTTTATAGCATTTTGAATTAATTACACCGGTATATTGAGTGTTTCTTTTGCAAACTTGGTTATTTTATAGTGAATGACCATTGGATCCAAGGACAAAAATATCTGAACTGTTTTTTTAACAGCAACACATTATCATAGCCTCTTGAAATTTGTTGATCATGATCAGCTTTAATTTTTTCCCCATTTAATGATATTTAAATTCAGGTATGTTGCTCTTCTACCTCATGATTTTGTCTTTGTTAAATTTTCAACATTTTCATGCAACGTTGTCCACTTTGTCAAATATTTTGTGGTCTATCAATATCAAATTTCTTTTCTTAAATTTGAATAGGCCTCTTAAATTACAATTATGATGCTAGCTTATGGTTTAGAAATGAACAAATTACAATACCTTAAAATTACTTAAGTGTTTTGAATACAGGTACAAACATTTCAAATACTATTTTTACAAAAAAAGAGAATTAAACACTGTGAGTGACAAACCTTGTGATAAAGTTTTTAAGATTATCAACGAGGACAGCAACCTAACATGTTGATTGGAACTTCTAAAATAGACACCATCTTTTGATTTATCTCCCTTGGAAGGTGACAAAGGGAGATCAATCTTGTCATTGTCAGAAAATTTGACAGTTTTGGATCTGTAGAGTTCTTCTCCTAGTCTTCTTAATGTTGATGATAAATTTGATTTCTGAAATAAACAAAAATTTGATTTCTGAAATAAACCAAAATTTTATTTCTGAAATAAATAAGAACAGTAAAAGCCTTATTTTAAAGTAAAGCTTTTCAATTAGAAATAGAGAGCAATTAACACTGTTTTATAGTCCACTGCACAGTCTATTAAAATTGTTTCCTCATTTCTATAAATTGATTGATTTGTTTGAATGTTATTTTGTTTAAATTTCAATAAACAGTCCTTTTTTATCATCACAAAAATATTCAAACTTCAGTCATTTCTACCATTAAGGAATATATCAATAGTGCATCTCTTGTTCTAATATAAAAAAAACATCTCCAAGCGCAGCATAATACAACCACAACATGTTGAACCCTATACATTTTAGGCCAAATATTGATAATCAATTGCTCTAGACAAATGCAGCCCATGGTGGACTGACAAAGTCTTTTTAAACATGCAGCCTTTGGTGGACGTTCCACCCATATTTCAGAAGGATTTTTTTTTTTCAAAAGCAGACCAAAGTTAATAACAGTTACAAAAATATTTACACTTTTAATCCTTACTACCTTTCATTTTTGCCTCTCTTGGCCCCTAATGGCAATTAGGGAAAGGGAATGTCACAAAATTAATCCTCAATTTTGTAAATAAACAAGTTTCGATTTTGACCCTTATTTCATAACAGAAAAAAAGGGAATTGCAAAAACTGATCCTCCATTTGTATCCACTACTTGAAAAAACTTTACTTGCAAAAAAAAAAATTGAACCAGAAATGAAAAGGTTAAATTTATGGCCCTTTTTGGGCCCCTTAATTCTATATGAACAAAGTGGGGACCCCCAAAATCAATCCCATATATGATTTAATGGTAAGGCATAGTGTCAAATATCATAGCAATTGGCCAACCAGAACAAAAGTTATTGTGGGAACAACAAAAATATGGCATTTTGGCCCTTAATTTATAAATAAAAAAATGAGGAAACCCCCAAAATCCAATCCCATCCATCCTTTTATAGTAAGGAACATTATAGTTAAATTTCATAGCCATCAGATAACTACAACTAAAGTGAGCATGGTAGCACTAAAGCTAATAAACAATAACATAGACTCAGACTATGACAGCATCATACCACTATACACCCACAAATATTTGGCTTTGGTATCAAAAGTCATGGCAGAAAAATGACACTTAAATAAATAAATACCTGTTGTCCTGATGCTTGCTCAACATTGACCAAGGACCAGTATATGAACTGTAAACAAGGGAGACTAATCCTGAAGTTATTAGGAGGAACATCCCTCAGCATGTCAACAGAGACGGGTAATATCTGTAGAAAAAAAAAATTGCACAAGAAATTGAGAGCATACAATAAATCAATGTACATGACTATAAATTATTGTATTTTCATAAATAAATAGCCAGGGGCGGATCCAGGTTAAGAGGGAGGGGGAGTAAAAATTTTTTTGTCAAGCGAAGCAAGGCACAAAAGTTTTTACATGGATTTTATGCAAAAAACATATTTTTTGTCTGTGACAGTTTTAGGGGGGGTGTAACGCCTTTTCTTAGTTGCGCCACCAAAAGCACTAAAAGCACTATTCATATCTGCAATGACTGTATAATAATAAGGAAATTCATTGTATAATGTCCAGACAGTATCATGTACTTACACACGGCTGGGAAACTCAATTATCGCAACCAAATATTGGCAGTCTTCGAAATTAGGCCGGACCTACTGGAAATATCCAGTTAAAATTGGTTAAGTCCGGTTAAATTTTGCATTACCGGTAATTTATATTAAACGTATAGGAAAAATTAGCAAATTTAATGATGAAAATAGGCATTTGGCCCACCGGACTCAACTTCCTAATTTCTTTGACTGTATAATTGGAACCCGGAAGTGTTTTGATACGAAGTGAAAGAACGCTTAATGCAAGAATCAAAGAATGTCACTCCATGTACAATTTGTCATAGATCTTGAATAAACCTCATATCATATCTATAAGCCTGTATTTTAAGCCAGAAATCATTTTTATAGTGTCAAGGCAATTCTTATCACCAGGACAAGTCCAGATTTAAGAAATAATGTAATTTTATATAATTAATTGAAAACAATAAACTTTTTTTGCTCTATTTACAATTATTCAACAAATATACATAGAGTGACATTTTTAGATTTCTCAAATGTATCATATTAAATGTAAATCACAAAATTCCAGACCCCAGAGTTTTGGTTGCAATAATCAAAGTTTCCCAGCCATGTTACAATAACAACTAGTAATATGAGCAAGCTCACTGGGGATACCCCAGGCTTCATATATTAAGCTTGATATTGGAAATATTTTTTTCCTTGAATGATTTGCAAGAGCAATTAACATTCTTCATGCATATCTCCATATGATGTACATCCATTATGTAAAGGATTCACCAAAATCTATCAAGTGGTTTTAGGAGAAATTATGCATACCAGATATGTTGACAAAAGGACAGAGAGACAGGGTGGTTCCCATATACATCTCCAAATATGAGACTCCTCTGCTTACTGCTTTATACCTTTAAAACTCTTTCTAGTATGTACTCTGGTGATGAGAATCTTTCAATTGATTTGATTGGTTGGTCTGTAACGGCATATCGGAGATGAGCATCACATATCCAGTCTAGCAGAATACCCATCACATCATAACTACATGAACTTGAACCAAACTGAAATAGACAGGTATAAACAGATCAGATTAATAAACTGTATAATAATAATAATAATAATAATAATAATAATATGCTTAGCAATTGTCATTTTCTTGTAACAGGAATATATACGGGTGTTATATGTCATTTTACAGTCTACCTTATTCAATTAGTGCTTAAGGTGAAAGGTTTGTCAGTAAAATATCATAAGATTATTTTTCTATTGTATGAAGGGGACAATGGGATACTTTTGTGAAGCATGGTTGGTTCATTTTTAATTTCCCATGAATTGTGATTCAAAACATTATTTTCCTGTAAACTGAGTAGAACATTTTCGGTGAATTATGACTAAGACTTTTCCATTTCCCATGCACTGTGATATCTGAAATTTATTTCTGTGAACTGTGACCAAGGCAACTCATCAGACCCCACTAATATTATATGTCAAATGCTCTTCATAGTTGAAGGTGTTAGCGTTAAAGATCTTTTATTATAAAATGCATTAAAAATATATAAGAAAAATTCTTTAATTTTTTATTATCTTACCTTTTTCTCTTTCTGAGGTTTACTTTTTTCGTCTCTATGTTGACCTTTCTGTTTGGGAACTGACATCGCTATGTTTCCTAATTCAACTTCTTTCTGTCTTTCAGCAAAATCATGTTTTCTCTACAAAATTCACACTTATCTCATAAAGCATTTATAACATAAACATGATAAAAAGTGACTCATATAAAATAAGAATTGTAAGTGGAATTTGGTGGTTTGATAGGGTTATATAAACTTTTAAGAAACCTGTTTTTTTTCAAGCCTTGATTTTTGGTCCATCAAGTAAGATATTTACTTATACATTTAATATTATGGTATAGTTTTACAAAATGTAATTATAAATCAAGAGCTGCTGAACAAATCTAAAACAACCATGGCTTATTTTACAGTTAGAAATATTTAACCATTTTTATAACCAGCTACTTAGCTACTTAAAGTATAGTTGCTTTAGATTGATCTAATTTGCTTTGCAGTTACCACTGGGTTAATATTGAAGACTGTTGGCTATCTTTTAATTGCAGATTTATAAATCAGGTATTGTGTCATGTACACTTATTTCCCATCTCATTATTTTTTTTTCAACACGACAGGTGTGCTATAGCAGGCAGGAACCGCTTACTCTTCCGGGGAACTTGAGTTCACTCTTGTTATGACTTGAGTTTGCGTGGTAGATTTCCGTTCGGTTGATTTTGTGTTTTGTGTTTCTTCTTGCTGTTCTTGTTCGTATTTACCGGTTTTGTAGTTGCCCTTTCATACTTTTGACACTCAAATGCCACATTGGTGCCTCTTTGCTTCTAACATGAAAAAGCTTTTTAGAAGAGGTGAATTTTTTTACCTGTAAATTGGTTAGTCTAGCTTGGACACTGACTGCCTGTTTTTCTAACTTGTCATGTTGACTCTTCAAGGCATCAAACTGTAGAATAAAGAAAAATCATTTTAAACAAAAATCTGAAAACTATAGACTTGCTTTAAGTTTGAGAAAAATAAATACAAGAAGCATGTTCAAAGTTAAAGATAAGTTTCATAAAAATCTTGATGGAACAATAGTTTTTATTCCACTTCTTTTATATAATCATGGTATCATCAAATGAAAACAAAAATCTAAAACTAAAGAATATTTGCATTTTGGGGGGTTAGGAATAGGAGTTGAAAAAATTGTGCTAAAGACCAATTACCTTATTTAACCTTGTGTTGACTTCAGAACTATGATATATAATAATAACATTTATCGTGCATAAAATAAAAAAGCAGCAAATCCATTGGTTAATTGACACCTTAAATCGTCTTTCATACTTCGATGAAATGTCACTTGTTTCAAGTGGGCGTAAACGGGACATGACCTTACTATACGCACAACTAAAATTTTTTCTTATCCAGGTAAATTCTCACAACTTGAATTTGCATTTGGATATCAATGCGTAAATAAAAAATTCACAAAAAAATACACTATAAAACAAAAGACCAGAAACAAATAAAAAACATTAAAATGAAATTATAAGAATTGAATATTTGTATTTTGATGTTTCATAGGCATAAAAAACTGTTTACCGATTACACATTTTTAACATGAAGTGCCAATGAAACATCAAAATACAAACATTAAAATCTTAAATAAATTTGTTTTGACTTAATATTCTATACATGTATATTGTCACGAGTTAGGGGTTAGGCTGTAGGTTTATATTATTGATAATTTCTGGTTGACAGTAAACACTCATGTTCATTTGTTGTTTCATTCGTGTTCGTAGTTTGCTGTCAACCATGGCGACTATGATGGACATTCATGAACTATTTGTTGATGCTATATGTACTGCTATGCGTTATTATATTGTGTATTATTGTATATTTATTGCTATTTATGGGAATTATTAGGCATGAGTTCGTCCTACTGTTTTATTCCAAGGGGGGTCCCGCTTGAGTTATCACTATTATCACATGTCAGTCCCTCTTACCATTCTTGCTCGTTTGCATAAGGGTTATATATTGTAATGGGCTATGCATTCTGTTAAGGGTAAGCCCCGTTAAGTCCCATTTCACATATTCCCAGATTGTAAACACATTGTTTATTTGTAAAATCCGCCATGCCTTGTTTACGTGCACTGAGCAGGTACCCCGAAGTGCACTGGATGCTGAACTATGATGTCATTTAACCCAGTGACCTGTGGGCCGACCAATCAGTTGAGGAAGATCATCCCACAGAAAGTCCCACTATGGGATTTGAATAAAAGCGAGTCCGCATCCAAACTCAGAGAGACTGCGGCCCGCCACCAGGGCGTTCAGACCAATTAACCAGAGCAAACCATCAAAAGTCGCAGTCTTATGCAGTCCGTTTAATTTATCATTTACCTAATGTGATGCTAACCATTTACAAACCCCATTGACCATATTTGGACTGAAGAACAGGCAGTAACCTGTCAGATTTACGATGTTTAAAATCGCCAGTTTGTACTAAAAGGGGGGTCCCCGTTTTATTCTACAAAGCTCTGGTAGGGATTTTAATTATTTATTGTAACTTATTATATTATGTAGTAATTCTATAAAGTGAATTACTCTGTTATTTATTAAATTGTTATTACTTGGAATCTACTGAGTTGGTCTCATTTCAAATATTTCTATAGTACATAGAACAAAATACCTAGAGTACATATATATAAAAATACACCATAAAAAGATCATTAGTGCCTTACCAATCGGCTGAACATGCTACCAATGTTTGTCACGCTACCAGTGAGTTAGTTTACATATTACCAATGTAAACTTCATTTTTATAAACCATTTTACTTTTATCTGTAACCAAGATTATAAGTACCAGTAATACCCGCTTAGGGTAACAAACCCACCACTACTTTATTAGTAGTACCAACCAGTTACAGTTACGGAAAACAAACACACCCAAAACATAACAATATGTACATATATCTAAACAATCCCTTTAAAAGCACCCAGTAATATTTTTAGGTGTCTGTTACTCTTAGCTATACATGTACATGTAGTGAAAAAAAAAATCTTACTAAATCTAATGATAATAAAGAAACACTTGTTGTAAGCATATGAATTAACATAAAGATTTGACTTTAAAGAGTTTATTCTTGTTACAGTGATAAGCTTACATCTTTTTTCAATGCTTCATTGGCCTTGACTAAAGTATCAAAGTTGTCCTTTAATCTTCTGTTTTCTTTTATCTTGTCTCTAAGTTGAACTTCTATCTTCTCAACTTCATCTCTTTGTTTCTGAAAATAAAGAGTAGGAGAATATATTCAAACTATAAGAAATTATTATAAATAGATGCATGTGAAATACCGATTTTTCCAAGTGAAATAAAATCTGGTAAATTTACAGTATGAAATAACACAAATTTTTTCACTTTTGCGTCCTTTCTGGCCAAACTCAATTATGACTTCATGAATTGTATCGCTTTGTCTTCATGACTCCTGCGGTCTAAATTCATACATCATTCATATATATTATTAAAAAACAATTCAATAGCAGCATTTTATCTATGAAATAAATACGATAATCAATTAGCTCTCATGAATAACAAAAATATGATCACTCATGCGGAACACTCGTTAAATCTGTGTGCGTTCACTGACTCGTGATCATATTTTGGTTATTCACTCGACCCAATTAATTATCCTATTTAATGAAATGTTTAATTTAAATTTATTTTGACACACTAAAAATTAAAGCTTAACAGAGCTGAAGAGGCATATCTAAACACATGAAATTTTTGAAGTGGTCTTTTTAAAAAGATGTTGACAAAAACAACGTTTTTAAAACATTTGGTATGGTGAACTTTTACATGTGAACTTAATGCAGAGCTTGCAAAACATTATCATTAGAGGACTCCATTATAATTCATTACATTGCAATCTTCAACTCTTCTGTGGCACCTTGTGCCCACATAAAAAGTGTAACATACAGTGCACACTTATATTGGTATAAGATGTATATATGTAGTATCAAACAATAGGACAGTAAATTAGTACATGTATTACTATAAATTTACATGTATTTAATATTCAAGACACATAAAATGGTTTTTAGCTCACCTGGCCAAATGCCATGTGAGCTATTGCCATCACTTGGTGTCTGTCGTCGTCCGTCGTCGTTAACTTTTCTTCAAACTTCTTCTCCTCTGAAACGGCTCAACAGAATCAAACCAAATTTGGTCTGATGGTACCTTAGGATATCCCCCACAGAACTGATGTGGGGATTTTTTATTTGTCGAAAACCATGGCCGCCGTTGCTAAAAATAGACCAGGGGGGTCAGACTACTGTTTTTGGCTTGTAAATCAAAAAGTATAAGAGATAGATGAAATCTGATGCCACCCTACTGCTTCAGCATAAAAAGGTCTACAAAAGTCTCCATTTAGTCCAAGTTGTCAGATGACCCCTTATAGGGGTTACAGCCCCTTAAAGGTGAAAAATAGCGTTTTTTCATGTTTTTGCCCTATAGTATGAAAACTATTGCAGATAGAGAAAAGCTGTTGCTTGCTTAAATGTTCAGCTTATTTAGCTCTACAAAAGTCTCCATAGGGTTGAAGTTGTCAGATGACCCCTTATAGGGGTTACGGCCCCTAAAATGATGTTTTTTCATGTTTTTGACCTATAGACAGAAAACTATTGCAGATAGAGAAAAGCTGTTGCTTGCTTAAATGTTCAGCTCATTTAGCTTTACAAAAGTCTCCATAAAATCGAAGTCGTCTGATGACACTTAATAGGGGTTATGGCCCCTAAAATAACCTTTTTCATGTTTTTGGCCTATAGAATGAAAACTATAGCAGATAGAGAAAAGCTGTTGCTTGCTTAAATGTTCAGCTCATTTAGCTTTACAAAAGTCTCCATAAAATCGAAGTCGTCTGATGACACTTAATAGGGGTTATGGCCCCTAAAATAACCTTTTTCATGTTTTTGGCCTATAGAATGAAAACTATAGCAGATAGAGAAAAGCTGTTGCTTGCTTAAATGTTCAGCTCATTTAGCTCTACAAAAGTCTCCATAAAATCGAAGTCGTCTGATGACACTTAATAGGGGTTATGGCCCCTAAAATTACCTTTTTCATGTTTTTGGCCTATAGAATGAAAACTATAGCAGATAGAGAAAAGCTGTTGCTTGCTTAAATGTTCAGTTTATTTAGCTCTACAAAAGTCTCAATAGGATTGAAGTTGTCAGATGACCCTTAATAGGGGTTACAGCCCCTAAAATAACCTTTTTCATGATTTTGGCCTTTAGAATGAAAACTATAGCAGATAGAGAAAAGCTGTTGCTTGCTTAAATGTTCAGCGCATAAAGCTCTACAAAAGTCTCCATAGGTCCATAGGGTTGAAGTTGTCAGATGACCCCTTATAGGGGTTACGGCCCCTAAAATAACGGTTTTTGTGTTTTTGGCCTATAGAATGAAAACTATAGTAGATAAAGAAAAAACTGTTGCTTGCTTAAATCTTCAGCTCATTTAGCTCTACAAAATATAGGGTTGACATCAAGACCAGGTGAGCGATTTAGGCTTCTGGGAGCCTCTTGTTTATTTTTATCACAACCAAATATTTTTTCAGACAAGGACAAATAGCTCTGGTTGGACAGATAGACTGCCCAATTCCACAACTTAAGTCTCTTCCAAATTAATAGCTCTGCTTTAAAAATAACAGGTAACTGCAAAGTCTGAACACCTTAATGAATATGAAGATTGACGATTTCACATTTTCATGTTAGTACCTGTTCCATAACTTTTAATTTCTCTCTGACTTCATGTTCTGTTATGGTTTTGACATTTGCTGATGATATAGCAACAATTCTTTCTCTTTCCTTCACTTTCTCTTCTCTCTCATGAAGCTTTCTGTTCTCAAACTAAACAAGAATTAAGAATATTTACTGGTACCATAAATGTGTGCTTGTATCATAGATGACAACGACAGATATTTAAATGATAGATGCAGCCCAGCCAATTCTCATGGAACTCCCATGAGACTTGTGCATCTTGTCAGCAATTTGGCTGCAAATTTCTTTGAATTTAATTTTTTCCTTTGCTCTTTCAATTTTTAGGCAAATCTTATGTGAGCAGCTCAACAAAACTTGACAGTGGAAATTTTAAGGAAGAATTTGCATGACTGAACTAACAAAAGACATATTTATTTACTCAGTTAGATTAGAAACAGTGTGAAATAGGTGTTGGTATTTATTTCTATTTCTAATATATTTTAACTTATTTACCTTTAGTTTGTCACTAATCACTTGAAGTTCTCTATAAATATCTTTTATATTTTCTTCTTTACTTCTATTAAGGTCATCTGCAATACAATGTATTAGAAAATACAAACAACAATATAAATTGTCTAAAATATCAATCATACTGTGCATGCATTTAACTTACATGTAATAATGATGCAATTCAAACCCCAAACACCACAATAAATATGCTTTTAATATGTTGATTTTGGCTCTAAGACAATGCCTTTTTGGCAAATATTTATTGTAAACTAAATGATATCATGATACTAAGCTCAAGCTATCATGAATATTTATAGCATGTTCAGAAGTTTTATGAAAATCCTAATTTCAACAGACTGAAAACTGTATACCCTGTGATGTCTATGATAAAACAAACAAGAAATACATGCAATATATTAATGGTTTTTATTTCTTCCAATAAATCATTTATTCTTTTTAAATTAAAGCAATACTGCATGCGTAAAGTGTATGTACACAATGTACTACATGTATATTGATAATGTGTATGATCTGCATGTACACAGTTACAGAAAACCTTTCCCAGCTGTCAATCCATACCTGGCTCTTCCAACCGATCTGAGTAATGTCTTGATTTCTTTTTCCTCTGGTGTTTTGGATTATGTCTTTGTTTTGACTCATTGAGGTAAAAGTCTGACAAGCTATCTGATTCTATAATCTGTCCATGTCTGTCTTCATCTGGTGGGTTTATAGGGGTAACTGTAGAGTCTGAAAATATTTTTATATAATAATGAAAATATCAAAGAATACGTAGAAGATCAAGACAAAAAAATGACTGTATCATGTCAAATCTTGATACTGATGAACTGTGATCTGCAGTCCTTTTAATTTATTAGACATGCTTTATTTTTTTGTTACAGAAGGAAAGAAGCTTCCATTAGTATTTAAAAACATAAATCTAATCTTGATAACAATCAGTCAGCTCAACTAAAGTTATCACTTAGAAACTAAGTGAGGACTGTAAGTGACAATTTGGACATATATAAAAAAAAAAATAAGAGGATTTAGAGCATAATGTTTTGCAGTTGGCCGAGTTGGGTTAAAAAAGAAGCATAGTGTAAATCTGAAAAAAAATAATATCAAAACTGTGTATTTCAGAAATACATGTAGCTTATCAAAAAGCACAGATATGCTGATAATGAAAATAAAAGTCATTCTAAAATATGTGTACTGAACAGTAAACAACAGAATATCTTTTATTGATTACTGTAAACTGTCAAAGGAGTAGAGCCATGAAGGCCCTAAATCAGCCCTGTATTTTCACTATTTTTTCAACTACTATAACTTGTCAAAAATTTAACTAAAATATGTTAAGGTATGAACAAACTTTTCAGATCTGTAAGATTTAGCAAAATATTTACACCACAGGTTTAGCCTTGAGACTTTAAACAGGCCATAAATTTGAAAATTCCTCATTTTTCACACATTTTCACTGGTTTCACTGCATAATTCGTCAAAAATAGTATTGGCCACATTCCTCGACCATCGTAATCTTTTGATAATAAATTTATAATATCATATTACACATTTCTATCACAAAATAATTTTGGTCGACAGGTGTGGCCCATTTCATATTCATCGATTTAATTATACATGAAAATCAAGGAAAACTGTCACAAATTGTTATTTTTCACAAAATAGTATATTTTTTAGCTCACTGCTCTCCTTATTGATAAATAATTGAAGGAAAAAATATTGCAATTCATGAAAAATAAAGGCTCATAAACATTAATGCAGCAGCTACAAGCAGATATATCAAAGTTGATTTTTTTGGGCCATTTTGGGGCCTTCGTGGCTCTACTCCTTTTTGGGACAGTTTTATTTTCGTGATTTTTGTCATTCACATCCCAGTTAGCACAAAAATTAAACGGCACAAATATATTTGACTTTAATTGTAGTGAATTGACAATTACATTTCAGCATGAATTTAAAACTAGGCGAGCTAAGATTCAGTTGTCCTACGACGAAAAAAAGTTGGCGCGAAATATTCCCAGTTTCAGCATGTTCAGTATGATTTAACAAAATTTACATGTACATTGTGCTTTTGTCTTTGTCTAATTATTTATATATGTTATACACCATCTACACATAATAAAGCTGGGTACAAATGATGTATGGAATGAAAGAACAAAGTTTTATTATTTACAAGAAAATGTATAAGACTCAGAGGACCTTTTTATTAGCCAAACATTTACATTAATGTACATGTTATTTTACCTATATCACTTTCATCGCTTTCTTCAAAATTCATCTTCTTTGGCTTTACACTTGTTTTCATCATACTGTAAAATAAACAAGTAGAAAATCATGTACATTTACGTGTACATGTCAGTTTATTCTAAAACTTACAAAATTATACTGTAATATAATATTATTCACTATCTGAATAGGAATGTTCACCATGACGTCAGCGCTTACCTGTGGAAAATTTTTGGAGGGCAAGAAGACAATAACACTGTGTTGGAAAACGTCTTTAAATTTTCATAACTAATTGTCTTCAAGATAATTAAAAAATTCTTCTGGTTCTTCAATTTTCAGAAAAAGATCGTTTTTAAAGAGCATTTTGAAAATAAATATATTCAGTGGTTTTAAAGATCGAAAAAATACTTGATTCAGAAACAATTTTACAGAAAATTTATTTTTTAAGTCTTATTTTAATAAAAAGATTCGCTGAGCGCAGCATGATATGACCGCAACATGTTGAACCCTGTATGTTTTAGGCCCAATATGGATAGTCAATTGCTCTGGACACATGCAGCCCATGGTTAACTGACAAAGGTTCTGACACATGCAGCTTTAGATGGACTTTCCACTCAAATTTTAAAAGGAATTATTTTTTTTCCAAAGGAGATCAAAATCAGACAACAAATAAAAAAGTTTCGATTTTGGCCCCTAATTACATAAAGTTAATTACAAAACTACCAAACTTGAATGATCAATCTCATAGTCCAGAGAAAATGACAAAAACGAATCAGTCATACCGGAGAATTGGTGGATCGCAATGGTCCTGACTTGGTATGTAGGCATTTCAAATGAAATGGTGGGTTAAAATAAACCAGGTTTTATGGCGCCAAACCTCCCTCTTCCATTGCGATCTTAGGATCCAGTAATGACCATAGAACACAACATAGTTGCGAGACACAATAGGGATATTGAGGTGATCATCTCAGTACAGCAGACCAGTCAAACACTAATTGAAACAATTAACCACCATATCTTTTAACGCAATTTTGAACTTTTCTACTAGTGGCTGATAACAAAGAAAGAATTTTTTTAGGGATCGTATGAGACGTATTTTCTTATAGCCCTGCTCCAAAAGTCGGTCATGAAGAAATCGGTGTCTGATAAAAAAATCTGTGAAATGTGTGCAAGCTCTGGCATATCGAATAAGTTGTGAAATATAAACACCGTATGCAGGGGAAGTACATTATAGGGGGGAAAAAGGGAGAGTTGCAAAAATTTATTCTTAATTTTGTATCTGCTATTTAACAAGAACAAACATGCAAAATTTTTTTTCAAAATTGGATCAATCTCAAGTAAAAAAGTTTTGATTTTGGTCCCTTCTGGCCGTTAATTAGGTAATAGGGGGAAAAGGGGGGGGGGGGGGTTGCAAAATATAAAATTTAACAGCATTTGGTAAACCAGAACAAAAGTTATTGTGGGAACAAACAAAAAAGAAGCATTTTTGGCCCCTAATTTCTAAACAAAACAAGGAAATGTGTCAAGATGACACTGATGCCCTGCTGGCAAATAAAATAAATGACATTTTGACACAATACAATAAAAAGCTTCGCCGAGCGCAGCATGATACGACCGCAACATGTTGAACCCTGTACATTTTAGGCCCAATATGGATAGTCTATTGCTCTGGACACATGCAGCCCATGGTGGACTGACAAAGGTTTTTGATACATGCTGCTCTGGTGGACTTTCGACCCAGGGGGTAAGATAAAATTTTCAATTTTGTATTCTACTCTTGCAAAAAAATTGTCAAAATCGGACAAGAATTAAAAAAAAATCAATTTCAGCCCTTTTTGGCCCCTTATTATGTAACAGGTGAAAAAGGGGTGGGGTTGCAAAAATAATTTCTCAAATTTGGATTCACTACTTGACAAAAATAAACTTGCAAAAAAAAATTTCAAAAACAAACCAGAAATAAAAAAGTTTTGATTACGGCCCCTTTTGGCCCCTAATTACAAAACAAGTGAAAAAGGGGATGGTCACAAAAATAATTCTCAAATTTGGATTCACTACCTGACAAGAATAAACTTGCAAAAAAATTTTTTTAAATCGGACCACAAATAAAAAAGTTTCGATTTTGGCCCCATTTGGCCCCTAATTACGTAATAGGGAAAAAAAGGGGGGGGTCGCAAAAATTAATTCTTAATTGTGTAAATGAGCTGAACATTTAAGCAAGCAACAGCTTCTCTCTACCTGCTATAGTTTTCATTTCATAGGCCAAAAACATGAAAAAAACATTATTTTAGGGGCTGTAGCCCCTATAAGGGGTCATCTGACAACTTCGACCGTTCGGAGTTTTTTGTAGAGCTAAATGAGCTGAACAATTAAGCAAGCAACAGCTTTTTGCTATCTGCAATAATTTTCATACTATAGGGCAAAAACATGAAAAAATGCTATTTTTCACCTTTAAGGGGCCGTAACCCCTATAAGGGGTCTTCTGACAACTTCGACCAAATGGAGACTTTTGTAGAACTTTTGATCCTGAAGCTGTACGGTGGCATCAGATTTCATCTATCCCTTATACTTTTTGAATTACAAGCCAAAAACAGTAGTCTGACCCCCCTGGTCTATTTTTAGCCACGGCGGCCATGTTTTTTGACGAATCAGAAATTGAAACATTACTATAGTGCAGGACACCCTAATGATCAATCATACCAAGTTTCATTGAATTCTGTTCAGTAGTTTCAGAGGAGAAGATTTTGAAAAAGTTATTGTAAGAACAAACAAAAAAGTTACAATTTTGGCCCTTTTTGGCCCTTAATTTCCAAACTAAAAGAGGGGGGACTCCCAAAATCAATCCAATCCATCCTTTAATGGTAAGAAATATCATTGTCAAATTTCATTGCATTTGGATAACTAGAACTAAAGTTATCGTGTATACACTAAAGTTAACAGACGACAACGACAACGACGACGACGACAACAGCATCATACCATTATACGTCCGCAAATTTTTTGCGGTCGTATAAAAATATGTTGTCAGATTCCTATGATCTAGTAAGTTGGAAAAAAAGTGCGGAAAACTGTTATTTTTACAAAATTTGCCAAGTTCAAGGGCCGTAATTTAGGTCAAAATCAGTGGACCGGAACAAAACTCAAACTTGATCTGTAACTCATCATGGTAGACTCACATACCAAAAATCTTTTGAATATATGCAAGGATGTGGGAAAAAGTGCGGAAAACTTATTTTTACAAAATTTGCCAAGTTCAAGGGCCGTAATTTAGGTCAAAATCAGTGGACCGGAACGTAACTCAAACTTGATCTGTAACTCATCATAGTAGACTCACATACCAAAAATCTTTTGAATATATGGAAGGATGTGGAAAAAAAGTACGGAAAACTTATTTTTACAAAATTTGCTAAGTTCAAGGGCTGTAATTTAGGTCAAAATCAGTGGACCGGAACAAAACTCGAACTTGACCTGTAACTCATCATGGTAGACTCACATACCAAAAATCTTTTGAATATATGCAAGGATGTGGAAAAAAAGTGTGGAAAACTTATTTTTACAAAATTTGCTAAGTTCAAGGGCCGTTTAGGTCAAAATCAGTGGACCGGAACGAAACTCGAACTTGACCTGTAACTCATCATGGTAGACTCACATACCAAAAATCTTTTGAATATATGCAAGGATGTGGAAAAAAAGTGCGGAAAACTTATTTTTACAAAATTTGCTAAGTTCAAGGGCCGTAATTTAGGTCAAAATCAGTGGACCGGAACGAAACTCGAACTTGACCTGTAACTCATCATGGTAGACTCACATACCAAAAATCTTTTGAATATATGCAAGGATGTCGAAAAAAAGTGCGGAAAACTAAAGTGTGACGGACGGACGGACGGACGGAAGGACGGACGAACGAACCGAAAAACTATATGCCCTCCAACAAAGTTGGCGGGGCATAAAAAGGAGTGACCCCCAAAATCAATCCCATCCATCCTTTTAAGGTAAGGAACATCATTTTCAAATTTCATAGCAATCTGATAGCTAGAACTTAAGTTTTTGTGGGAACACAAAAGTTAACAGACAACGCAGCCGACGCGGATGACGACGACGCAGACGACAGCATCATACCATTATACGTCCACAATTTTTTTGCGGTCGGCTAAAAAAAATTATTATGCAAAATTAATATGAATAAATTCTTCTTTATGGTGTCTCGTGGCTATTAGAATTCTACTAAAGGGTGAATTTAAAAAAAATGACACCTTAAGGGAAAATTTTCTTGAATTTTCAAATTCATTCTTCTGTTTTCTTTATGACATTTATAAATAGTTTATACATCAAAGTTAATAATTCCAGAAAGGGATTATAATTGATCAAGATATAAAAAAGTTACAGAACTTTTATTTTGAGATTTGAACAATTTTTCTTTGAAATACTAGAACATAGACACTTGCTTGAAAACATATCTGACATTAATTATAATTGACAAATTCATTTGTATATGATAACATGGTAACTTGTCTATCAAAATTAACAATAATGACCAACTATAATACTATAAAGATAAAAAAAATAGCATTTTTGTCCTTTTTCACACCTTTTATTTATAATTATGGTCTTAAAAGTTTTTATATTGTTTTGAAATAAAGACAAAGGATAATTTCAGGTACTTTCCATTTAACTAAAACACCTTTAGATGACATGTGCAAAAAGAAATTACTCAAAATTCAATTTTAATTAAAAAATATCACTGTTTGACGAACCCTCTTTTTTTTCATCTTTTTGTTGCACTCCTGACATAAAACATATACTTCAATCAGGAGGAAGCTGGAACCACTCTAGACATACTTTCATAGGTGTTAACCCTCCCGAATCCTGCGGGAGCCTCCCGAAAATTTAAGCTATCTCCCGAGAAATAAATTACTCCCCAGCGGGAGACACTTAACTCCCGACTTTTAATACCCTCCCGCATAATCTCCCATAATTTTACATTTTTGTCCCAAAATCATTCTTTCCTTTCTTTTTTTATAAGTTTAAGAAACAACCAACGAATTTACTCAATCAGCTGATTGAAAATCGATAATCTGCCCTATTGTTTACCTGTCAGTGTTATCAAAACACACGAAATAGTGTTAATTAGTGAGTTGAGAACAATAAATGAGTTGAAATTTAATCCCATTATATCTGCTGGGTGACATATTCATACATGTGACGGAGCCGTGATGACAAAGCTGAAGATTGTGATTTTTTTGGCTTGAGATTGGACCAAAAAGCGGGAGATTTTCAATGCTCATTAAAATTGCATTTCAATGTCAATTGGGAGCACTAGCATGTGCCAAATATGCATGGCTTCACTATCTAAAATTGTTTATACAATCACTGAGACAATTAAATTATCTCAGACAATATGGCAATAAACCTTTAATTAACACCTTTACCTGTTAAATAAACGCCTATCTAATTGACAAACCCCTAAAACATAGGAAATGTTTTATGACTGAACAATCAAAATCTCTATAAAACTAAAATTTTGTCAAGTCTTGAAAAAGCGGGAGATTACACAAAAAGTCGGGAGACCGGGAGATGGATAAAAAAAATCGGGAGATTTCGTCTCCCGGCGGGAGAATCACATGTATGCATATTTATTGCTTCCACACTTTGAATGAATACAGAGAGTGTTAAAAATTACGATCTCCATTGAAAAATTATAGATCAGGGGTAACATAGTAAGGGGGATAGAAACTAGGAATAATGAAACAATTACCAAAATTACTTCCCTTTCTTTATGGAAACTATTTATCACTTTTAAGAAATGAAACAAAAGTGCACAAAAAGAAGGATTTTGGCTATAAGTTTGATCATATGAACATTTTAAACACCTTTAAATTTGCTGTGCTTTATTTGAATTCAAATTTACCCAAAGACTTTGCCTTAAATACCTATTTTTTAGAAAAAGAAAAGCTTTCTCTTCTAAATTCATTTACTCTAGGTAGAGTCTTGTAGCTGAATGAAATGAATTTACAATCAAATTCAAGTATGATTCTCTGAACCAAAAGAAAATTTAATAGATATATTTAATCTATTACCATGATTACAGGTGATAATACACAATATCAGTGCCTGGGAATAAGCATGGTTTTATTCATATGCGCACAATTTTTAAGACAAAAATGTCGCTACGCAAAATCTCCCTGAAATTAAAACTGGTTTCAGGGAGATCTCCCTCATTGAAGTCCCAAAAGGTTAACACCTATGCATACTTTGATTTTTCTTAAGAACATAGTGAATAGTTTGTAGCTACTTTTCTGAGGCAAATTACATAAAATAAATGTAGTGCTCTGTTAGGAGTGCAACACAAAAAACATATCTTTTGAATTAAATGTTGAATTTTGGACTTAATTATCAGATTTCAACAATAAAATGACAATTTACAAAAATATTACCTTTTTCAATTTAAAGAAAGGAAATATTGCTAAAATGTGTAGAAAAGAGATAAGAGTCAATCAAACCAACCTACCCATTGATGTCAGGAGTGCAACATTCTGACTTTTCACACACACAGATTACAAATGATTAATCATATTTGTCATTATTCTTTATTTTTCAGAAGTAGTGACTAAAAAGACAAGAATTTTCCAAAAAAGAAGACAGAAAAAGACTGCATTTGTTTTTCAGAGTCATTTTTTGTATGTCAGGAGTGCAACACTTTTTTTTTTAAATCACTAGCTTTGTTATTTTTGATGACATATTGGTGCATAATCTTTCTTACTATACTTGCACAAACACCAAATATGTTTCCAAGAAAAAAAAGTTATAAAGACGAAATTGCCAATTTGTGTCAGGATTGCAACAAAATATCAGACTTTAAATACTATGGCTAAATTGATAATTTATGGAAGTTTCTTTAAGTACCGGTACTATCTATTGGAATCCGTAAACTATTGATTCATACACATTTTAGCAGTGAAAACAACTAATCAAATGAAAAACAAACAGAAAATAATCTTTAAAAATCCTTAATTTTATTTGCAATTGATAATTTCTTAAACCCTAAAGTGTTGAAAATAAAAACTAGCTTAATTTTTTTCTTGGAAACATATTTGGTGTTTGTGCAAGAATAGTAAGAAAGATTATGCACCAATATATCACCAAAAATAACAAAGCTAGTGATTTTTAAAAAAAAAGTGTTGCACTCCTGACATACAAAAAATGACTCTAAAAAACAAATGCAGTCTTTTTCTGTCTTCTTTTTTGGAAAATTCTTGTCTTTTTAGCCACTCCTTCTGAAAAATAAAGAATAATGACAAATATGATTAATCAGTTGTAATCTGTATGTGTGAAAAGTCAGAATGTTGCACTCCTGACATCAATGGGTAGGTTGGTTTGATTGACTCTCATCTCTTTTCTACACATTTAAGCAATATTTTTTTCTTTAAAATGATAAAGGTAATATATTTGTATTAGTAAATTGTCATTTTATTGTTGAAATCTGATAATTACGTCCAAAATTCAACATTTAATTCAAAAAATATGTTTTTTGTGTTGCACTCCTGACAGAGCACTACATTTATGAAAGGCAGAATTTTTCCATGACCAAAACATTGTTTTGGTTTTAACTTCACAGTAGATGAAAGTATATAAACATAGGTTCCTCCTGAAACAATGTTTTTTTTTCATTTAAGATGTTTTTATCAAATTTGCAGTTAAATGAAAAAAGGTGATTTTTTTTTATGTCACAAAAACATGTTGCACTCCTGACATGTTTAGGGTGTTTTTCGACTGCCAAATCATTGTATGTTGAGATATCTCTTTGAAATTTGGCATACACATGCCAAATGTTACTACTGATGTTATAATATCACTAAAGTCAATCAGATTATTTGCAATAAAAGATAAATTAGCAAAATATTAAAGGTGTCATTTTTTTTAAATTCACCCTATATTTTTTTTTCATTTTTGTGACTATCAAATAAAAAGGGGGGGTCCCCGTTCATTTTAAAGCACTATCAGATTTCTTAAAATTGCAAATTTTCAATATTTATATGAATATAAAGGGAAAAAAGCTATAGAGGCATCTAAATATAGAATCAGCTCAAATTCTAAAGGAAAGTCCCATTTCAAAAGCTTTTCATAATTGTCTGAAAAAAATATAGGGTCACTGATCATTTTTTGAAGATTTTCATGAAAATTGAAAAATTTCCTTTTCATTCTATATAAATTATCTCCCATTGAAATGATTAAAATGTAAATCTTTTTTATCCCAATTGCTTCTTATTTCATAAAATATTTTACAGTATATTTATTTTGTCTGCCAAGTTCACCTAGTTTATCAATTTTATAAAAAATTCCAATATGTGCAAAGAGATGCTTAGTTTAAAAGCCTCAATCCACCTTAAGAACTGTTTACAGAACCATCTTATCTGATCAATTAAAAAAGTTATGAGGATTTGAAATTTGGGTAAATTATCCTGTCCATTGATGTTTGTTTGTTGCCATCCAATTTGACACTTAATGAGATACAAATTAGTGAATATGACATCACTAATGAACTAGGCGAACACTCCTATAACCATGTACATGTACAAGGTAGTTATCTAAATTGGCAATGTTGAGTCTATTTCAATACACTTAAATGAAGAATGTTTATAAATTTGTAACATATTAAACTTCATATGTTTGCCTCAACTAACAGTAATAAAAACTACTACATGTACAATTTTGACAAGGGCAGTGTTCACAAAATGTCCGGTGAAAAATGTACAAATTAGCCTTCAGTTCGGTCAATTTGGTCAAATTTACAATTAAAATGTTCACTTGGTCTTGCAGACCTTTGTTAGTCAGATGCACACAATTGCATAACAAAACTAGATGTTAAAAGTGCTGCAAGACAACATATTTTGGAGAATTGGCAAGAGCAATGCCAGGGATGCAGGTCGGTTTTACCATGAATATCATAAGGAAGTGAAAATTAAACCGATTATGGATTTTCCAGATAGAACATCATCAATTATAATCAATAACCTCCGATCCCGTTTTGCCAAGTTGAATGATTACTGCTATAAACTTGGTATCTCAGATACACCATACTGTCAATGTGGGGTGAAAGAAACAGTAGAACATTACTTATTACAGTGTGAGCTCTATGAAGAATGTAGACAAAAACTACAACATGAACTTTATCTATTGACCGGTTGCATGTACATCGATACTCCTTACTGTGGGAAAAACAGAAGATAACGTAACGGAAACCCAGCGACTTCAACTAATGGCGGAGTACACAGAGAACAGCAAGCGGTTTTCCGAACACTAACAGCACATCAATCAGTATTGTCATTCCTATTTCGTTTTTTTGTTTTCCGTGTTTTTTTTTTTTATCGATTTTTTATTTTTTTAAGCGTCCAACTACCAAGTTACAAAGTTACAAAGTGAACAATACAAGAGTAATTTTACACGCGAGTGATCGTACAGTACACGAGAGAACACCTGTGTCAAAAGTTTATGACATGTACAGAAAACAGAAAACAATTATCGGCAACATGGGGAGAACTGCTTTTGAGAAAAAAAAAATGGGGAGACCTACTCTGTGACCAGTATATATGATAATTGTGTTTAAGTTTAAACATATGTATTAATTCATCCTAGATTGGTAATGGAGAAAGGGTAAATGACATGTACATTATCGTAACTACATCAATTGTGCACTGCTGAATTGGGATATCCCTGAATTGTTATCTTGTGTCCCATCAGAGGTTGAAACCTAATCCATATTATGCTAGCCACAGATTCTTAGCTGTACAAAACTGCAGCTATAATGATGCAAAAACAAACCATTCCTGTCTGGGCAAGTTTAAAAAATATGATGCTGAAAGATTCTGCTTGTTTTTTCAAAATTGTAAGCTCATACTAACACTGGTGTTCCCAAAAATATACAAGTGGTAATATGACAAGTATTAAGGATTTTTTTCAGTTAGAAAGCGCTTGATTTCTAACAATAAATCAGAACTATAAAAATGTTTTGATTTTGTTTACACCGACTTACGCCATATTGATTTTTTCGGATGTTCTCTGATTTTTTTTAGGATAGAATGGAATAACACAGAAGCTCCGAAAAGCAAAGACGTTCGGAATTTCTAGACTTTTCCATCTCCGTCGGAAGGTCAAGGACAATTCCGCGGGAAAAGAAAACACAAATCAGTCAAGATTCAAGGAAGAAAATGATTTCTGTTGCTGCATTATTGGGATCAATTGTAGGAAGAAGACCACTAGGTTGTTTTACCTATTTTACCTTAATAAAAACTTCTCTCCTTAAACAATCCTCACAGTCACATGAACTCCAGACAAAGGGGCAAACTTATTTGCGCATTTAATTGTGACCAAATTGTGTACATATTTGAGGGAGGTAGGACCTTTTTCGGGACACCGGGATTGGCCATATTTAAGCTCAGGATTCCGGGATTAGGACAATTTAAGTTCAGGATTCGGGATAAAATTATATCAACTTTACCGGGATTCAGGATTTTCTCATTTTTAAGTCGGGACGACAGGATTTTGTAAAAATTAGATTGGGATTCTGGGATCAGACCCCATCCAACCCCCCCCCTCATATTTTAGCTTGTGTTCGACATTCAAACCCAGCTGGGAGCCCCAGGTAAGAAAATGTCGCTCAGAACGAGAACAAACTGGGTAATGGGCTATTCCAGAAATTTTCTCAAACAACCCCCCTGTTGAAGAGGTCCATGAAAAAAAATTAATTTCCACGGACCAAATCAAAAATTGTTTTGTTTTTTTTTAAATCTGGAATTCCATCTATTTGGGTACAGACTATTTCTGGAATTGCCCAATGACATATAAATATAATATGTAACCTAGTTTGTTCCGAATGTACACTTTTGTTTGTTAAAAAGATCATTGACCCATTCAAAACAGAGGTCTCCCTTGTTCTTTTTTATATTTCAACCTGGGAAAAATAATCTACCCAGGCTGCCTAGGGCATGTAGGGAGGGGATGTTGAACACGCCCAATATGAAAAAGACATAATTTGTGTAATCCAGATTATATAATTATCATCACGACTTTTTAGGGTTTTTGTCATTTGGACTTTTTAGCTCACCTGGCCAAAGGCCATGTGAGCTTATGCCATCACTATGCGTCCGTCGTTGTCTGTCGTCGTCAGTCGTCTGTTGTCTGTCGTCGTCCGTTAACAATTTCAAAAATCTTCTCCTCTGAAACCACTAAACCAATTTAACTGAAACTTTACAGGAATGGTATATGACATGTTGGCAACAAAGGATCCTCATTTTAAAATGATTCGAAAAAAACATGGCTGCTGTTACTAAAAATAGAACATAGGGTAAAACCACTTAAAATGGCTTATAACTCAGCAACAGATAGAAAAAATCCGAAGGATCTTAGGCTCTTTAAAATCAAAAGCTCTACAAAAGTCTTCATTGAGTCGAAGTTGTCAGAGGAATCTTATAGGGGTTATGAGCCTTTAAAGGTCAAAAATAGCCTTTTTTCATGTTTTTGCCCTGTAGAATGAAAACTATTGCAGAGAAAAGCTGTTGCTTGCTTAAATGTTCAGCTCATTTAGTTCTACAAAAGTTTTCATAGGGTCAAAGTTGTCAGATGACCCCTTATTCTAACAGTCAGGGGCCTTACTTAAATCAGTGATTTTTTATCACTTGTTTAAGTATTTTTAAGTTATTTTCCTTTCAAAGCTAGAGTTACCTCTCTTTCAAAATCACCTGTTTGAGTATTACAAATGAATCACTTATACCAGTGATTTTATTAAATTGTTCTTCATTTTAAATGTTATGGAGAGAAGTCTGAGTCTTATTGTATACTTAAAGATAGAACCCACCCCTGTCTAGATAATGGAATGTCCAGTCATGGCAGGACATGATTTTGGATAATTACCCTCCAAATCACTTGTTTAAGTATCATATTAATTTTTACCTTTAAAAAATCACCTTTTTAGCTCACCTGGCCAAAGGCCATGTGAGCTATTGCCATCACTTGGCGTCCGTCGTCGTCATCGTCCGTCGTCGGCGTCCGTCGTCGTCATCGTTAACTTTTCTTCAAACTTCTTCTCCTCTGAAACGGCTGCTCAGATTCAAACCAAATTTGGTCTGGTGGTACTTTAGGGTATCCCCCACAGAACTGATGTGGGGATTTTTGATTCGTTGAAAAACATGGCCGCCGTTGCTAAAAATAGACCAGGGGGGTCAGACTACTGTTTTTGGCTTGTAAATCAAAAAGTATAAGAGATAGATGAAATCTGATGCCACGTTACTGCTTCAGCATCAAAAGCTCTACAAAAGTTTCCATTGAGTCGAAGTTGTCAGATGACCTCTTATAGGAGTTACGGCCCCTTAAAGGTGAAAAATAGCATTTTTTCATGTTTTTTGCCCATAGAATGAAAACTATTGCAGATAGAGAGAAGCTGTTGCTTGCTTAAATGTTCAGCTCATTTAGCTCTAGAAAAGTCTCCATAAGGTCAAAGTTGTCAGATGACCCCCTTATAGGGGTTATGGCCCCTTAAAGGCAAAAAATAGAGTTTTTGGCCTATAGAATGAAAACTATTGCAGATAGAGAAAAGCTATTGCTTGCTTAAATGTTCAGCTCGTTTAGCTCTACACAAGCCTCCATAGGGTCGAAGTTGTCAGATGACCCCTTATAGGGGTTACGGCCCCTTAAAGGCAAAAAGTAGAGTTTTTGGCCTATAGAATGAAAACTATTGCAGATAGAGAAAAGCTGTTGCTTGCTTAAATGTTCAGCTCATTTAGCTCTACACAAGTCTCCATATGGTCGAAGTTGTCAGATGACCCCTTACAGGGCTTACAGCCCCTTAAAGGCAATAAATAGTGTTTTTGGTCTATGGAATGAAAACTATTGCAGATAAAGAAAAGTTGTTGCTTGCTTAAATGTTCAGCTCATTTAGCTCTACAAAAGTTTCCATAGGGTCAAAGTTGCCAGATGACCCCTTATAGTGGTTACAGCCCCTTAAAGGCAAAAATAAGAGTTTTTGGCCTATAGGATGAAAACTATTGCAGATAGAGAATAGTTGTTGCTTGCTTAAATCTTCAGCTCGTTTAGCTCTACACAAGCCTCCATAGGGTTGAAGTTGTCAGATGACCCCTTATAGGGGTTACAGCCCCTTAAAGGCAAAAAATAGTGTTTTTGGCCTAAAGAGAGAAAACTTTTTCAGATAGAGAAAAGATGTTGCTTGCTTAAATGTTCAGCTTAATTAGCTCTACAAAAGTCTTTTTAGGGTCGAAGTTGTCAGATGACACCTTTAAGGGGTTATGGCCCTTTCAAGGTGAAAAATAGTGTTTTTTGCTTTGGAATGAAAACTATTGCAGATAGAGAAAAGCTTTTTATTGCTTAAACATTCAGCTCATTTAGCTATACCAAAGTCTTCAAAGGGTTGACATTAAGCAGGCTTTCCACAGATGGGTGTTAGTTTCCCAAATTTGGCTAGGGTTGAAAATATAGAAAATTTTACAAAACCTGTTGCTATGGTTACCTAATATTATATCATATATTTTTATTTGAAAAAATGTGGTATTTGGCACTTCCCCAAAATTTTGATACATAATTTAGTGTTGCTAGCTTTATATGTAAACAACATGGTGGATGCAAAGGGAAACTAGGATGGTGTATTTTTAGGTAATTTTCTATGCATTAAAATAAAAACTTTTTATGGCCACTAAGATAGCGCAAAATCAAAACGGCGATGACCCAGGTTGAGGCTATTTTTCTGAAAATTAAACATCTGCTCTGCAGGAAAGTGAAATAAAATGTCAACATATTTGGGAAGAACAGTGTTCAAATTTCATGCAAAAAAAGTGTGTTGACACTGTTTTTTAGGTTTTTTGAAGCAAATTATTGCTGTTTCCATGGCAACAGTGTAATGCAAAATCCCTTGTTTCATACATTATGACCCCTTTTTCTCAAAGTATGTTTATTTATGAACCACTTGATGTATACATGTAGCTATGCCAGAAAAACAGTTGAATCCCTACAGATATTTAAGTAAAGGGGGTCCTGCCCCTTAGAAAAAAAGGGCTATCTGCGGAGCGCTGGCTAAGACCAGGTGAGCGATTCAGGCTCCTGGGAGCCTCTTGTTAAGTAATATTTTGTTAGGTAACCCCTGCTATCTTCAGGCATCACGAACATGGGTAATTAATTACATAATCAGAAACCTAAGAAATTGAAGTTAATGGGAAAATTATTGCCACAGCTGGCAAAATTCAGAAAGTGAAGTAATGGGTTGTTACTTTTGGCCTTTCTTTTATCAGAAAATCACATATTTTGGGGAAATACTGATAACAGGTGGCAGCAAAATCGATAATTTTGTAATTTTTTAAAGAACCTTATTACATCTTTTTTCAATATTAGTTAATTAATATAAATTTTCTTAAACTGTTCTGTTGTAAATTTAGATTTTTTGAAATATCTGAAGCATTTTGAAATGCTACTTGAATAAGTGATTTAAAAGTCACTCATTTAAGTAATGCCCCCGACTGTCTAAGGGGTTACAGCCCCTTAAAGGTGAAAAATAGTGTTTTGGCCTATAGAAGAAAACTATTGCAGATAGAGAAATGCTGTTGCTTGCATAAATGTTCAGCTCATTTACCTCTACAAAAGTCTTCATAGGGTCAAAGTTATCAGATGACCCTTTATTCTAAGGGGTTACAGCCCCTTAAAGGTGAAAAATAGTGTTTTTGGCCTAAAAAATGAAAACTATTGCAGATTGAGAAAAGCTGTTGCCTGCTTAAATGTTCAGCTCATTTAGCTCTACAAAAGTCTCCATAGGGTCGAAATTGTCAGATAACCCTTTACTGGCTGAGCATCTAAAAGGCGAAAAATAGTGTTTTTGGCCTATAGAATGAAAACTATTGCAGATAGCTGTTGCTTGCTTAAATGTTCAGTTCATTTAGCTCTACAAAAGATTCCATAGGTCAAAGTTGTCAGATGACCCCTTATAGGGAATACAGCCCCTTAATAAACATGTTTTCATATTTTTAGCTCACCTGGCCAAAGGCCAGGTCAGCTATTGCCATCACTTGGTGTCCGCCGTCGTCCGTCGTCGTCGTTGTCGTTAACTTTTCTCCAAACGTCTTCTCCTCTGAAATGGCTGAACAGATTCAAACCAAATTTGGTCTGATGGTACCTTAGGGTATCCCCCACAGAACTGATGTGGGGATTTTTGATTCGTCGAAAAAACATGGCCGCCGTTGCTAAAAATAGACCAGGGGGGTCAGACTACTGTTTTTGGCTTGTAAATCAAAAAGTATAAGAGATAGATGAAATCTGATGCCACCCTATTGCTTCAGCATTAAAAGCTCTACAAAAGTCTCCATTTGGTCCAAGTTGTCAGATGACTCCTTATAGGGGTTACAGCCCCTTAAAGGTGAAAAATAGCGTTTTTTCATGTTTTTGGCTTATAGAATGAAAACTATTGCAGATAGAGAAAAGCTGTTGCTTGCTTAAATGTTCAGCTCATTTAGCTCTACAAAAGTCTCCATAGGGTTGAAGTTGTCAGATAACCCCTTATAGGGGTTACGGCCCCTGAAATAATGTTTTTTCATGATTTTGGCTTATAGAATGAAAACTTTTTCAGATAGAGAAAAGATGTTGCTTGCTTAAATGTTCAGCTTAATTAGCTCTACAAAAGTCTTTTTAGGGTCGAAGTTGTCAGATGACACCTTTAAGGGGTTATGGCCCTTTCAAGGTGAAAAATAGTGTTTTTTGCTTTGGAATGAAAACTATTGCAGATAGAGAAAAGCTTTTTATTGCTTAAACATTCAGCTCATTTAGCTATACCAAAGTCTTCAAAGGGTTGACATTAAGCAGGCTTTCCACAGATGGGTGTTAGTTTCCCAAATTTGGCTAGGGTTGAAAATATAGAAAATTTTACAAAACCTGTTGCTATGGTTACCTAATATTATATCATATATTTTTATTTGAAAAAATGTGGTATTTGGCACTTCCCCAAAATTTTGATACATAATTTAGTGTTGCTAGCTTTATATGTAAACAACATGGTGGATGCAAAGGGAAACTAGGATGGTGTATTTTTAGGTAATTTTCTATGCATTAAAATAAAAACTTTTTATGGCCACTAAGATAGCGCAAAATCAAAACGGCGATGACCCAGGTTGAGGCTATTTTTCTGAAAATTAAACATCTGCTCTGCAGGAAAGTGAAATAAAATGTCAACATATTTGGGAAGAACAGTGTTCAAATTTCATGCAAAAAAAGTGTGTTGACACTGTTTTTTAGGTTTTTTGAAGCAAATTATTGCTGTTTCCATGGCAACAGTGTAATGCAAAATCCCTTGTTTCATACATTATGACCCCTTTTTCTCAAAGTATGTTTATTTATGAACCACTTGATGTATACATGTAGCTATGCCAGAAAAACAGTTGAATCCCTACAGATATTTAAGTAAAGGGGGTCCTGCCCCTTAGAAAAAAAGGGCTATCTGCGGAGCGCTGGCTAAGACCAGGTGAGCGATTCAGGCTCCTGGGAGCCTCTTGTTAAGTAATATTTTGTTAGGTAACCCCTGCTATCTTCAGGCATCACGAACATGGGTAATTAATTACATAATCAGAAACCTAAGAAATTGAAGTTAATGGGAAAATTATTGCCACAGCTGGCAAAATTCAGAAAGTGAAGTAATGGGTTGTTACTTTTGGCCTTTCTTTTATCAGAAAATCACATATTTTGGGGAAATACTGATAACAGGTGGCAGCAAAATCGATAATTTTGTAATTTTTTAAAGAACCTTATTACATCTTTTTTCAATATTAGTTAATTAATATAAATTTTCTTAAACTGTTCTGTTGTAAATTTAGATTTTTTGAAATATCTGAAGCATTTTGAAATGCTACTTGAATAAGTGATTTAAAAGTCACTCATTTAAGTAATGCCCCCGACTGTCTAAGGGGTTACAGCCCCTTAAAGGTGAAAAATAGTGTTTTGGCCTATAGAAGAAAACTATTGCAGATAGAGAAATGCTGTTGCTTGCATAAATGTTCAGCTCATTTACCTCTACAAAAGTCTTCATAGGGTCAAAGTTATCAGATGACCCTTTATTCTAAGGGGTTACAGCCCCTTAAAGGTGAAAAATAGTGTTTTTGGCCTAAAAAATGAAAACTATTGCAGATTGAGAAAAGCTGTTGCCTGCTTAAATGTTCAGCTCATTTAGCTCTACAAAAGTCTCCATAGGGTCGAAATTGTCAGATAACCCTTTACTGGCTGAGCATCTAAAAGGCGAAAAATAGTGTTTTTGGCCTATAGAATGAAAACTATTGCAGATAGCTGTTGCTTGCTTAAATGTTCAGTTCATTTAGCTCTACAAAAGATTCCATAGGTCAAAGTTGTCAGATGACCCCTTATAGGGAATACAGCCCCTTAATAAACATGTTTTCATATTTTTAGCTCACCTGGCCAAAGGCCAGGTCAGCTATTGCCATCACTTGGTGTCCGCCGTCGTCCGTCGTCGTCGTTGTCGTTAACTTTTCTCCAAACTTCTTCTCCTCTGAAATGGCTGAACAGATTCAAACCAAATTTGGTCTGATGGTACCTTAGGGTATCCCCCACAGAACTGATGTGGGGATTTTTGATTCGTCGAAAAAACATGGCCGCCGTTGCTAAAAATAGACCAGGGGGGTCAGACTACTGTTTTTGGCTTGTAAATCAAAAAGTATAAGAGATAGATGAAATCTGATGCCACCCTATTGCTTCAGCATTAAAAGCTCTACAAAAGTCTCCATTTGGTCCAAGTTGTCAGATGACTCCTTATAGGGGTTACAGCCCCTTAAAGGTGAAAAATAGCGTTTTTTCATGTTTTTGGCTTATAGAATGAAAACTATTGCAGATAGAGAAAAGCTGTTGCTTGCTTAAATGTTCAGCTCATTTAGCTCTACAAAAGTCTCCATAGGGTTGAAGTTGTCAGATAACCCCTTATAGGGGTTACGGCCCCTGAAATAATGTTTTTTCATGATTTTGGCTTATAGAATGAAAACTTTTTCAGATAGAGAAAAGATGTTGCTTGCTTAAATGTTCAGCTTAATTAGCTCTACAAAAGTCTTTTTAGGGTCGAAGTTGTCAGATGACACCTTTAAGGGGTTATGGCCCTTTCAAGGTGAAAAATAGTGTTTTTTGCTTTGGAATGAAAACTATTGCAGATAGAGAAAAGCTTTTTATTGCTTAAACATTCAGCTCATTTAGCTATACCAAAGTCTTCAAAGGGTTGACATTAAGCAGGCTTTCCACAGATGGGTGTTAGTTTCCCAAATTTGGCTAGGGTTGAAAATATAGAAAATTTTACAAAACCTGTTGCTATGGTTACCTAATATTATATCATATATTTTTATTTGAAAAAATGTGGTATTTGGCACTTCCCCAAAATTTTGATACATAATTTAGTGTTGCTAGCTTTATATGTAAACAACATGGTGGATGCAAAGGGAAACTAGGATGGTGTATTTTTAGGTAATTTTCTATGCATTAAAATAAAAACTTTTTATGGCCACTAAGATAGCGCAAAATCAAAACGGCGATGACCCAGGTTGAGGCTATTTTTCTGAAAATTAAACATCTGCTCTGCAGGAAAGTGAAATAAAATGTCAACATATTTGGGAAGAACAGTGTTCAAATTTCATGCAAAAAAAGTGTGTTGACACTGTTTTTTAGGTTTTTTGAAGCAAATTATTGCTGTTTCCATGGCAACAGTGTAATGCAAAATCCCTTGTTTCATACATTATGACCCCTTTTTCTCAAAGTATGTTTATTTATGAACCACTTGATGTATACATGTAGCTATGCCAGAAAAACAGTTGAATCCCTACAGATATTTAAGTAAAGGGGGTCCTGCCCCTTAGAAAAAAAGGGCTATCTGCGGAGCGCTGGCTAAGACCAGGTGAGCGATTCAGGCTCCTGGGAGCCTCTTGTTAAGTAATATTTTGTTAGGTAACCCCTGCTATCTTCAGGCATCACGAACATGGGTAATTAATTACATAATCAGAAACCTAAGAAATTGAAGTTAATGGGAAAATTATTGCCACAGCTGGCAAAATTCAGAAAGTGAAGTAATGGGTTGTTACTTTTGGCCTTTCTTTTATCAGAAAATCACATATTTTGGGGAAATACTGATAACAGGTGGCAGCAAAATCGATAATTTTGTAATTTTTTAAAGAACCTTATTACATCTTTTTTCAATATTAGTTAATTAATATAAATTTTCTTAAACTGTTCTGTTGTAAATTTAGATTTTTTGAAATATCTGAAGCATTTTGAAATGCTACTTGAATAAGTGATTTAAAAGTCACTCATTTAAGTAATGCCCCCGACTGTCTAAGGGGTTACAGCCCCTTAAAGGTGAAAAATAGTGTTTTGGCCTATAGAAGAAAACTATTGCAGATAGAGAAATGCTGTTGCTTGCATAAATGTTCAGCTCATTTACCTCTACAAAAGTCTTCATAGGGTCAAAGTTATCAGATGACCCTTTATTCTAAGGGGTTACAGCCCCTTAAAGGTGAAAAATAGTGTTTTTGGCCTAAAAAATGAAAACTATTGCAGATTGAGAAAAGCTGTTGCCTGCTTAAATGTTCAGCTCATTTAGCTCTACAAAAGTCTCCATAGGGTCGAAATTGTCAGATAACCCTTTACTGGCTGAGCATCTAAAAGGCGAAAAATAGTGTTTTTGGCCTATAGAATGAAAACTATTGCAGATAGCTGTTGCTTGCTTAAATGTTCAGTTCATTTAGCTCTACAAAAGATTCCATAGGTCAAAGTTGTCAGATGACCCCTTATAGGGAATACAGCCCCTTAATAAACATGTTTTCATATTTTTAGCTCACCTGGCCAAAGGCCAGGTCAGCTATTGCCATCACTTGGTGTCCGCCGTCGTCCGTCGTCGTCGTTGTCGTTAACTTTTCTCCAAACGTCTTCTCCTCTGAAATGGCTGAACAGATTCAAACCAAATTTGGTCTGATGGTACCTTAGGGTATCCCCCACAGAACTGATGTGGGGATTTTTGATTCGTCGAAAAAACATGGCCGCCGTTGCTAAAAATAGACCAGGGGGGTCAGACTACTGTTTTTGGCTTGTAAATCAAAAAGTATAAGAGATAGATGAAATCTGATGCCACCCTATTGCTTCAGCATTAAAAGCTCTACAAAAGTCTCCATTTGGTCCAAGTTGTCAGATGACTCCTTATAGGGGTTACAGCCCCTTAAAGGTGAAAAATAGCGTTTTTTCATGTTTTTGGCTTATAGAATGAAAACTATTGCAGATAGAGAAAAGCTGTTGCTTGCTTAAATGTTCAGCTCATTTAGCTCTACAAAAGTCTCCATAGGGTTGAAGTTGTCAGATAACCCCTTATAGGGGTTACGGCCCCTGAAATAATGTTTTTTCATGATTTTGGCTTATAGAATGAAAACTTTTTCAGATAGAGAAAAGATGTTGCTTGCTTAAATGTTCAGCTTAATTAGCTCTACAAAAGTCTTTTTAGGGTCGAAGTTGTCAGATGACACCTTTAAGGGGTTATGGCCCTTTCAAGGTGAAAAATAGTGTTTTTTGCTTTGGAATGAAAACTATTGCAGATAGAGAAAAGCTTTTTATTGCTTAAACATTCAGCTCATTTAGCTATACCAAAGTCTTCAAAGGGTTGACATTAAGCAGGCTTTCCACAGATGGGTGTTAGTTTCCCAAATTTGGCTAGGGTTGAAAATATAGAAAATTTTACAAAACCTGTTGCTATGGTTACCTAATATTATATCATATATTTTTATTTGAAAAAATGTGGTATTTGGCACTTCCCCAAAATTTTGATACATAATTTAGTGTTGCTAGCTTTATATGTAAACAACATGGTGGATGCAAAGGGAAACTAGGATGGTGTATTTTTAGGTAATTTTCTATGCATTAAAATAAAAACTTTTTATGGCCACTAAGATAGCGCAAAATCAAAACGGCGATGACCCAGGTTGAGGCTATTTTTCTGAAAATTAAACATCTGCTCTGCAGGAAAGTGAAATAAAATGTCAACATATTTGGGAAGAACAGTGTTCAAATTTCATGCAAAAAAAGTGTGTTGACACTGTTTTTTAGGTTTTTTGAAGCAAATTATTGCTGTTTCCATGGCAACAGTGTAATGCAAAATCCCTTGTTTCATACATTATGACCCCTTTTTCTCAAAGTATGTTTATTTATGAACCACTTGATGTATACATGTAGCTATGCCAGAAAAACAGTTGAATCCCTACAGATATTTAAGTAAAGGGGGTCCTGCCCCTTAGAAAAAAAGGGCTATCTGCGGAGCGCTGGCTAAGACCAGGTGAGCGATTCAGGCTCCTGGGAGCCTCTTGTTAAGTAATATTTTGTTAGGTAACCCCTGCTATCTTCAGGCATCACGAACATGGGTAATTAATTACATAATCAGAAACCTAAGAAATTGAAGTTAATGGGAAAATTATTGCCACAGCTGGCAAATTCAGAAAGTGAAGTAATGGGTTGTTACTTTTGGCCTTTCTTTTATCAGAAAATCACATATTTTGGGGAAATACTGATAACAGGTGGCAGCAAAATCGATAATTTTGTAATTTTTTAAAGAACCTTATTACATCTTTTTTCAATATTAGTTAATTAATATAAATTTTCTTAAACTGTTCTGTTGTAAATTTAGATTTTTGAAATATCTGAAGCATTTTGAAATGCTACTTGAATAAGTGATTTAAAAGTCACTCATTTAAGTAATGCCCCCGACTGTCTAAGGGGTTACAGCCCCTTAAAGGTGAAAAATAGTGTTTTGGCCTATAGAAGAAAACTATTGCAGATAGAGAAATGCTGTTGCTTGCATAAATGTTCAGCTCATTTACCTCTACAAAAGTCTTCATAGGGTCAAAGTTATCAGATGACCCTTTATTCTAAGGGGTTACAGCCCCTTAAAGGTGAAAAATAGTGTTTTTGGCCTAAAAAATGAAAACTATTGCAGATTGAGAAAAGCTGTTGCCTGCTTAAATGTTCAGCTCATTTAGCTCTACAAAAGTCTCCATAGGGTCGAAATTGTCAGATAACCCTTTACTGGCTGAGCATCTAAAAGGCGAAAAATAGTGTTTTTGGCCTATAGAATGAAAACTATTGCAGATAGCTGTTGCTTGCTTAAATGTTCAGTTCATTTAGCTCTACAAAAGATTCCATAGGTCAAAGTTGTCAGATGACCCCTTATAGGGAATACAGCCCCTTAATAAACATGTTTCATATTTTTTAGCTCACCTGGCCAAAGGCCAGGTCAGCTATTGCCATCACTTGGTGTCCGCCGTCGTCCGTCGTCGTCGTTGTCGTTAACTTTTCTCCAAACTTCTCTCCTCTGAAATGGCTGAACAGATTCAAACCAAATTTGGTCTGATGGTACCTTAGGGTATCCCCCACAGAACTGATGTGGGATTTTTGATTCGTCGAAAAAACATGGCCGCCGTTGCTAAAAATAGACCAGGGGGGTCAGACTACTGTTTTTGGCTTGTAAATCAAAAAGTATAAGAGATAGATGAAATCTG